>KN168000.1:38311-54961 GCA_000757745.1 Steinernema scapterisci
CACAATCGACCACGCTGGGATTTCTTACTTCCTCAACTTCAGAGTTTTCTGTAGACTGACAAAGCTCCCAACTCACTTTCGCCAAGAGCTGATTTATGAGAGTTTGATCGTAGACAACGGCGTGACGTCGGAATCGATTTATCGATTCGTGTTTATAGAAAATGAGCAAAACAAAATTTGAAACGTCAGGAAAACACATCCAAAGGACAAAGGAGGGGCCCTGTTCGAAGGAAACTGGTTTCAGCGAGTCGGTTGAGGTATGTAAAAGGGCGAGTGAGAGGCACATCCTCATAGAGTATTGAGGCAATTATGCCAGGATGTAACGGTAAAACTCACACTGCGTTGGCCAACGGCTGACGCTTTAAAACTTCAAGACTAAAAAGGTTTCCTTGCATCCTTTACGCCTTCCCTGCATTTGGAAATTCGGTCCCAAAAGGTCCCATTAAGAATGGAGTTCTGTAAACACGCAGGCAAATCCTACTCGCTTAAATTGGCTTTTCTACTTAATTAGCTTTTATAAAAAATAAAGTTTTTTGGAGCGATTAAAGAATTGTGTGACACGAAATGAGTGTAGGGGAAAACTTGAACAAAATCAGAGCTTTTTTTGCGACTAATTGCAAGCTTTGTTTCCAATTGAAATGATGTCTTTTTGAGTGGATCTCTAAATTTTTGGCTTCGTTCAAGGTTTACAGAATTTTCCCCATCTTCAAGAAAAATAAAACGTTTCCTTAAGATTATTTTAAGAGCGTACAATCTTACAACGCCGAAGTGTCCTTGGTTTTCCGTCCTCAAAAGGCGGAAATCTCATATAGTCGCTTTTCTTGTTTCAGCTTTCTCGAGATATTTTTGCGATATTATATTTCGGAAATCGGAAAAGTCCCCATTCTTTTTCAGCACATAGTAGATCTTCCCAGACTCGCTTCTCCGCTCCAAATCATCTTTTTTGTAAGCTGATTCCCAAACGCGATAACACGTGATTTCCGGACCTCTGCGCCTCCAGGAGCTTGATTGACGTTTCGCCAGGTTCCCTTCGCGCCAGTCTCCCAATGCGATCTTCGGTCAAACATCAATCTAATTTCCAATTAATCGCGGAACCGGGACTCTTTTCTTCTCCTCGATTCACTTTAGATTCCGTTCTCTATTTCGCTAAGCTTTTTGCCAAGAGCTAATCGTGTTTTCATCTTACGCCTCAAGAGGATTTGTGACTTTCGAGCCGCTGCGGTTTTTCGTTTCCTTTGTTTGTTTATTCTACGCCCCACTGGTCTCTCGCCTCCCCAGGATACTACTAGTTTGGGTGGGCCCCTATGCGCGGTTGTCGCTTAGCGTGTCAAGAATTGTCGATTTGTTGACGAGAATCTAAAATTAATCTCGAAAGATGTTTATCTCCGCGTCCATTCAACGAAATCCGCGAAGAACTCGAGAGTGCTGCTCCAATCGCGGGTTAATCTCTGGGCCTGGAAGGCTAATTGCACGTTAGAACCTCAAGGAACCTGGAAGAAATGTTCTCGCGTGATTCTAATAAATCCTATTACAGCCCCCGATTCCTAGAACGTCCACCGACCTCTTTCCGAGTTTTCCGAGAACCGGAGGACTCGAGGAACGGCGCCCGACAACCTCAATCTGTATGCGTGAAACGAATTACATCTGGAGCGGAGGGCGGAAAACACTCGAAGTAATTCGAGGTGTTCTTCTGACCTTCTCGGGCGCCCGTTGGCAAAACTCCGGCCACGTGTTTACGAACCTCCCGGCGCATTGTTGTGGGAGGCGGGGATTTGCGGAGAAAGAGATTAAGTAGCTATGTAGTGACGTAAACCGATTCTCGACTTGTTCGCCGACCGTCGGTGAGAATTCGAAGACGAAGAGCGGATGTTTATCTTCGCGGCTTCCGATTCCACTCCTCATTCGTTTCTCGACGTCGAATTTGCATAATTGAGAGCAGAATCGCTGTCGCGGCTTGGGATGAATTCCAATTTGTTTACCGCCTCCGCCAGCGGCAAAATACCCAGAAAACGAGGCAAGAGCTAGAGTAATCTTGGCGCCCCCTGCCGCTGCGGGCTGCTCATTACAATCCCCGTATCCATCAGCGGCCCTGGCAGCGTGATCCTTAATCTGACAGCCCCTCGGAAAGGCGCCGATCTTCGCCTCGCCCTCGCCGCCTCCCCCACGCTCCTCCGACTTCCTTTTCCGGGTTCATTTCAGATTTCATTTGTGGTTCCGCGCCACAAAACGCGCTCAAGTTCGTTTGAGACGGAAGCCGACAGACTCGCCGCCGCGTCTAGACTTTGTCTATGAATTTCGGCGTCGAAACCTTTTTCGACCGATGTTTTCCCTGAAGAGTCTAGACACAAAAACAGTCTGAAGGTGTGTCTGGACTCTGACTGCCCTTTAAGGAATGCTCCCTCGTGTTTATTACCTGCGTTTCTTGGGCTTCTCGGCTTCCTTGTCGAAACTTTTTTCAGCTTGCGATCTCGTTTCCGTTTGAGTCAGCTTGTGGCTCATTTTAGGCGTAATCAGGGCCACGCAGGCAGCTGTAAAACCGAATCAGCTGCACTTCTATCCGCTCGAACCTTTCGCGTCGAGATCGCAAAGAAACCTCGGCATTTTGCGTTGGAATTTTCGCTCCACTTTCTTGCTCCATCCGCGATATTTCCGGCGAAGCTCCTTCGCTGGTTTGTTTGTGTTTTCGTGCTTTTCTGCGGATTTTTCGGGTTTGAGGGTCCATCCAAGGAGGTTCGCATTTCGATCCCGGACCATTCTCCGAACAAGCGACCCTCCACCCCTAACGCATCCCGTATTTCATCATTTCCTAATTAAAACCCAATTTATTGAGTTTTTCGCGTTGCTAATGAATTTTCGCGCCTCGCGAGGAGTTCGCCTTCGCTCATATACCCGTCTTCTCTTTTCAGGAACACTCCTTTCTTCGCCTCCCACGTTCCTCGCGGATTTCATATTATCGAAGCCGCGTTGCCATGGGCGATTCTCCACAACAACAGCGCCTGGAAACACGTTCCCTCTGGAATATACTCGCGTACATCCCCGTGTCCAGTCCCAACTGGAGATTCTCCGTGCTCCTTCCGGGCGAATGCCCTCTCTCGCTCGCGCCTCCGCGCTCGTTCGCAACACAAAAGTGCTCTGTTTTGCGCTTTTCGCTAACGAAGCGGCGGACTTTTCCAGCGTCTTTCTTCTTCTTTTCCGCGCACCCATTTCTTCTGCTTCCCATCATCGTCTTTTCCGCGCACTTCTGAAGCCGGCCTCGCCTGCGGCCGCGGTCGGCTCGATTTTGCCCTGGCGGCGACGTGCCTCTTCTCTGCTTTTCTCCGCTCTCCGCGTTCGATCGATAGCGAGCACAGGCCGCCGGCCGCCGTGGGTTGTAGGCGCGTTGGCGAAAGAAGGAGAAGTCACAGCGGAGGAGTCACAGAAGGACCGAGTTGGCTTGAGTTCGGGTAATATATCGCCTTCGGCGAAGCCGCCGATTTCTCTCGCGGCCGTCATCGGCAACTTCCTCATCTCCGGCGCCGTGTTCTGCCGCCTCGCCCGGCATGTCGGTGATAATGAGTTCGGACGCGGCTTCCGGTTGTTGCGTGAGAGTTTTCGCGGAAGTTCGCTTTTTGTGTGCTAATTCTGTGCGTTCATTGCAGATTCTGGTGACCTAGGCGTGCCAGCAGCAGAACGGGTTCGCGTGTTATGAAGTGTGCATGAGATAAGCACCGAAGAAGCTCGCCATGAGCGTCAAAATGCCGAAGAAAAGCCTCGGGACTGTCGTCGAGTGCTCCGAAACCGTCGACGACTGCACTTCGCTCCTCGTCGAGGCACAGCCGCAGGATCAGTTCTCAAAGGAGGTCCCCAAAAGCGAATTTTCACCAAAGTAAGTTTTTTCCACAAGCTATAATCGCGGGTAATCGTTGATCACCTCGTCTTCATTTCTATCAAAACAACTCCAGGTTGTTTTTCTTATTTCCGACGTTTTTTAACGCTAATCTCTCCTGATTTTGACGCTGATATTTTGTGTTTCAGGTGCTCGGCGACCTTATCGAACTCGGACGTGGAGGCGGCCCAGCCGTCGTCATCAACCCAGCCGCAGATGACCGAAAAGAGCGACGAGGAATCGTCCCAAAAGAGCAAGAAACGGCGACTTTTCGGCTTCAAGCGATCGTCCGGCAGCGAAACAACCTCGAAGCAATCGGAACCCCGCGAAACTCGCAAGAATCCTTTGGGAGTCCGGATCGCCGACTTCCTGAACAACCTAACGCCAGGGATTGGCGCTGTTTACGAAAGGTCAGTGCAATAATGTTTAAGGACGCCGCCGCACGTGACTTGGGTAAATATCAGCGCTGGACGGGCCTCGGAAACACGGAGTTTGATTTGCGTACGCCGCTAGCGTTTTGTTCCAGAGCAACGGCGGTGGCGACGCTCGCGGAGGGGAGCGCGAACTGAGCACAGAACCAGTTCGGTGGGGAACATTTACTTGCCCAACGCATGCATGTTCGATCGCAGGCTCGATCTGCTTCTCGCAGGCGAGCATGTCCCTGCCAGTTCTGGTTGCGATTGTTCTCCTCGCTGTTTTTCCTTTTGCGGCGAGTTCGTTAGCAAGGCGGAGGAATATTACGGTTTCGCTCTTTGCAGGGATGAGCGAAAATTGAGGAGATTGATCGTGACGTTCCTTTGAGTGGCGTGGTGTATAGTCGAGCCCGTGTGGAAGCAGGAAGCAGCACACAGAGCACGACAGAGCGTTATGAGAACAGAAAGAGGTAAATGTAAACAAATTGCTTTCTTCCAAATCCCAGAGGGCTGGTTTTTGGGTGCATCGGGCGGAGAAGATGTTCCTGTTCCGGCCTATGAAAACAAGATTAATGTGCGGGTTGCTTGCTCTTCTTAATTGCCTTGCTCTGGGAACTAATTTCTGGCATTAGCACGCGTGTGCTGGGAAAATGCCTGCTATTCTGGGTCACGTGCTCCGCAGATGCATTCTTGTCCCTTTCCCAGAGCGCGTGATTAAATTCTGCTGTGTTTCAGGAATCGGGCGCATGGCGATCTGAAGCAGGACGACATATCCGGCACCTTGATGAGCGGCACTAAAGTAGAAGATAGAGCAACTCACCAATCTCAGGTTTTGGCGGAACATATCTATGCTCAAAAAGCGCTGAAAACTCAAAATTCTGCCTCTTCCTCTCTCAGGTATGCACTTTGATCGACCCTACAACGTGTTTTAACCTTCTTTTTTTAGCCATTTTGGAGGTTTATCGATAGATGTGGACGGGAACGAAGACTCCGGCACCGGCGAACAATCTGAAAACGACAAGCTCCTCGAAAAGTGGATTGGAACGAAACGGGTACCTTCGCTTTCTAAGGCCGACACTCTTTCAAGTAAAGTTCTCTCTATGTACTTTAAGTTCCTATTTCGTCCGTTTAGAATCTTCTGTGGTTTCCGTGGGAGAAACGGCTTCACTCTCCTCCAAACACAAACAATCGATTGTGTTTTTCTCGCTGACAAAAGGTGCGTTTTTTCAGGGTCGCTGCACGCCGACTGATTGAAATATGGATACATTGATCGACTTCGACTGCTGGACAGTCGACGGCGGTCGTTGGGTGGCTCATTTTTATCGATGCTGATCATTGACATGGTACCGCTGCCAGTGACAACAGTTCCTGTGTTTTCCCCGGTGATGACAGCCCCCACTTTCCCTTTCCCACGTTTTTGGGGCGCCGTTTTAGGCCGTGCGCGTGGCTCAGGTTTGCTGCACGCCGCCTGTTCTCACCCGCTGCTGTCAGTTCCTGCGCCTCTGCCAACGAAGTTTATCGGCGGCGGTGACTCACGCGCTGGGGTTAACTGCTGACGACGTCGGCGGCTTTTGTACACAGTTCGCTGTTTTTTGGTGTTCCATATCAACGGCCGAAAACAGTCCTTGGTATCTGCACGACCATGACTCTTTCCCTTTCAGTTCCATCGGGCTCGTTGAAGATGCAGGACGGCGAAACGTCCTCGGAAACGGCCGCGACTCCCCCGGCACGCCGGGCGGCGTCCCAATCCACGGGACTCTCGTTGCTGGCCGGCAAGAAACTCCGGGAATGTCCGCTCTGCGTGATGAAACTGCCGGCAAACCACTTCCCCAAGCTGACATGCTGCAGTCATCGCTCCTGCCGGAGCTGTCTTGTCCAGGTATGGATTCTCAATATGCCATCGAAGTTAACTCTAATTTTCAGTATCTCCAAGTGGAAATCATGGAGAGCAGGATCGTTATCAGCTGTCCGGAATGTAGCGAACTCCTTCACCCGACCGACATCTACCAGCTGATGATCGAACACCCCGAGATTCTCGAGAAATACGAAAACTTCTCGCTAAGACGCATTCTGATGACAGATCCAGATACAAGATGGTGTCCAGCGCCTGACTGCACCTACGCCGTAATCGCCTCCTCGTGTGCCGCGTGTCCACAGCTCCAGTGCGAACGGCCCGGCTGCGGAACGCTGTTCTGCTATCACTGCAAGAGCACGTGGCACGCGAATCAAACTTGCGACGAAGCGAGACGAGAGCGAGGCAGAGCTGGCGCAGGATCCGCTGGTGGAGCTGGAGGCGCACCTGCGCTGAACCAAGTACCCGGATCAGGCGACTTAGGAAGGCTGAAACGTAATTCATAACGTTTAAATGGATTTATTCTGAAACTGAAATCTTTCAGGCGGCGACATTAAGGCATGCCCGAGATGCCGAACCTACATCGTCAAGATGAACGATGGTTCTTGCAACCACATGGTTTGCGCGATGTGCAGCGCTGAGTTCTGCTGGTTGTGCTTGAAGGAGATTAGCGATTTGGTGCGTTTCCAAACTTATGATTCTGAAGTAATCTTCATTCGTTACAGCATTATTTGAGTCCCACAGGATGCACGTTTTGGGGGAAGAAGCCTTGGACTCGCAAAAAGAAGCTCCTCTGGCAGATTGGCACGTTGATCGGAGCTCCGGTTGGAATCGCTCTGATCGCCGGATTGGCCATTCCAGGAATCATCTGCGGTGTTCCTGTGTTTGTGGGACGGTAAGAATTGAAGCAGTTTTGGATTTGAAGCTAAACGGATCGAGTTTAGAAAAGTCCACCAACGATTTATCCACCATAAGAAGATGCGCAGAAGACTCGTTACCGCCGCGAGCATCGCCGGATCCTTGATCGTTTCTCCGGTTCTCGCGGTCATGGCTGTTGGAGTCGGCGTCCCGATCATGCTCGCCTACGTTTACGGCGTTGTCCCGCTTTCGCTTTGCCGCAACGGAGGATGCGGAAGCAGCAACGACGACGCCCACGGAGTCGAAGAAATGGACGACGAAGATCTCTGGCAAATCACGAACGATGCCCAGGAGCACTACAGGCTGCTGCAGCAGGACACCGACCGCCACTTGGACGGAACCTCGGTGGTCACCAGCCACATGTCCTTGAATAGCGGCGGTGCGGGTCCTTCCGGCAGCGGTGTAGGACCTTCAAACGGAGCCCCAAGCAACGCGTCGGGAAGCGTTGGAACTGGGCGACTCCAAGTCCAAGCCGAAATGTGCCGACGTCGGCCGAGTGTGGAATCTGGTAAGCTAATAACTGCTGTTTGAGCTAATATGCAAATTCTAAACGTACAAATCATGCGTTACTAGATTTAGACATGCTGTTATTCTTATTCATTACTTTCTTCACTTTAGTCGAATTGGTGAATTTGAAGAAATCAAAGCAGATTTTCGACGCTTTATAAAACGAAGTACTAATATTCAATCTAATTACAGGAATCACAAGTTTGGGCGAAAAGTGCAACTACGAAGAAGCCAGCACCAAAGCCATGGCCGGATCTCAGTACTGCGACGATAAGGTGAGGGTCAGGGTTAACAGCCTGTTGTCTATGGTGTAGTTGTCCATGTTCCTCCACTATCTTCGGACCACTTTTGCACTTTGTTTCAGTTTCTTAAAGCTTTTCTGCATGTTGCATGTATTTCATTCCGGTTGCGAATAAAGACCACCACGTCTTATTGACACTTGGCACATTTCAGAGCGTGCACACCGTGTATTCCGGAGGCCAGTGCGAAGCTGTGAGTTACTGCGAGGAGATCGCGAGCACGAGGGCGCTTGCCGGGTCGGTGCACGACGCCAAGTCGCTCACCGACAGCTCTTGTGGGGCCAAATTCTGCAACCACCACACGTCGGGCGAGGCGAAGAGCATCTCGAACGTGGCTACGAACGCAACTTCGGGAAATCGCGACCGAGATATGTCGCCCGTCGGAGGATTCTCCGAAGACTGCATCAGCTGCCAAGGCGCCAAGAATAGCCTCGGAGGCTCCACTCGGAACGTTGTCGTCGCCGTGAAGAGCAATGGTATTATTGTTTTATTCCGAATCATTCGCTTATTCTTTTGGTTTCAGAGAATGGAGGCGAAGTGATGCTGATGTCCGACGAAGCCGTGCGCCAGATCCAGAGCGCCAACCCCGGATCGTTCGACCTTTGCAGGCAATCCGGAGTCTTCGGGAGCACCTCCTCGGACGGCAGCACGGTTAGTACTCTGCACAGTTACGGTATAAAGACCCTGCATTACAGAGTGCCTATGAAAACAACGACCCCTTCCACGTAAGGGCGATGATGGACACGTTGAAACAGATGGTCGCGGACGACCTTCCCACGATCAGGTCCGTGGGAGGCGCCAGCACCTCTGGAAGTGTTTCCGGGTCCAGTGCGCACCGGACGTCGGGTGTTCGTCGCGAAGCTTCTACCGGAAACAAGCAGCCCTCTGCTTCCATCGGCCGTTCCAGCAGCTCCAAGAGCATCTTTGCGGCCCTGAAACATTCCTCCGGCGAGAAACCCGCCACCACCGAAGAACCAACGGCCGTTTGCGCTACGATGGTCGGTCCACATTCTGTGAAGGTGGTTCCCAAACGTTCTGTCACACTCACCTCCTCCGAATCCGTCTTCGACCAATACGAATCCACGGACGCTCCCTCAACGTCGCAAGAAAAGGAGTCAAAACGATCCTTCCTCTCAAGGGTCTTCTGGAAAAAATCTCCGAAGAACTGATTCCACCTTCTCTCCTTATCTCCTCTCTCTGTGTATATACTTCTCTCCTCTCCTTTCTCCAGATTTCCTGTCCCAATCTCTCCTCGAAGCTCAAACCGCGTGTATCTTTCCTCTTCTTCCTTAGTCTTCTTTCTCCAATCTTTCAGCCGAGTCTATTTCATCTATAAATTTCTTTATATTTCTATCTCCTAAGTTCCCATGCCCCCCTCTCCTCCATGTATCGATCTGCGCTGAAAACAATGAATGTCGAAAACGAATGCGTGTTATATATGCTGTTAAGGATGAACATAAATCGATTAAATTGATTCTTCGTTTGTTCAATAAATTTAGGTTTTGTTTTAACGAACGTGATTACTCTTAGGGGTTCAGGAGAGCTAGTGGGTCCACTGACTCGATCTAGAACTTAGATTCATCGCTTTTAGGTTGCTGTGGCCTCGCTCTCCTACAGGCGAATCCACTCGAGATTTTCTATTTTGCGAATTTCTTTTAGTCTTCGTTTTCAATTCGCGTTTTCGCGTTCGCTTGAATTAATTTCTGATCTTGCGTCCAAATCGTTAAACGCCGTTTGTTGTTTCAGGTTATGGCATCCGAGGATCTGCGGATTTCGCCGTTCGAAGGGGTCGACAAACTGACCGAACGGATAATCTGCGAATCCTGTGGAAGAAAGCGGATGTATTTCTGCTACGACTGCCGCGTTTTCGTCCCTGGAGTGGCCGAACTGGCTCCTCGACTGAAGCTCCCGGTCTCCATCGACGTCATCAAGCACCGCATGGAGAAGAATGGAAAAAGCACCGCGATCCACTGCCTGATGACGGCGCCCGAATCCACGAGGATATTCGATTCTCCCGACCTGCCGGACTATTCCAATGCCAAAAATACGGTAAGGTTTTTGGGTTGTTTCAAACTCTAATTTTACGTATTTTCAGGTCTTAGTCTACCCCACCCCAAGCGCCACGTCCGTGGAGGACTACGTGAAGGCCAACGGCCCGATCGAGCGATTTGTGTTCCTGGACGCAACTTGGTGGCAGGTTCGTTGTGCATACAATATGTTCTTCTTATCTTAAAGATTCCAGGTCGGAGGTCTCAAGCAACAGAACGCTCTCGACGGACTCCCCACAGTCATGCTGCGCTCCTACAAAACGCGATTCTGGCGACCGCAAAAAGGATATTCGGACGAGTTCTTGGCGACTATCGAGGCCATCTACTACGCCGTCAGGGAAAACTACGAAGCCAGCGAAGATACGCCATACGACGGGCGATTCGACGACCTACTGTTTTGGTTCGAGTACTTCAGGTCGAAAGTGGACGAGGACGTCTTCACCCGAAACCGGTAATAATTCAAGGAATCTTTGTTGTTGTTGATGATGAGTTGTTACGTTGTTGAGTGAAAAGATTAAAGTGTGCGCGTGTGTTGTTTTTGGTGCAAGAAGTTGTATTCTGTTTGGGTTTATCTGCGAAGAAAACGAAGAAATAGATATGGCTTGAGAATTTCGTTTTATTTATGGTCCGAGTCTAATATGGAGTTAATTCCGAAAGAAGGATTTGAGTAGCTGGGAAAAACTACAAAAATGCATGGATGAGCGAAAAATTCATCACCTTGATGTCATGGACTCTGAAAGAACGCTTGTTTTGTTTGTGGGTCCGACCCAAGTCCATGCATTTTTTGTAGTCTTTCCCAGCTACTCAAATCCTTCTTTCGGAATTAACTCCATATTAGATCGTTTCGGCTACGGTGGTGATTAATCGTAACGCTTTTTCAGCGTCTCCGGTTTCCGACACAAACGCACTTTAAAGTACTCCAGGTGATTCATGCCAAGTTTTTCCCTCCTTTCGGGTCCATGTGATATTTACAAAGCGGCCCGGGAGCAACGGCCCACAAAGTATGCGGATGATTCAGAGGCGCGATTCCGGACGGCGCTGGTCGGGAGACTGGTCATCGAGGGCCGCCGGGCGGAGGACCAGTTTGCCCAGGGGTGCGCGATTACCTAATCGCGGCCCGGCGACTATAAAGAACTTCGGAGGGAGCGAACAGCAGCAGTTCAGTTCTCCATCGGGATCTCGATGGATCGTTCTAAAATGCGAACTCTCTTCGCGCTGTTTCTTTTTGTCGCTTGTGCCCATGCGAAAGGTTCGTTTGATCAAATATGGACTTGAATCGTGATTTGAGCATGTTTAGGGGAAGAGGAATTCCTGAAACCGTTAGCGGATCCAACTCCGTTGGACGATGAAACGGTTTCCGGACGCCTTTGTATGACTGTGGAGATGTTCAAACCTTCCGCGGACCCTACGGCCTTTTTCGAGTGCGCGCCGCTGAGCGACGAAGAAGTCCGGGAATACGAGCTGGAAGAGAAATATCTCGGCGTGTGGAGTCTTCGCGATTGTCCCCAAGGATTCGAATTCGACGAGGTGAAGCAGAGATGCGTCGAGAAGAAGAAACTCCGCCGGCAGCAGGCGATGTGCTCGCAGAATCCGGGATCTGTTGGTTGCGGACAGGTCTGCAACGGTAATTTGATACCGTTTCGTGCGACTCTAAACTCATTGTTTTTTAGCCCTAAATCTGAATCCTCAAGTGGGATCGCAGTGTAATTGGATCACCGCGACTCTCATGGCCGACCCTCGGAGCCAGCAGTACTTCTTCCAGTGTTCTCCAGTGAACCCCACCGCCGCCTGCGGAGAATGGGTCCGCATGCCTTGCAACCCTGGAACCGTCTTCAACCCGACCACCCAGATCTGCGTCGCCCAATCCGTTTCTTCGCAAACCTGCGGTCCTTCCACGATTCCAGTTTGCAGCTGCGCTCAGCGGCCTTCGATGAACGTGTGTCCAGGAACGTCCAGTTGCCAGCAGGTACTTTGGAACCTCAAAAACCAAGTTTTGTTTACTTTGCGCTTTTAGAACGTCTGTTGTCAGGCCGTACAGTCGCCGCTAATGATCCAAAGCCATCCTGGACGTAAGTGTTTGTTTGTTCGCGCTCATCTCGATTACAAGTGTCTCTCTTTCAGTATGCATCGGCACCGGAGTCGCCCCAGTGGCCTCCTGCAACTACCCGTGTCCTCCGAGCACTCAGTGCCAACCTAATATAGGATGTTGCCCAGTGCCCTCAGTGCCCGGACTTCCGCCTCCTATGCCCATGATCCCCACTGGAATGGTCACTTGTCCAAGTGAGTCTTGTGGGCATTAAAAACCAATCTTTCAAAACCATATTTCAGATGGGTCACCAGCTGGAATGCAGTGCGGAACCCTGAACCAATGTCCTCCCAACATGGGTTGTTTCCAAGGCGCCTGCTGTCCCATGTCGTGCCCCTCCGGTCAGAACCCCAGCGGATTCTGCGCCAACGGAGGCTGCTCCAATGGTGGATCCTGCTACCAACCAGCCGGATGTTGCTGCTCCGCTCTCGAACCTATCCGTCTTCCGATCTGCTCCAACGGCCAAAGCTCTACGATTCCGTGCGCCTCGAACGGCCAATGCCCCAGCGGGATGGAATGTGCTAGCGGTGGTTGCTGTCCTCGTGGATTCTGTCCTTCGGGAATCCAATCCACCGGCCGATGCGTCCTCGGAAGCGGTTGTGTGCCTGGCAGCCTCTGCATCGACAACCAGTGTTGTCCTCTTCCCCAGTGTCCCAGTGGCCAACTTGCTGCCAGGATGTGCCAACGATCCGCTGACTGTGGAATAGGGATGGAGTGCGCTAACGGAGGATGTTGTCCTCTTCCCATGTGTCCTTCCGGAGGTTCTGCCGTGTCGAGATGCAGCGCCGGATGCGCAGGAGGCCATCAGTGCATCAACGGGGGATGCTGCCCTCTGCTACGGTGCCCCAACGGAATCTTCTCTGCGTAAGTGGTCGTCAATAATCAACGTTTCTCATCATCGTTTCTTATTTAAGGTCGACTTGTACTGGAGGTTTCCAGTGCGGTCCAGGGATGGAGTGCGCCAACGGCGGTTGCTGTCCTCTTCCCCAATGCCCCTCGGGAATCGTGGCTTCCCAGAGATGCCAGATTGGAGGTGGATGTCCTAGCGGACAGGTATAATTTAATTTGAAGAACTTTTGCATAATCGAAGAATTTCAGCTTTGCGAAAACGGAATGTGCTGTCCGATGCCCGTTTGCGCTAACCAACAAGTCGCCCTCCAGATGTGCGGAATGGGCAACGCGTGTCCGATGGGATTCGTGTGCGAGGGCCGTGGCTGCTGTCCCGAACCCATGCCTCTTTGCCCCAACGGCGGCCGAGCCACGCAGAAATGCGTTCGAGGCTCCGAATGTCCTCCGGGTTACGGTTGCACCCCTCTCGGCGGCTGCTGTCTCCTCTCCTACGACCCCGTGTGCCCCATGAACCTGAACCCTGTGTGCCAGTGTTCTCCTACAAGCGCTTGTCCCGCACAGTCCACCTGCAGCATGGGAACCTGCTGCACTTCGGCCGTCACCACCTACAACCAGGTCCCCGGCACTTCCTGCCAGCACAACTCCCAGTGCAACGGCCACTCGTCTTCTTGTTCCTCGTGCGTCCAGAACATTTGCGTGTGCGTCAACGGTGCCATCTCCAACGGAGCCTCATGCCAGCAACTCAACCCCGTCGTCGTCCACCAGGCCAGAACAGGTTGTGACCAGTACGGATCGCCCTGCCGCTTCGTGATCAGCACCGCGCGAAGGAAGCCGCTGTTTGCGCCCGTCGGAAACACCACCGAAACACCGCGTAATCCGCTAATCCGTTTTGTTCAAACCTCTAATCCGATGTGTTCTTTAGTGTGGTTCAACGTCGCTTCGAAGCGCAAATGCGTCATGAACGCGACCGAGTCGGGCTTCGATCCCGATAGCACGTGCCTCCCCAGCGAGAAGTGCATCAACGGCGAGTGTAAGATGTGAGCAAAGATTAATCTCGCGACTCTTGATTTTAATTTTCGGAATTCAGGAAGTTGTGGCCCGGAGAATACGGATGTTCCGAGGACATCGAATGCTCCTCGCGCTGCCCTAACACTTACTGCGAGATGCGGAGTGACAAGAACGTCCCTCAGTGTCAGTGCAAGAACGGTCTTTTGCTTTACGGACGATGCTGTAAGATTTGATTCTCGGAATCTGAACTTAATTTGCTGGTTTTAGTCGAGCAGTGTCCACCCGGATTCCACGAAAGCGGTGCTTACTGTATGCACGACAACGAGGAAACGTTCTGGAAGGACGCGGACGCCCAGGACAACTTGAAGCAGCTCCTGAATGGTGGCCAGTGCTGAGAAGAAAGGGGCTGAGATTACTGTATTTGTACATTTCGAGATTATGAAGATGGATATTTTATTGTGACAATCGAGTAATTGCGTTTTAGCTTTATCGATTAAGTATCTTCGAGTAAATTGATGCATTTTATCTGAATTATTTTTTTCTCATAGACAGTTTCATCTAAGATCTTCCGGGATTACGGTAACTCCGCAGCTGCATAAATGTCTCGGTTCCTCCTTTCCATGCAACGACGATCATAACACCGCCGTCATCTTCCGGAAGTCGAAGTTCTTATCCCGTCGCCGTTCCTTTGCAGTTTACGCACTCTCCGTCTCGCGATTGGCGTCATCCGCTCCCAAGCAAGCGCACAAAGTCCACGACGTCCGCGTGCAGCCTCGGCTAATCCCCAAATTGAATCCATTAGATCCTTCGTTCGCGCGCACGTAAGCGAACCGCCGCTAATGAATCACGTCGACGTGCAAAGGCGTTGAAAAAACGCCCATTTAATGAGGACTCGGAGGGGCGGAGGCCTTTCTAGCTATATCTCGTGCTTCTGATTTCTTTACGCTCAAATCACAATCCTCCGAACTCGAGTGGCGACTTCTATGGCGAAGGTATACGGTACCAAGTCGGTCGAGGAGGCGCTGGTCCATCTCAGGAAGGTCAGCGACGGGAATCCTAACGATCCTTTCACACTTCACGCGGTCGGTAAGTGTTTATCAAATCTAGAATGGTCTAAAGGAAATTGTTCAGGGCTGCAGATGCACGCGGTGAGATATTTCTCGGAGGCGCAAAAGTATTTCCAGAAAGCGGAGGATATTAAGGTGAGAGCAGGTGTTCTGCAACCGATCTAAATCTTCCAATTTTCAGGCCGGCTTCTCCGCTTCGAACCTCTACTACCTGGGCGACTGTCTTCGCAAGAACGGTCGCGTGGACGATTCCATTGAATGCCTTAAGAAGGCACTTTCGTTACCAGCGAGAAATAAGGTCGACCATAAGGGGAAAGTGGCCGCGAGGCGACTCCTCGTCATTTGCGGCGTAAGCGAACACGAAATCGCCGCTGTGGAGAAGGTCGATGAGAAGTACGCCACCAACAGATTCTGAATTTGAACGTTCAATGAATGTATTTACCCGTTTTGTACATAAATGAAGCTTCAAGTAAACATATTTGGTAAACAACCCTGACGTGGAATCCTGATTGATGCTTGGTTTTGGTTTTTGGTCACCATTAACATTTCCGAAAATCCAATAATCTCTGGTTTGAATGGAAAACCAATCAATTAGTTAGAAATAAGTGAAAAGACCAAGGAGTGAGTGAGTTGTGAAGGAAGCCGAGTGAACGTTGTTTTCTGAAGTTTGGAAGCGGTATTGTCAGAATTCGTCCAAGAGCTTTGTCAACTTCTGGCCGTACGAAGCAAATATTTGTAGCTGGCAGAGATACGCAGGTCCAAACACTGAAATCTGCGCGATCAACAGCCTCAGGCAATTTTTGGAATTCGATTTGCTGAGAACCACGGGGTAAACAGGACGAAAGGCTTTGTTGACACTTGGAATTCGGAAGCCAAACATCTTTGAACCTCCAAACTGTTCATCGTTCTGATCTGAATAAACATGAGGCGAAGATGAAAGGAGCAAACATACGGCGGATCAGCTAAATGTGTCTAGCCGTCGACACTTCAAAGGAGCGGAGCGACCGACCCATGGGACTGAAAAGCTGTAAATGAAGAATTTCCAGACGTTCAAAGCAGACGTTGTTGGACACGATGTCTTCTTCTGTGGCTTACAAGCCAGACAGTCTCACCGGCTCGTGTCTCGAGTTTATCATTTGTGGCGGAGGCACAGGAAATGACCGGTCGGTCTGGAGATCATTTGTATGGAAACAATACCTGTCGCTGGCGCTTATCACGCTTCAAACTTCCGAATCCAGACATTAACGGACGGGAAGAACAAGGTTGTCTGGGCAGACCTTTTTTAATGCACACCCTGTAAACTTATTTATATTTTAGAGTTTTCTCTTCACAGCTTCTCCTTCAAAGTCGCTGAAGAAGCAAGAAGACTCGCAGCCACAGCGATACATGGTGACTCACAGCTTGCTCTAATAACTACCGCATTTAGTCCATGATCGCATAATTCATTCTTGACAGAGTTCCCAGGAAGTTCTTAAGAAGAAAATTCTCAGAAAGTTTGATCTGAAACTAGATAAACGGCATGTCCTCTACTTGAAGAGCTCTTCCTCGGGCGACTAGTAGCTTAAAGAATTTACCGCCTGGAAATCGTTCGTAAGCTTTCGCGTATCCACCAGATGCGAATATGGATGCTTCGTTTAGTGTAACGACCTTTCGGCCGGCTGAGATCCACATAATTGGATGATCACCTATATAATAAAATCGTATGTTGGTCGGTGTGTATGTCTGTCCGGATGTCCGC
>KN168000.1:64191-88106 GCA_000757745.1 Steinernema scapterisci
GCGTATATTGGGCAGCATGCCTAGTAAGATGATCTCAAAATCTAAGTAAGCGAACCGACTGCTTTATGGATCTAATTTCTTTTATTTAGAACAAGGTATTATTGCCACGGGCGTCTCGATTGGAATGAGAAGTCGCCTGCTGGCCAGTACGTCCGGGAGCAGTGCAAACCATTGCATGTAAGTATCATTCTTATTCATGCTGTGGGCGTCGTTTGTCGTTAATGTTTTTCGTTCATTTCAATGAACTTCAAACGCTGCAAAACAGCGAACATGAAGGAGATGCAAAGATTTTGGCGCCATTTTTCTTACGTGCATCAACACCTCCGCATTTCAGAGATACCACCAAGGAGAACCAGAGGAGGCGGAACTGTTCGCGCTCATCGAAGAAATGCTCACTTTCGATCCAAACAAGCGGATCACCCTGGCGCAATCTCTGACTCACCCGTTCTTTGCCCGACTGCCGCCCCACCAACTTTTGGACTTCAAGGAGATCCAGCAAATCTACGCGCAATCCAATGGAGCTGCGATGCCTGCGGCTTCGACGTATCACAGCAATTACCATCACAGCCACCGATAGATCTTCGCGACGGCCCCCAAGTCCATGTACACGCCGTGTCGCAGAATATAACATAACGAGATATGATGATTGATTCCCTATGTAAAAAATTGTTTTGCTCTGATCCCTCTATTTCGAGAAGCGTTAAGTCTCTTCCGTTGTTGTTTACAGAAATATGAAGATAAACCCGTTTCAGCTAGGACTAAAACTAAAAGCCAGCAACTGGGAGCTTTTTGGACGCGGGTGTTGCGAACTGTTACTTTTGAATTTCTTGCCTAATTATGAGTCCTAAGCTACTAATAAATATGTCCCTCATGTCTTCCGACTTGTTTTTGTTGTTTGTTTTGGATAGTCGAGTTGACGAAGATTGACACGGGGGCTTTGCTAATTAAGGAGGATGAAATTGTCCTTTTGATTCACGGAGGATTTGATTTGAACGACGCTGGGTACCGTAACCCGGAGGAGGCGACGTCATGGTGCAAACAGTCGAGTGCTTCGGAAATGAAGCCCGTGATTGGAACAGCCTACCGTAATCTCCAACCAATTTCCTATTTATTTTCGGGTCAGACGTGAAGTTCCGCAATTAGCGCTTTGAAGTTTTGAGATTCGGAGAACCGAGTTTCCCTGAGATTGTCTGTCAAAAGTGGTCAGGAGTGTCAACTCGTGGACGCTATTCGCAGATTCGTCTTGGAATGTTTTCGTGGAAAGCAAGAGGAAATAGATCTCCTTCCGGCGTTCCTTCGACCCCCTGAAGTTTCGAAACATGGAAAGCGCGTTTCTTCTCGCCGCCAAACGCGATTCTTAAATGTACCTGTGATTTATATCTGGGAAATGGGTCTCCTTTCCAGGCTCCTTGGCAACTAAAAGGACCAGACCCGGAGACGCATAGATCAAATCTTTGCATTTTAAGTGGTGATGTTTGGAACGTGAGAGAAAAGCGCATAATTCACGAAAGTAAAGGTTACTCTGCAGCGATTCTCGCACGAAAATGTGCATTCCTTGAACTCGAATTCGCAGCTCTGCAATCTGACGCCCGTAAGCGGAAACCCAACTCATAACACCCTTTCATCCGGAAGCTCGCGTGCCTCCGCAATCTGACGCTCGAACTCGCGTCAATCATTGCAGTTTCCTCACTTTTTGCGTCTTTTCGGTCTTTAGAGTTTCGTGCAAAGTCGCCCAAAGTGGCCGCAATTAGAAGCGAGATCATATCCAAGATTAAAGATGCAATTTGCCCACACGTGACGTGGGCTAATTGATGATCGCTCGTCAGATTCCGTCATTTCCCTTGTTTAGCGAGCATTCCCTAAATAGCCTCCTCTTCCAAACCCACCTCATTGTCCCATTTCGGGATGTTTATGCATGTAGTCACCCCATCACGCCTCGAATGTTCTAATTTACCCATCAGATGCTCATCTCTTCGGGACAAAACATCCCCGAAGTCAGTCTGAATACCAAAATTTGTTTTTCCCAAACGACGCGGTTTTGGGATTCCCACTTTTCGCGATCTTTCTCCTACGTGTATCCATTCAGCCCTGGGCCAATAAAGACCTGTTGGGTTACGTGGAGTTCTCGCAAAGTGGCTTCGTTTCCTCAGAATTGGAAACTCGCGTTTAGTTTGCTCCCTTGCAGAACTCGGCCAACGGATCCCTCCCACACGTCCTGGAATCACACGTTTCCTTGAAACGTAATACGAGCCTCCAAGAGGCGCTCTGGAAGGGAGAACATGTGTGTTTCTTCGTTTTCATGGTGCAGGCTTTCGTCGCCAATTTTGCTTAAGACTTCGCCCATTCCACCTCGTCCAAATCTCAATTCTTGCAATTCCCTGCAACCCCAACGACCCTCCTTCATCACCTCGAATCCTCCCAAATGTTCCAATTTAGGATCGTAATCCCTCCTGGAATCCCATTACCCATTTCTCTTTCCTGTATGCAAACAGCGCTCACGTCATCCATCACCTAACAAGCCCCGGAATGGTCCTCAGCGTAACTCCTATCCGACTCCTCCTTTCTTAAACCCCAAAAGTCACCCATTCCCCCGTGTTTGGCCCAGAGGCGGTCGCCGCGTCGGCGTTTCTTGATCCTATTTGTTTTGTTGCGCTTATTAAGGAGAAGACGGATTAATCCCGAATCGCTGATTAGCTGCGGGGGAACGGCGATGCAGATCTCGTTTTGATGGATTGGCGCCGGGAGGTAGAGAATTATGGGCGCTTTGATTAGGGAGCGGCTGAGAAAAAGATTGGATTACGGTAGCTCCTATTGGCATTCAGTTTAGAAGACTCGCGGAGGCCAGTGAATCCATGTGAATCTGAGAGTGTCAAAGTTTACGGCTCTGGCCACCTGTTGTCCTTGGGTGTTCTTTTCCTACGTGAAACAGAGAGCGTTGCCATTGTAGCCAAACGCTCCCAAACACCCAAAAGTCCTCCGTGAACAAATACTCCGAGATTCGCTCTTTTCTTGTTTCGAGTTGCTTTGTCCTTTGTCGAGCAGAGCGGGAAAGATTTGGCAAATCTGAGCTCGTTGCGCTGTTTGAATGCGAAATTAGGAAAACAACGGATTTTGGGAGATTTGGCGGGGAAACAGATTTGCATTTGTGTTTGGAGATTGGACGATTTCTGGAAATAGCAAACTCGGACTGGATTGGCGGATCTCTGCTAACCCCCACGCTGTTCCAGAATCTCCGAATTCCAAATATATCGAAATCGCAAGTCGCTAGCTGTCTCCTGACCTCATCTCCCCTCCAAACCCACTCCTTCCTCATCATATCCTGACTCTTTTCCGCGCCCAAAAAGTGTTAAAAGCCTATTAACGCAATACAGCGCGCCACGTAATTCTCTCCGACCCGCCTGCGTACAGAGTTATTCATCTTCGCCCGAATACCTCCGGCGTCCACGAAGGGATCAACTCGGATCTCAATCGGAATACTGACGTCGCTGTTTTGGGACAACGTTCCGTGTTATCTCAAGCCGGAAATGAAAACTAGGATCGCCCGGTAAGATCTTGTCGCAGAGATCACTTCCTCGTCCCTCTGGCTTCGCGGTATCATTCGCTGCTGTTCCAGCTCGCAAACTCAAACTTCCAAAGTTTGCTTTTTGTCTCCTTTCGGGTTCTCCATTTCCTCTGCCGGCGGCATCATGCGATCTTCCCTAACAAGCCGAGACCAAAAAAGCTGACCTACGTACTTCTAAATTAGACCCTCGGCCAAAGGTCGACTCGGGAACATTGTCCCCGCTTGTCAATTAGTCGAGATCGGCGATGTCCTCGCGAAATTCGCGGTCTTCGGAGATTCTCAGGATTTTGTCGAGATCGACACGTCAGGTATTAATTAAAGAGGAGAACGTGCCCGAGTTTCGCGAAAATAGGCTATTAAGAAGGTGGAGATTAGAATGTCGTCGGCTAGAGGTTTCTTCGATTTTCTGGACTCCGGACAAGAACCCTCTTCTGGACAAGATCAATTTGTACCCGTCGAGGGTCAAGGCGCCAAGAATCAATCTCGCGTTGTTTTGACTTCGCAGTCAAAACGGACCAATTTTCTCAGGCACACACCAAAACAGTTTGCTTAAATTGCCATGTAAACAGCCTCAGGAAAACAGTTGCGCCCAAAAGGTGCCTGGGAGAGCGGCAGCGAGGCGATCTACAGGTGGCCTGTAAGTGCCACTCTTAAGTTTCAAAAGTAGCTATTGTTTCTGCGAGTTCCTGGTCTCCCTTGGACTCCTGAAAGCCAAAAATACATCCAAACTCGCCATTTCCTCTGCGTGTCTCCAAATCAACCGCTGATTAGGACCACATCGAGGACAACAAAAGTGATTCCTCGCGGGACCTCCCCCGAATAGTCGCGAACTAGACTAGAACTCGTAAACACCGCTTTCGGAAAACTAAATTCCGGACGTAATCATTGTTTTACGTTAGAGGAACAAGAAATTGACGTGTTTTCGTCTTCGGAATTGCCGATTTCGACTTTTAACAGAGTTTTAAGTTTGCGTGTCTGGATTTTTTGGAATTCTTGGTTCTTGGACGCGAGAGGTCTGCAAGACTCTGGACTCGACTGCGGGGGCGTTTCTGGCAGAAGTTGTTTCGTTCTAAATGCGAATTTGTAATTGGCGTCGTCTTGGAGGCAAATGGAGGAAGATCGAGGTGGCTGGAGGGGGAATCTTGTGACTCCTGGAAGAGAACACAATTCCACGCAAACTCCTTTTCGCAAATTCGAAAAAGTACAATATTGAAATCTCCAAAAAACAAACAAACAATTCTTCTCTCGAAATCTTCGAGTTGTGGTGTTGTTTTCTTTATGAGATCTCCCGAAATCCCTTTTTCGTAGTTCTCGTTATGCGTACTAACCGTTGGTCTTCAGGTGATCCCGAATTCTCGTAATTCTCCTCTCGCAATTTCCTGAAATGGCTTTTATCTGGCTATTTCGAAATGCTCCCAAGGACGTAGATACTTTGCCTTGTAAAGCGTCCGTCTCAATAGCTTCATTCCTACAAACTCTGCTTCCTGATTCAGAATTCCAACACCTTTCCTTCCAACAAACAAACATTCCCAACATTCGAAATTCCTCCTTCTCAGTTTCTTATCTCCATCCCAACGTTCTCAAGGCCCAGGTTCCCACCGGCCTCCGCGAGCGCCGCTCGTGACTGGAACGCGCCCGTTGTATAGCTGATCCCTCGTGGGTCCACGACCACCTCCCTCGCTTTCTTCGTAGCCTCCCCATCTAAACCCTCATAACCGTTTCGACTCCAAATCGCAATCTTTGTCCTCTTCTTAGAGTCCACGTCGATGACGGAATTCGGTTTAATATGCACATGGCCAATCCAAGCACCCCTTTGTGGTCCCAAATTGACCTTTCCGGCTTTCCTTTTAGCTAGAATGACCCAATCCCATTAAGTTGTGAGCCATTCAGGCCGATGTCCTCACACTCAAACTTTCCATTTTTTTGTCGTCCAGATTTCCGGAGTTTTTTTGGACGTTTCGAATTTCGGAAATCTCATGCATTTGCGAGCGGATGGCGAACTCGGCGCATTTCCCACAGAACCCCACTTTCTAATTAATAAGTCTCGGTAATGAGGCTGCGGTTTGATCGAGGGAGAGCAAATAATCCTGGGAAGCGGGATTCCGCTGGGAAGGCACTTGGGGCATCTTGCACAAACAGTCAGATTCTTGGAGATCTTGGAAAGGTCTCTGCCCAGACCCTAATTTCAAGTTCATCTTGGATCCTTCTGTTGCAAGAAGAGATATCTGATACGAGGAGACAAAGTGCACTCGACCTGGATCTGCGTCACTTTGCCGAAAATGTCGAATTTCGCTCCCAAAGAACTTGTACTTGGGAAGAAGGTTTTCTCTAAACGTACTACGTACGAGCAAGGTCCGATTCCATAAACATCAACGAGCTCTAGCAGATTTGAAACCGCGCCTATTTTTAGCAGCAGGAGTTTCAAAACGTGATTAGCCCAACTAGAAGATTCGTGGTCGCCAGTTGGACTGACCGACGACTCCGAATTGGAGTTTTTGTGGGTTGAGTCACTAGAGGATAAGTGTTGATATGATCACAAAGGACGCGAGTGGGATTTTGTAGTTTCTCTGAAGTCCGAGATTCCCCAAAGTCTACTGAAGCCAAACACCTTCTTTCTGAGATTCCTCGCGTCTCCTCCCGCCACTTATCTAATCCTAATCCGAACATTTCACCCACTAAAGATCGTCCCATGACGTTCCTTCTGACCTTAGTCACAATGATCACGATCTCTCGTTGCAGGAGCCTTCGCCTGCACTCGCCTCACTCGTGCAAACTCCAAAAACTGCGCTTAAAGACCAAATCACCTCCCCCTCCTCCCTCGGGTTCGGGAATCTCACGTTCTTTAGTCACGGATTGTAGCCCTCACGCGAGTTGGGAAATCCACGTAAACAAAGGTTTGGTTGAAGGGTGTGAGATAGTAAATGGCACCTGGCCATTCTTGTTTCCCCTGGATTTCCGTGCTTCTTGTCACTCTCAGATTCTCCGTTCCGAGAACTCTTCCAGGCCCTCGCCCAGAAGGGCGCACTTCCTAAAAACGTCAAATTACTCTTAATTGTAACCCCTAAAGTCGCCTTTCGCGCGTAGATTCGCCGGCGTCGAGTTTCGCCGCTTTCAAGGGCAGCGCGGATTCTCTCGGGTTTCTGGTAATTAATGTTCTCCTCCTCCCAGTCCTCATAATTACTGTCTTACACTTTCCTCGTCCCGAATCGCCAAGAGGGGCGGAGCGCGCGGGTGCCGCGAGGATAAAGAGAGAGAGTAACGCGAAAAACGTCGTCGACGACTTCGGCTCCTTTCAGAGGCTCTCTCCACATCGAATCGCTATGCTCACCGCTCAGTTGATCCTCGCCTGTCTTCTCGCCGTCTTCGCCTGCGCCTTGGGTGAGTTCTACTAAGACTTGAATTCTCCTAACCTTCCACTCTGGGTCCCCTGGCTTAATCTTCAAAATCACCGCCATGCTTTGACCGAATCTCCTTTTCAGGCTACTCCAGTTATCCCGCACCCGCCTCGGAAACCGAAGACTCCCGCGCGGCGCCCTTCGTTCCGCTCCCCAACGGTTACTGGCAATCTCTCCAACAGTTGCTGGACACGGTAAGCGCCATTCTCTCCTCTCCAATCCGAACTCTCTTCTTTCAGAACGACGACCAAGACGACTCCCTCCGACTCAAACGCAGCAAATGGGCTTCGCAGATCCGATACGGAAAGCGCGCGTCCTGGGCCAGCCAGGTGCGCTTCGGTTAAGTTGGCATACCTGTCGTCCGCAGAGCCGTCGCAGCCGCAGAATGTTCCGCTACCGTAATCTCAAGACTCAGTTTGTGCGCGTGTGTTGAACTTTATAATTTAGTTGTACAGATGGAACAAATAAATCATTTGTTAATTAGCCTCGAAGGTTTCGACTGGGGGATTTTTGGCCCTTTGAGGGCAAGGCTCCCGAGTTCTTTGGACCCGACTTTTTGATCACGCGTAGTTACTACAATCCACTTCTGGGAGTTCCATCCAAAGTGACGTTTTTGTAGATTCAGATCTCATGATGATATTTTGCTGTTTTCGGGAAGAATCCGCGTGGGTCGTCCTGAGCTTTGGTTGCTTAGCTCACTGCCGGAGAACTGCTTTCACTCCAAACGATTTCTCTTTGATCTTTTTGGAGAATGATAATCTTTTGTTAGGTCGACGCACTTTGCGGATGACGATTCAAGGTGAGGACACTTTTCGAGAACCTCGTACAGATGACAATTGAAATCTGGCATTTGGATCCGAAGATAAGTACCTGGCGGTCCTTGGGGACCGAATCCAAACACTACTCGAATGTTCTGCATTTCATGCTTTCTCGCTCTTTTGGATTGTTTTCCACGTTGTATCTGTTTTCCTACAATTCCCGTAGCCGCCACTCATCCATTACCCGAGTCATGTTTAGTGGCCAGAAACCTCAAGAAATAACAAAGCGAGGGGAAGCGGTCAAGATCTCCGCCGTCCCACGCTTGTTTCCATTGTTCCGAGAAGAGTTTCCCGGAGTTCGGTCTTGGGAAACTGCGCAAAGAAGGAAAGAACACGTGTGAATTCCTAAGACGTGCAACAAGAAGTTCGACTCCTTCTTTTTCTCTCGTTGTTTGTTTCTTGCGCCAAAATCAAATTAAGGCGCAGCGGCATCGACCGATTGCGTCCTTGAGCGGCCAAACCGTTCAAGGAAACTTGTTTTTTGATTGAAGACGTTCTCGGTGATGCCGAATTCGAAGAGGGAAGGCGGAGGAAACGACGTTCGGAACCTGTTCCAACCTGACGCCAAATTGCTTAAAAGCGGCACCCAAAGGGGCAAACGACAGTCATCCCACGGAGTCCCTTCGAGGTAGGCCGAACTCGGGCGAGAAGCGGAATTTTAAAGAGTTTCAGATGACGAACGGAACCAATCTTCTGGTCGGAGTCGCCTCCTTCGGCAGCGGAATCGTCATCGTCGCCTGTTTGGTGGCCGTCGGCGTTCTCTTCCAGGACATCAACACGCTCTACGACGAAGTGATGGACGAAATGGACGAGTTTAAGGTAGTTCGAGGTTCCGAAACACCGTTCTCCACGTCTTCTTCCAGTCCCTTGCAAACGACGCTTGGCATGGAATGGTCGCCGCCCAAGGAATTGTTCCCAGTGGAGAATCCGCGAAGATGGAGCTCGGAACCATCTTCGGCCGCGACAAGCGTTATTCCCAAGGACCTTCTTCGCAGTGCCAGTGTGGCCCTCGCTCGGCTGGATGTCCTGCCGGTCCTCCCGGACCTCCTGGACTCCCCGGAGAAGCCGGAGCCGTGGGAGATGCAGGAAAGGACGGACTTCCAGGCGCCCCCGGAGTCAGCCTTGTCTTCAACAACCAGTACAACGGATGCATCAAATGTCCCGCGGGACCTCCTGGCCCTCCCGGACCCGACGGACATCCTGGACTGCGTGGACCCGATGGACACCCCGGACAAGATTCTATTGGAGGCGGATCCGGACGCCCTGGACCTCCTGGACCTCCTGGCGACGCCGGAGCTCCTGGGTCTTCTGGAGCTCCTGGCGCTCCCGGAAACCCTGGAGCTGATGGATACCGCGGCCGTTCGGCTCCTGGTCCTCGAGGACCTCCTGGCTCTGCCGGACCTGCTGGAGGCCCCGGAGGACGAGGAATGGACGGACACCCCGGAGCTGCTGGAGCGCCTGGACCCCAAGGCCCAGCTGGAAACCCCGGAGCTCCCGGAAGCGATGGAATTCCCGGAGGCCCTGGTGGCCCAGGTGGACCTGGCCACGACGCCGCCTACTGCCCCTGTCCTCCCCGCAACGGCGGAGGCTACAACCAGGGAGGAGGGTACAAAGGTGGAAACCAGCACCGCCACCGCAGCGCTCGTATCTGAATTTCTCGGTTCCCCATGCTACCGTAACCCTTCTGCGAATAAATCATTCAGCATTCAGTTTTTGTTTTTCGATCACGAGAACGCAACAAGTTTCAAGGTCGGAGAAGAAAGAGGTGGAACAGGTTTGCGCGAGATGGGTCTAATTGGTCAACCTGCAGCTTGACGTGCTTGGAATCCGGCCACCACAGTTCCACGCAAGGTTGCGGGAGGAACCTCAACAAGGGAGCGAGGAAACACCCATTAAAACTTTTATTTCCTATCAGAATCGGCCTTAAATACAAAACAACAAAACAACGACCCTTCGCAGAGTTCCTTTGAGCACCTTTCGCATAATCTCAATCGCCAAATACCGAAAATTAGAATTTACATACAAGTTCGATCACAATCTTCCTTTGAACATCCTCCGGCGCGAGAAGTGAATTGGGGAGGGCGGCTAGCGGTGGTTCTGAGTCGGCTGGGCAGCGTTGGAGTCGCCGTTCGAGGAGGTCGTCGGTTGCGGGGCTTCGGAAGCGTCGATCCGCTGATGCTTAGGGAGCCGCTCGAAGAACGGGTGTTTCAGCGCGTCCGTGAGGGGTATCCGCGCGCTCGGTTCGAAGGTGAGCATCTGCTGGATCAGGTCGAAGAGTTCCGCTTCTTCTTTGTCGCCGGGTCGAATGCATTTCTGGAATAGAAGACGGATTATACGGAATTTGTGGGTGTAAAAGCATAAAGCGGAACAAACGTTCGGAGATTTTATTTCAAACGCACTTTCTACTTCAAAGCTCTAAACTGATCGGCCAACAATCTCAGAGCACAAATCCCAATTGTTCTCCCACTCTTGATTTATCTGCGTCCTTCCACAACACCCTCTCCTCCGCCGTCCACAATATCTCTTCCTCCGAATCGATTCCAATCGATGCTTATTTCCCTCATCGCCGATCTCCGAATCTCAGAACTTCCGCGAATTCCTAACACCGTTCCTAATTTAATCACCGGAAATCAAAAGCCGGCGCCTCGTAATCTCAATCAGCCCGGATTTATCGATTTGGCGCTCTTCGATGCGATCAAAAACAAATTTACAAGTTGCGTCCTCGACGGCGTTCTGAGGACGACGGCCACAGGCGGACGAGGGACGAGGGAGTAGGCGCCGCTGTCAGCTGTGGGCCGCCGACAATCTACTTAATTCCGAGAAACACTCGCTGGCCTACGCCGTCGCAGATCAGATCTCCCGTCGTGTTTTAAACACGATCTTTGGCGAAACCACCGCAGCGGCGCGTCTTCGAGCCGCGAACGAGGCAGAACAGAATTAGAATTGAACTCACCGCAAGCGGTTTGCACTGTTCCCGCACGTACTGGCCCGCCGGCGAGCGCTCGTTCCAGTCGAGGCGCCCGTGAAGGTAGTACTTCGTCCTGAAGCCAAACGTGAATACCGTAACCCAGGGTGTGGAACTACCTGGACTTGACGATCATGCGGTACGGCATGCTGCCCACGATCCTATCCATCATGGCCAAATGCTCGCGGTTGTCGTGGGTTTGGAAGAGAGTTTTACCCGTGTGCAACTCGAACATTATGCAGCCGATAGACCACACATCGCAAGGCTGCGCCCATCCAAGTTCTTAAAAAACTAAGATTACGGAGTGAAAGAATTAAAGTAGCTTACCCAAGATGACCTCCGGGGCACGGTAGTGACGCGTGGAGACAATCGTCGAGTGGTGCTCGTGATCGAAGGTGGCCGAGCCGAGATCGATCAAGCGCACATTGGAATCTTTGACTATCCGCCGCGTCTTCCGTTTCCCGGACTCTTCGGTACGGTAGTCGCTGTTCACAAAAAGGATATTTTCTGGTTTGAGATCCGTGTGGGTCAGTTTGTTGTCGTGCATGAACTTGACTGAGTAGCAGAGTTGGTAGGCGATGTGCCGCGTTTGCTCGAGGGGATAAGGCAGGTAGCCGTTGTTCTTCTGCACGGAGATCAGAGATTAAAGACGATTTCTAAGAATTTTTACCATGAAATCAAAGACACTCAATCCAAGAAGGTCGAAGAGCAGGCACACGTGACCAAAGAAGTCAAAGTGCTCCACGAGTTCGATAACGAGGCTGAAAAGAGCGAATCAGGAGGAACTCAATAAAAGCACTCACTATTTTCCCTTGCGATCTTTTTCCCTGAGCTTGTTGAGGACGTTAACCTCGAGTCGAGCGGCCTCCCTGTACTTGGCGACGTTCTTGATCACCTTCAACGCTCTTCTCTTCGTTCCGTTCTTCGAGTCAAAGACTTCCAAAACGCGGCCGAAGGTTCCCTCGCCCAGAGCTTTCAATAGTTGGACTGAAACAATTTGCGTTCCACAAATTACTCAAGAAACTCGATAATTCAAAATATTATAGTGACATTTTGCAAACTCACATCGGTCTTTTAGGATATCGCCTTCACGGAAGACGAGATGTCCGTCTTGGTCATTTTCAGGAGCCGCGTCGATCCTTCGATATGTCGACAGAGGGAACTGCGAAGCGTCAAAATGCGAACTGATTTCGCCCGACTTGCTTCCCTCGGAGCTTCCTTCCTTGGGCGTCGATCCGCTCGCGGGACCTCCGGAACTCACGTGCCTTCGCGACGAGGAGGGAGCGACTGGCGGAGCCGCGTGATTCCTTTGATGGTGCTCTCCCTTAGCACCCGAGCCGCCCTATAAAACGGATTTGGATACAAAGAAAAGTCATAAAGATCAACGGCCTACCGAAGGTTTCCTCCGCGTGGGAATCCCACTTGCACTGGTGCCTCCGGTGGCAATTATCTTGTCGACGCGCGCCGAAACCGAAGGCGGCAGCTGAAGACTCGCGAGGAGCTGCGCGTTCCGCGAAGAAGAAGACGGGAACCTTCGGTTGCTGGGCGTCGGAGCGCCCGAGTGGGCCGGCTGAGGTCGATACTGAGAAGTCGAAGTTGGAGGAGCCGGTGAGGGTTCTTCCCCAGTAGAAAGCTTTGGCTGGGAGACCTTAGGAGAAGGCGGAGGCGGCTGAGTTGGAGTCGTCACGACTGGAGCGCCTTCCACGGCCAGGTTGGAGAACGCGGCCGATACAGCGGTTACGGTATTCTTGGCACGTTCGTCGTCGCCGGCCGAAGAATCGTGGCTCTTGCTGGAGTAGTGGAGTGGAGGATATTTCGTGTTCGCCTCTTCTTGGCGCTTCAGGCGACGAGAAGCAATCCGACGTTCCAGGGCGGAAGCGACGCTCGGAGGATCTTGGAGGAGCGCTGCTGCAGCCGAAGATCCTGCTGGCTTGTGGCCGGGTTTCTCGACCTCCTGATGAGGTTTCGGTTGTTGTGGGACATCTATGGAAGGAATCGGCGGCGGAGGAAGAGACGGGATAGAAGTGGGTTCCAAGTAAGACTCCTTTGGCTTCGCAAGTTCTTTTCTTCGGACGCTTCTCGTCGTAGAAATCTTCTTTTCAGGCTGCGCATTCGAACTGGACCCGATTGAGGGACCTGGCTTCGAAGACGTGCTTTGCTTCGGAGTCGATGCCGCTTCTCCCTTCGTTGGTCCCGAGTTGAACGGTTTCCAGAGACCTGTCCAGTGGTTAAAGCTACGGTAGAGCTGCGGGTCGGACACGCACTTCCTCAAACTGGCCACCAGCTGCGTGTTGCGTCTTCTGGAGACGTTCTTGTATTTACGCCTGCGCGGAATCACCACGAGGGGCAACTTGCGGAGTCCCTCGATGTGACGCTGCTTCGTGGGCATCTCTGGCGGAGGCTCGACTTCTTCGGCGATCACAAGCGCGGACTTCTTCACGGGCTGCGCGACCGGAGCGAGGGTCGCGCGGTGCGCGATTCGGTGCGAGTAGTAGTGGCGCGATACGGGCGCGTGGAAGGTGCACGGAGAAGCGGAGACCGAGAGCGAGTCGGAGGAGTCGCGGGAGGGGAGCGATGGGGCCAAGGAACTCGGGGGCGCTGGAGGCTGCGGAGGAGGCTGACCCCACTTGGAGGTGCCCAACGTGCTCACGGTGGCCACTTTAGAAGAGGAGTACGGAGCGGCGCAGAATCGTAGCGGCGGTGGCGACTTCGGTGGAGCGCATCCGCTGTGGAGGCGAAGAAGACGACGGCGGATGCGAGTGAATAACAGTCGCTAAAAGACAAAACGGCGACGACGACTTCTTTTTCCTTCGATGATCCCGACGGACGCCGGCTGACGCTAACAACCTGAGGGAGATCACAGCAGCAGCAGCGATCCTCCGCTTATCCCTCCCCGGACGGACCCGAGGGCTCCCCCCGCACCTCCTGTTCTCCCTGCGGCCCTCCGGCTGCTGCCGCTAGTGTTCGTATAGCCGGCGCCCTGTGGAAAAGCTGCCGAGGACGGTCGCCGGTGGCCGGCCGATTGGCAACGTGTTCTGTCCGGTTAGTGGGACAATCGAAAGATCTTTGTTTTCCAGGATCTCCTGAAATGTTTGGAAATTAAAGAAGCAAGCAAGCGATTCCTGTAGCAAAGAAAAAACTCATCTTCCATTTTTTTGCCAAATCAGCTGTCAGAAAAGTGGCGAAGATAAGCGATTGAAGAGAATCGGAGTTAATTCGATTGTAAATTGTGCGAATGATGAATTCTTACACTGCAACTTAACAACCTCCGTAACGAACTGCGGTCGGAAAGTTGCAGAAAAAACGAAAGAGGAAGCGGAGAACCGAGATCTCTGCAAATCGCCAGATCAACAGCACGATTAGTAGATTGATCTCGGCGAGTGACAAATTTGTCAAATTCTCCGAGGGTCGAGCAAAGGGCGACACCGGGCAGTGATGCCCAGCAAATAGCTGCGGTAGGTGTCACCCAACATCAAATGTTCACTGAAATCTATCGATCAGATCAATTAATTCATAAGGTAAAGGTTCCAACAATACTTCTGCAGATAACAATTACTTACATCAAGAACATGAGTTAAACGTTTGCGCTTGCAGCTTCCGAACGTTCTGAGCGGCTTGTTGTCGATATTTCATTTTGGTCTTCAGAATTCTCGGGAACTTTCGGCTTCGGAAGAAGAGGGATAATGAAGAGCATCGGTCCGCTGATCAGCAAGGCGATGCCACTGAACAAGAATGACCAGCTGTAGTGAAGATTTGGTTTCGTTATGTCAGCCAAATAACCTGGAACAAATTGAACTGCTTACTGTGTTCAGACCAATAATCACAAACCTGCGAATGGTGGACCGATAATAGTTCCAACGCCTTGAAATAGCAGCAGCAGTCCAAAGCCGCTTGTAAACCTTGCGATGCCGATAAAGTCCACTAGGACGCATGAGGTGAGGCAAACAACGCCGCCAATACCCAATCCGAAGACTGCACAGTAGATAGACACTAGCAGACGAGTATCACACCAGATGCACGCGATGGTCGAAGCGCCAGAAAGGACCAGGCAGAAGATGAAAAGAAGAAATCGGTTCCTCTTCTTGTCTTTCCCAACTGCACAGGGGAATGAACGGTCAGCAGTGATTCCGAACAGGATGCGGCCAATGCCATTTGAAATTCCTGAAAAGTCCCTTTTGTTAGCATGCAATGGGAAGAAACCCTACCGAATATGGATAAGCACCATGCAGCCTCACGGGATGTTGCTGCCCCCCTCACATCGACGAGATGGTTAATAATAAATACCATTGGCGCATTGAAACCAAGACAGTTGATAAAATTGGAGACAGCGTATATCATGAAGACTGGGTGCACAAAGAGTGTGTAGTCTACGGCTTCCTTGAACATTTGCTTTACTCGACCGCAAAAAGTTTCGCTTTCTTCATGCTTAACTTTCTTCCTTGATTCGACTTCGCTTGCCTCGGAAAGGGTCTTCTTTGATGCTTCGGGTGAATCCTTCTTAGAGGCTTCAGGTAGGGTCTTCTTGGACAATATGCTGCTTTCTTCGTCAGATTCTTCAACGTAGTCGGGTGGATAAAAAACAAGTCCACACAGCAAACAGGCAAAGACCACAACTGAGTCGAAGATGTAGACGTTCTTCCAGAAATCGTCGCCATTGTTTGGGTCGACAAAGTAGGCGATGATCGGAGGGAACGCCAGAGTGCCTACACTGGCTCCGCATACGGCGATTCCGGTGGCCAGCCCTCGTCTTTTCTCAAAGTGTTGCGAGACGATCACGATTGCTGGGCAGTAGAGTAGGCTGAAGCCGACGCCCATGATGCATCCCATAGTGACGATGAGGAGGCCTATAGAGCTCGCGAAGTACGAGGTCACGCACCTGAAAAATTCTTAGTAATATTTTCCATCAGCAAAAGACTCACCCAATAGTGGCAATAATCGAGCCGGCGATCGCAGTAGCGCGGCATCCAAATTTATCCGTGATAATTGAAGCGATGGGTCCAAGGCTGAGGGTCAGGCCAACGAGAATGGAGACGATGGCGGATGCAGCAGCGTCTTGTCCCTCGAACTTGGTCTTCAGGGTGTCCACCAGAACTCCAAAGGAGTAGACGATCCCGTCGGTGAACACGTGGATGAAGAAGGATCCCAGGACGACGAGCCACGACCATCCGCCGTCGCTGGCCTTCGGTACTTTCTTCATCTTCGCGCCGTTGGAACCAGAAGTCTTCGCCATGACGGAACTGAACAAAATACTTTAATATTCATTTTGAATGAAAATGGCTGCCACATAATTAAACAGAAAATCGACCAAATATTTAGAAGGTGAAAGGAACAGCACAAAAATGGTTTTTACGATAAACTCTAAACATCCGACTGCAGAACGGTGAGTGCAAGCGTTCCAGTTGTAAACAAGACCTGATTAGTTGACGCGACCAACGAAGATTTAAGCAAATATTTACGGGGTCAAAAGCAGGAAACTAACCTCGGATCGACCAGCCGCTCGGGGGTCCTCGAAGTGGTCGAATGGCGGCATTTGAGGAGGACGCCGAACTCGCCGAGTTTGTGTCTGAAAAGAGAACGTCTTAAAAAATACTCGGAGAGACAAAATAAGACAAAGTGTAAAAGCGACGTCTGCAGACATGGCCCGGTTGCATTTCAAAGCGCTACAAAACGCCTGAGCGGTCGGTGAATCAGAGGTAAGGTGCGATACTGGGAGTTGGAGCACGAACATAGCCGAAGGCACAAAAGCAGGACGAAAACATCAATTCGCAAGAGAAATTCTTCTTCGAAACTGCGAAGATTAATGGTCCCGTGCCGATTGTTCGTCCAAAGTGCGGGCGAACTGTATACGGCGCGTTCGCGAATTCGAGATTTCTGTTACCGATTGAAATGCGCTTCGTGCTTGAAAGCAGATGCATGAACAACCGGTGACATAAGAATCGTTAACCCTGTGGCCTCAAAATAGCTTATTGATGTAAGCTCCGTTCCGTGTCGCAAGATAGCTGGCTATATCTGAGTGATTGATTCATAAATCGGGATTTTCGTACTACGAAAATGGCAGATTTTGAATGTTTGGTTATTTCCATTTTCTATGGATCTCTTTCTATTGCGGATCTGAACTTCATATATTATTGCTCTCTGATGCCCCAAGAGTGCACTGCCACGTTGCATTATCCTCCCTTTCGGCTCCGAACGACTCCCCTAACGACGGACATCGTTTCAGCCATGGAAACTGCCCAGATCTCTCTCCGACTCCATGTCCTCTCCAGCGACTCCGGTGCTCGTGCCGCTCGACTATCGCGTGATCGTCGCAGGCACCGAGAATCCGAAGAAGTTTCACAGTGCCATCATTTCTCACGGCGGATGGACCTCTGAAGAAACGTGAGTTATATTTCTCACTTCGTTACGTTCATTGTTTCTTCTTCAGCTCCGAATTTCCTTTGGACATCGTGCTCGGACTCGAGAAGCCGGCGAACATTTACAAGATCCAGATCGACGTTTCCGACGTGAATGCTCGTGAGTTCAAACCGTTGTGGACTCGAATGAATCAGCTCTTTTTAGCCTCTGAAATCGACATTCAGATTGGATCCTATAAGGACAACCAAGCCGTAGAACCAAACTACGAAAATGCCAGTGGAGCCGATTATGTCAAGAAAGGAGTTATGCGCTTCACGAAAAAGTCGGCCAAAGAAGCGCTCTCCGACAGCCAGTCGCTATATGTGGATTCACATGGTCAGTTCATCTGGCTTGTGTTGGATGAACCGAACAATCCCATTGCGAACGGGACGCAGGTGAGAACAGTTCTTCTGACTGCACTGAAAATCGGAGTACTGGTGGTATACGGTAGTGAAGCAGGCCTTGGGAAGATGAAGTGAAGTGATGTGAGCTTGTGTTATTCATAATTGCTTGGGCATACAAGTTTTCATAAGACGAAATGTTTTAGATCAGCCTCCAACGCCTGAAGATTTTCGGCTACAAGCAGAAATACGAAAAACCAAAAGAAAAATTGAAAGAAACGAAATCAAAGTCGCCGGAAAACTTGCCGAAAGCGAAGCCACAAAAATCCCAGGTGCATGGAGACGACGATATGCGCTTCAGCAGGTGATTCCTATCTTAACTTCCCAACCCTCAACTTTCTATTTAGCGAAGGCGATGGCCTCTCCATGAACGACAGTATGCTGGCCGGCGATCCACTCACAAGCATGCGTATAGTCAAGAAAGTTCTCGGAGAGAAACGAGAGAACGCGATAAAGGTTATTGCTGGTCTTAGGCCTGTTTTCAAGAGTCGATTAAGGATGACAAGGCGGTGGAAGCGTCGATGTGCCTCCGGGCAATCGAACGCATGGCCGAGTACGAAAAGCGGATCGAAAAGCTGAAATCGAAGATGTCCGAAGCGCTGATCAAGGGAAACTCGGCGATGGCGGAGAAGCACCGGCTCGCGATGTCCGACTGCAGGGATACAGTATTCCGCGCGGTCCACATCGACCTTCTGCTCAACCGCAGCGAACTTCGGTCGATCGGAGTCGACTCGAAGTGGTCTTCGAACGACCATCAAGATTGATGTGAAGTGCTCTGTTGCAAGAGAAAACGAGAATCATTCAAAATCTTTGTTCGGGTGTCTCCAACACCGAAAGTCAAATGCTGCGAAACCACTTCAAAGGCAAATCTGTGCGCAGTATAAAATCGAGGCAACATAGAAGATATGAATATGTGAACAATATAACCTAAGGCAAGGACGTAAACAATCTGGGGAGATGTGAGTGTACAACAAAGGAGGTCCAGGGACTCTAAGGCAACGAGTTTGGAAGACAAAGAAGCGATCGTGGGATACACGATCAGACCCTTACGAATGGAGAAGAGAGGATACAACTTTACATAAGTGAAAAATAGGAGTTCAATTGGCCCGTTTTGTTTAGTGGAGTTCGGCGACCTTCTTCAGCGGCTTGTCGTCGTCCGCGGGATTCTTCTTCTTGACGATGAAAGGGATGGCGAAGAGCATCACACCGCTGATGAACAGCGAGATTCCGCAGAAAGCGAAGGTCCACGCATAAGATCCGGTAAGATCCGCGAGTTTTCCTGAAAGAGAAAGAAATCAGAATTTGATTAGGGAGAACTGCAGGACAAACAATGCCAGCAAAAGAATTGATTTTTAGTGTAAAACTAATGTTTCGAGAAAATGCAAGTAAACGTACCAGCAGCGGGAGGACCAAAAACGGTTCCGATACCCTGGAACAACAGGAGGAGTCCGAAAGCGTTCGTGAGCTTTTCAACACCGAGGAGATCGACGAGAAGAACCGATGTGAGACAGACGTAGGAGCTGAGGGTGAAGCCAAAGATTCCGGCGTAGGCGGCGAGCGAATAGAAGTCCCAGCAAACATAACAGAAGATGGTGAATAGTCCACAGATAGATAGAGAGAGGTTATAGATCCACAGGCGGTTTCGTGCGGTGTCCTTTCCGTACTTGAAAGGCAGTTGACGGTCGGAAACGAGGCCGAAAATAACACGGCCAAGGGTGTTAGTGGCTCCTAAAATGCAGAAAAGAGTTATGAAAAGGTAAAAGGAAAAGTAAGCATACCGAAAACGGAGATGACAGAGGCAGCCTTGAGGGGTTCCAAGTGAAGTCCTTCGATTCCGTGCTTGGGCAAGAAGATCAGGGGCGAGTTGAATCCAACGCTGGTCAGCAGGTTCGAAACGGCGAACAGGAGGAAGACGGGATCCCAAAGGAGAGTGAGGTCGGTCATCTTGCTGATGGTTCTCCAGAGGCCGGTGAGCATGTTGCGCTTCTCTTCCTCTTCGGCTTCTTCCTCGATGGTCTTGAGCGGGTGCTTTCCGTCGGTTCCGTGGGAGTGGAGCGACGTGACTGAGAGGAAACGTTCGCGGTCGTCCTGGACATCTTCAGGAAGGTTGGCGGTGGATCCGGTGTAGAAGACATCCTTGACGTTCAGGTATCCGGCGGATTCGCTCATCGTGTGGCTTCGAGAGCGCACAGGCGATGCGTGGAGGTTGTCTCCCAGCGACTGGGCGCGGAGAAGGTTCGACTTGTCGCTTCCAACGCTGTCGGCGCGCGAAGGTTCTTCGGCTTCGCTGTTCAGCTGCGAGTGGGAGTTCGACTTGGCCAGGTTGCTTCCGCTGCCCTTCTTGACGTCCTGCTTCAGAAGAGTCTTCATTTCTTCTTCCTTTCTGAGGTTTGGCAGCGAGATCTTCTTCTGGGAGTCGTTGTCTTTGGTGGACGAGATCTCGTTTCCGTCCTCATCGACTTCGACGAACTCGAGCGGCCGGAAGAGAGCTCCACATCCGACGCAAGCGAACACGGCGCCAGAGTAGAACAGGAACACGACGTTCCATCTGTAGGTTTCGATCAGGAACTGGATGACGGGCGCGAAGATAAGGGTTCCGAATCCGGCTCCGCAAACGGCGATTCCGGTGGCCAGGGCGCGCTGCTTCTCAAAGTACATTGTGACGATGACAATGGCCGGGCAGTACATCAAGCCGAATCCAAAGCCCATGATGCATCCGACGGAGACCATGAGGTATTCGATGGAGGTGGCGAAGTACGAAAGAGCGCATCTGCAAAGATTAGAATAAGGTTTAAAACATTGAAAGGAGCTAATAAACGCAAAAGTCTAGACATAATTACCATTTTTGAAACGAATGTTAAATTGACAAAAGGCTAATAAACGTCATTTTGCGACGAGACAAGTTTACGACCGGTCGGTTTCTACATGTCTCAAAACAACAAGCTACTTTCAGACTTTTCTTTTCAATTAGCGACACAAATTCAGACCATGCAGAAACGAAAAGCAGACGTCTAGACACTCACCCGACGGTGGCGATCAGCGCTCCGGTGATGGTGGTGGCGCGGCATCCGAACTTGTTGGTGATGGCCGAGGCGATGGGTCCAACGCCGAGCGTCAGGCCGGTGAGCAGGGAGACGATGATGGAGACTCGAGCGTTGGTTTCGTCGAACTCCTTCATGAGCGTGTCGACCATCACTCCGAAGGAGTAAACGATTCCGTCGGCGAAGACGTGGATCAGGAAGGAGCCGACCACGACGAACCATCCCCAAACGCCGTCAGTCGCCTTGGGTACCCACCGCGAGGGACTGCTGCCAGGGGCCGCTGTCATGTTGATCCTGAAATGGAGAAGAAAACTTATTTGTGAAAAACAGAAATCATAAATGCGAATAAATGCGAAGCACCTGCGACGGCGACGCAAAGACAAAAACAAATGGGAAACCAAAACGAGGAGAAGCAGCGAGGCGCTGACGGACGGGCGAGGGGATAAAGGGCATCGCGAAATTCGTCGCTGGAGGAATGAGCGCCGACAGTATGCAATGCAACGCAGTCAGGGAATGTGAGTGGGAGGCGGCGACCAACCCAAATTGTTCCAAACCGTTTTCGCTTTTGTTTGGCGTCACCCGATGATTGATGGAACACGTAATTCGGAGCGACGGAGAACGGAAAACCGAACCAACACGGAAGATGAACCCTTAATTGGGATGAAGTGAAGAGCTAGCCGCAAAACAAGCTCATTAAGAGTGCGGAACAAAGAAGCGGCGAAGGTGGGAAATGGGTCGTGAAAGTATGAAAAAAGGCTTCGCGGGCTGAAAACGCAACGCACAACGAGCAAAGAGCGAAAACCGCAAAATTCGGCGACAAAAGGCGGCTTGATTGGGACTGTCGAAAGGCGGGAAGGTCTTGAGAGCAGATGGAATGACGGGGGAACAGGTTTGGTGTCCGCGACTTTTGGACATTAATCATATTACATCTCGGCAGCTCGCACTTTATCACCCCTTGAGGGCCGCGTATGGAAGCACTGGTGGGGAAGACGAACTCTGCCGCCGACGGGACAATCACCGGCGCTGGGCTGAGACCGCCTCCCTCCGACTGATACCGGGACGCCGTGGAAGGTGCAAAAGAAGTGCGCAAAGAAGGATCGAGGGTGGCGGCGCGGAGTCGAGGATAGGGTAGAGGACCAGAACAGAACGGAGCGCTTATCAGTTTCTTGCAGGCGCAGTTCCAATACGGCGAGTGAAGAGCGCGATAATCAACGCCTCCTCTCCTGCTGCTGCTGATGATGGCCTTGGGAGTTTTTGATAAATGATTGATAGATAGCGGCGACACCGCGCGTGTGAACTGTGAAACCGAAAGATGGGCAAAAATTGCGAGCGAAGACAGGGAGGGCGCCCGTGTCACTGCAGATCGGCGGCCGCGGCTGCATATTTAAATCTGGGACGACGCGCAAAGGGCGAACGTCCGGCGGCGGTCCGAAGGGCCGGCGGCCCGACGGCGCCACTTGCGCGAACGTGATGCAATCTTTGTGCAGGAGACAGAAATGACGCAAAAAGGCGCAGCAGACGAGGGAGGAGAGGGACAAGGACGATTAAAAAACCCATTTCCGAGGCGACGACTCGGAGGGGAGGAGGTACGCCGGGAAGAGGAGGAGGCGAACTAGGCCAAAAACTACAAATTGGCTCTTGTTCGAGGACGCCAAGGAGGGCGGAGGAGCGAGGAGGTGCCGCGAGTAAACAAGCATCCGATAAACAGCGTCCCATCCACAACAAAACACTTTCGAGAGCACGAGTGTTTACAGCGGCTCCCTTCCCGTGAATCTGCGAAGTTCGCGCATTCTTGGACGCTCAAAACCGCCGTCGACATTCTCTGGCATTATCCTTATCGCGTAGGTAGAGCGGCGCGCAAGGTGCTAAACCGATTTCGGTACACGCGTTACGGTCTGCGACTTATGGCGGATTACGGCCCAGGAAAGGCGTTCTTAGCGGCTAACAGCGCTCTCCTTCGGTCCATGTACATACATCGATCGATTGGCCCGCAAGAGGCGAGCGGACCGCCGCTGCTGTGCATAAGTTAACCGTTGGGAAGGACGGTTTCTGGAGAGCGCGTGTTATTAAATCGAATATTCTGACGACGGAAAATTCTGAAATCGCCCGGAAACGAACTTTTAGAAATGTTTTGCATACAGAATGGGCGAAAACGAGGAAAGAAGCGACGACAGGCGCCGCGGATAACCTTGAAGTTGGGAGATCTTTCGGCAGTCTACACGGAGCTCTCTTGGTCAATCAGCTGTGCTCTCTCAGCTGCTAGGTGCGATTCGATTAGAGTTCGAGTCGACGTCAAACTGTGACGAGAAGACAATGGGATTGGCTGATTGGAGCCCCAGGGCGCCCAGAACCGAAAGACTTGGCGGTGAAGAGTTGGGTAAATGGAAGGAAAGGAGAACTTGGATTCGGAGGAAAGTTGACCCAATAGTGCAGCCATCAATTCCAAAAGGGCAATGTTTATGCGGCTGAGGAGGAAGACTCGAGGGACGTCAGGAACGAGACGATGGCTGCAGGTCGTTCTGGAGTTTGTGGGACGGAAACGCCAAAGGAAGGGAAGATCAAAACATCCAAAGAAAATGATGAGTTGGAAGAAATTAGAAAATGACGCGAGAGAGAAGAAGAGAAATTGAAAACCTTTTCAGCTTTTAGCAAAAGTACCCACAGAGCGAGGGACTACAACGGCCTCCTCCGAGGACTCCAGCAGCCGACATGTGGACGGAACACAAAAAACGTCCCGTACGTCGTTATCAGTGGGCCGTACGTCCGCCGGAGTGGCTAAAGATCGCTTTTTCCGGCGCCGTCCAACGCAGAAAGCGACTTGAAGACATTGATTTATAGTGGAACGAGTATCAAGGAGCGCGAGGAAGCGCTGTGATGCATAATAAATGAACGCGCCGAAGGTTCGGAGGTTCACGTGACCAGCAGAGAAGGGGAACGTGACCCTAGACGACGATCGTTAATCCCCTGGAGTCGCGACAAGAAATTCTCCAAAGGGAAACTTTGGTATAGAGCGACTGATAAGAGCGGAAAGGACAAGATTAAGGAGAGCCGCGAAGAGCCCCAAGTATGACACTCCAGGTGCCTTTGAGCAAACAAGGACCGCCAAACACGGTGTGGCAGCTGAGTAAAACCGTAGATTTGCTCACCTTTTGATGCACTTTTTGACGATCGTTTTGGCTTTGCCGCGAAGGCGATCCAGTAATCCCAGCATATTGGCAAATGTGATGAGGCGAATGGCCGCTTCTCGATGGCCGAAGAGTCCTTTTTGTGGTCCCTTAGGCTAAGACATCAGCTGATCCCACGAGTTCGCGGGGAAGCGCTCCGCCTGTCTCTGACACAC
>KN168000.1:94239-107861 GCA_000757745.1 Steinernema scapterisci
AGAACAGTGATCGGGCCTTGGTCAAGGTGGCTAAGCCTGTGGTCATCCTCAGAGGCGGTGTATAAGCCTGTGGCCGGCATGGGGAACAGTCATCGGCCTTGAGCAAAGTGGCCAAGCCTGTGGCCATCCTCATAGTCGGAGCCAACCCTGTGGCCGATCTGGGGAGCAGTGACCCAGGCCGGGTTCACCCTCAGAAGCGGTGGCCATGACTATAGTCGGTCTGGGGAACGGGGGACCAGCCTTGGAAAAGGTCGCCGAGCCCGCGGCCACTTTCTGAAACGGTAGCCAAGTCTATGGCCACCCTCGAAACCGTAGCCAAGCCTCGGAAGCGATGGCCAAGCCTGTGGACGGTCTTAGAAAAGGTGGCCGAGCCTTGGAAAGGAAAGCCAAAACCGTGGTCACTCTCGAAACCGTAGCCAAACCCGTGACAGGTCTGAGGAACAGCGACCCAGGCCGGGTTCACCCTCAGAAGCGGTGGCCGAGCTTGTGAACGATCTGGGTAAAGGTGGCCGAGCCTGTCAAACAGTGCACAACCTTCAGTCTAAGGAACGGATGTTAAGCCTTGAAACGGGCTTGTCCACCTGTGGCCGTATTCACCAACGCCGGGAAGCGCTTCCCGGCCTTCCCGGGAGCTTCCCGGCCGCTTCCCGTCGCTTTCCACCGGGAAGAGGTATTCACCAAAATCGGGAACCACACGCGTCGCTTCCCGTTTGCTTCCCGATTGCTTCCCGGCCTTCCCACAGACAATCGACAGGGAAGCTGCCCTCCCGGGAGCAATTTCGGCGCTTTTCTGGGGAAAATAGGATGATTTTCTATCAAAAATGGTCATCCGAGGCTCATTTTTTGCGTTGTTTGTTGCGATCAATGCGCGTGACCTATTCGCAAAAACTTTGGAAGAAAAAAAAACGAAGTCAGTCGGATTAAGCTGCTCCAGGGATTCCGACGACGTTCACGGCGCTTTCAAAGGTCCCTTCCATAATCACGTACGCCTCCGTGCGAGTCGAGGTGACTTGAAGCATGCCGCCGCCAGTTTTCATCATTTCGCACTTTTTAAACAAAAGATTACCTTATAAGTGATTGGTAAAAGCTAACTAACGTTTATCAAAACAGGCTTTTTCGCTTTTTTCTGCATGCCGAGAAGTTGCTGTCCGACAGCTCCTGCATCTCGCGTACAAACACAACTTGAGTTGAATTTTTCCGCCCACAACTCAAAAAACTCGCCTCTTGAACGTTTGTCCCGCAGACGCAGCCGTAAACCCTACGCAAATCAACAAAACCGGTGCTTGAACCGCTGCTTTGGCGGCCACACACACGGCTGCGACTGCTTCCCGGTCACTTCCCGGGCTTCCCGGACCGGGAACTTACCCGGTGCTTGGTGAATAGCGGGAATCGCTAGCGGGGAAGTTCCCGGACGGGAAGGCCGGGAAGCGACCGGGAACCGCTTCCCGCGGGATAAGTTCCCGCTTGTTGGTGAATACGGCCACTGAATCGTGTCGCCTTCCGCTCTCTTGGATTCAGTGTTCTGCCTCCTTGGATGATTCCAGTGAATTCAGCCAAACTTTCATTTCTGGATCGAACCCTCCAATCGGTAATTTCATCCTCCCGAATCCCCTAAACGCGGCCTTTATTTCCTTTAATGGTATTCAAAAAATGGAAAGTTTCCACGCGCAGCGTGGACTGGAAGGACGCTCCGAAGCAAGCGCATCCTGGCGGAGCCGGAGTTCAGCAGAATTCCCAGAAGCCCCTTTGATTGTGTTGACATTTGATTTGCAAAAACATATTTTTTCTTGGATTTGTTCCGTTAATAGCATATGCGCGGCGCCGGTCCCAAGCTCTATATTTTTAATAGCTACATTCTCACTACAAGCGGCCTAAGGGTCCAGAACTCAATGCACACATTCTCTGGAAAACAGCTCTAGGAAAGTGATAATATGGGGAAGGATTTTGCAGCTTTCCGCTTCAGAGAAGAATATTCCGATCGCTAATCCGGCGTTTGTTTCCAGTGGAAGAGATGCTGCGAGCGTCGACGTCACCAGGATAATGCGAAATTCGGTTTTGGAATCTTTGTGCAGTCCAGTTGTGCCCATCCTGCACGTCCCCGAAGGACTGCTAATGATGCCAACGAATATCACGCTTTGGTTGTCCTCATGACGTCCTCAAATCGGGATTACGTCGACCAAAAACCCGCAAAGCCTCAAAACAGAAAAACCGTCCGCGATCTCAGGTGCCGCCTCCACGCACCGCTGCACTTCGACTTCGCAATTTTCCTAAGCACTGGAAGAAGGCAAAAAAGTTGTTTGCCCGACCGCGAGAATCCCGTCGACCTTTGAGGCTCGGTTTTATGTGAACTGGTCTAGTAAAAGTGCGGATTTCGGAGATTTCGAGCGCATAGTTTGGACCAAAACGGAATCCGCTTTTCTGGTCGACGTGGAACATGGTCAGCGAGTCGGGAGATCATCGGAAAGTGCAAGCTGGAAACCGGGTTTCTTAGGGTATGAGCCCGGCGGATCTCCAGCTGGCTGAATCAGGAGAATCTCCCTGGATTTCAAGGCTCTCTGCAGGTCCACAAACAATACCTATATCTTAACTGGTCGTAGCTGTTTCGTAGTTTCTAGGCGTCTGAACAAATACAAGCTTTCCGATGAGTTGTTGTTTGGAAAACCCGCTTACGGCTTACTACAACATCGACTAGTTCTCTTTGCAGGAATACAAAAAAGACCAAGCGACAAAGGAACGAATCTTTTATCGAGCGACGTGCCCAAACAAGCCCCGAAAGTTCGAGAATTTCACCATCCTGCCCGCTTGAATAATTTCCGCCGCCCTCGCGAAACTTCTTTCGTTGTAAACAAAAATGAATAATTCGACCGTTTTTCCTCCACTCAATGAAATTCCGGTAAAGGTCGTCCCGAAATTCCGTAAAAGCGTTTTCCCACATTCAATACGCACGAGGAATCCAAGTTTCTGTTTCGATAACAGATAAAACATATCGTTATTTTCGTCGATTTGTTCGCCTGAGCTCTTGTGTAGTCGCCGGCTTTGTCCACTTCCCTCGTCACCTCAATCTCAGGCAATTATCTGCTTAGGCAAGAAACCCGCTTAAATGCGACGCCAAAATCAAATTGAGACTTTATCAAACAAACAAAAGATGAACGACGTCGGAAAAAGTGGGAAAATCTCGGATTCTGGGAACCTCGATTAGGAACAGATTGCGGTGGGTGTTGGAGGAGTGCTGTTTGGTGTGGACGCCAAGTCTTCCTTGGGTCAAATGGTGTAGGAATTGGAGCCACTGGGCTAAACTGGGTTCGTTCGAAGCGAAGTGGTGCGACGTGACGTTGAATTCGATTCGACGACATTTCTCGAGGAGATCGTCGAAGGATGAGCGTTCAAAGGTCGAAGAAATGTCGTTTGCCAAGGAGAGCGGAGAGGTGAAACGGCGCGTTGTGGAAGGAAAAGGCCGCGAGTTCCAGTCGGAGACGACCCAAGAGAGAAACTGGGAACAAGGATACTGTAGCCACTGGGTCTGCGAATCTTTCCAACAAGTCTTCAGCTGCAAGGAGAATTCATCGACCGGCGCTTTGCAGTTCCGGAACAAGAGATTCCTGCTCCGAGACGTGATTTTGTGAAATGTTTCAGGTTTCACCGAGAAATCGTCGGTAAAGACAATTTCATCGAAACGCGCGTCAGCGAGATTCTGCGCTTCGAAGAACTCGTCCACCGATTGGTCTTCTTTCACGATCGGAAAGAACTCTTCCAATGGATCGGAGTTGTAGATCTTCGTTTTCTTAAACAAAATCGTCGTTTTCTTGGCCTTGCTTGTGATCTTTAAGAGTCGTTTGAGAAGAGGATCGTCGAATTTGAGTCCGTCTTCTTCGTACCTGTTCGAATTGGCAAAGATTTCGATCTTGAGAGTTTCCAAGCGGCCCTGTTTGGCGACCTTCTCCAGCATCGAGATGCTCTCCGCTCTGGAATTGGCCTCTACACGCTTTCCTGCAGCTTTCAAAGGGTTCAGATGCGCCAAGAGGCACACCTTCTTTCGGTTCATGTAGCGAAGGACGTAGATCGAGACGTTTCCTTGCATCGGGTCTCCGGAAGATCCTGACGAAAAGAGATTTTTCAGTTTCCGGGTTATCTGCGACATTTCGAGGAGATTCGGCTGCTGGGAGTTTTCCATGACGCTTGATCCGGGAGATATACGGCGGGCTGGAATGAAAACAAGGCTTTGGGATTAGATAAGCGATGCTGAGATATCCTTACGGGTTGGGGCGGATTAGGGAGTTGCAAAGTGAGGATCAGGAAGGTTGTAGGAAAAGACCTGGTTTTGAACTCGAAAACCTCGAGTTTCTTATGCAGAGATGTTAACACGTCTCCCGATGTGGGAATCGGATTAAATCAGATTACGTCATCCGCTAGAAATTTCTTCAGTTGCGTCATTTTCATCGGCTCGGGCTTTCAATCAAATGAGTTTGAGGTGCATCCGAGTCAAACGGTTTAAATTGAAATCCAGATTTCGGCTGGTTCGTTCCTGTGTTCTGGACTCTTCCCGAAACCGATTTCGTGCACCTCTACGTAGTTCAAATCAATTAGCTTAAATTTAGATTAATGAGATCGCGTAATCGCGGGAGTTCGACCTTTGTGACGTGGATCGAATTCCGCGGTTCCTCGTCAAATGTAATCGTAATTAGCGGAACGTTGGTCGCAGTCCCCCGTTTACCCGCTGAAGGAACTTTGCTGATGTGTAAAGACATTTGAAGATTTCAAAAATGACGATTATCTGCGATTCTAATTTTAGAAACCATTGAAAGGTTGAAGCGTGAATGGATTACGCGAAGACGGGAACGAAGTGCAGGCGATGTTAATGATTCTTGCAGTGGGAATTCGTAGTTTAGAAACACGTTTAGTCTTTGGTTCGCTGATCGGAGACGTTGGGCTTCTCTTGATGGGACAGGAGCAACTACATATCTTGCAAATTCATTCCAAGGTGACCTTCCCGGCCACCTCTCCGGCCGCCTCCGTCCGTTCCAAATCCGAATCGTTCTTTAAAAAACAGTCAAATGCCAACACTCCCCAACATTTTCTCCTAATCCCTCGGGGCCAAAACAAAATGCGGCTTAATGCCTATAAACGCTCAGACAATTCCTTCGCCCGACATGATCTTTCCGAAATACCGCGAAAGTGTCAAAGATCCTCCACTCGACCGCCACCGGCCACCTTTTCGGAATCCTCTTTTCTCCGCGAGACCCACGCGATAACCCTCTTCCCTCACTCGGCGCTTCCGGTGCTAAGCAGTCTCCGGCCATCCCTAAGACCAAAACAACTTTTAATCGTTTGTTATTTTTTGCAAAAACTAAACAAAGCGTTACGGTGGATCCACGTTGGGACTGCTGGAAGCCGCGGATCGGAGTGGGAGGACGACGTGGCAAGGGGCAAAACAAATAAAATAAATTAAGGAGGGAAAGTGGGAGAACAATCGGGAGGGAGGGAGACCTGAGATCAGGGATCAGAGGACCATGTGGCGGGTGGCGGACCTCTTGTGGTGCTTGGAGCTCCGAGCGCTGCGCAGGTTCGAAGAAGAGTGGCTCGAGTGGTGGGAGGAGGAGTGCTGCTGTTGTTGCTGCTCGTGGAGGAGATGGCGCATCGTGGACATCTCGGATTCGTGCTGAAACAGAACGTATGATCGAAAGGATTCCAGAGCGACGACGCCAAAGCCGATAATTGGGGATAAGTGGGCTTAACGGGGAACCAACGACAGGTACCGCCGGCGTCTGCGGCTGACTCAGATTCTTCCGGAACTTACCAGTTTGTGGAAGAGGCAGAAGAGCGGATGTTCGTCTTCCATGTTGGGACACTCCGGGTGCCCGTCGCAGAGATCGGCGTACTTCACGCAGCGGCTCTCGGCGACTCCCTGCTGGCGACTCGGGCACTGGAACATGTTTCTGTACGACTTGCCGTTGATCTTGCATTCTGAAATGGAAATTAGTTGGGACCAGGATCTTCAGAGAACCAAACTCACGTTTGACGGGGAACAACATTTCCTTACCATCGAAGCTGGGCCACAAGTTGGTCTTGAGAGGGTTGTTGGTGCTGTCGAAGTTGGTGTTCTGACTCGAGTCGAACGAATCCTCCAGAAGTTCTCCCAACTTTAACACCTAAACGACGTGGTTACAGAAAACAACGAAATCTCCCCTACCTCTTCTTCCGGCATACGGTACACTTGTTCGTCGTTCGAGGAGGAGGCGAAGACGGAATTCGGAGTCGCGAGAGCGAAGGAGAGGACGATCAGCGAAAGCATCTTTGGTCTGAAACTGTTAGGAAGTGAGCGGAAGGCGCAGCGGAAGAGCGAAACACAACTGCCGCGCGCGGTCGAGAGATTCGCGAGAGGCGGCGCCTTCGCCGCGAAGGATACAATTCGAGAGCGAAACGGATCTTCGGAGAGATTGAGCGCGAGGAGATTCCACGGCGGCACGTTGACCAAGATGCACACTTCGTTCGTTTGGGAGAACAAGGCCCGATTGGACCGACAAGCAACATCGCTGCGATTTTGTAGTCGTGTCCTGACACGAAAGAGCGCGTTCTGATACACAGCACACGTTCGGGCAGATCTGGCATGGCACTCGAGATGTCCACAAACACCAATCACGCCGAGATCCAAGATTGTCCTTTTCCCAATCCGGTGATTGTATCCCTAGTGAACGCAGTCAACCCACCGGAGCCCGAACACTCATTTCGGAGGCCGGAGAGCCAAGAATACAAGATTCCCAAGTGCTCGGGAACTTAAGTACCCTGCCAAGGGCTGGAGGGAGATTTGTGAAACTGAGGGAAGCTCCAGAGCTGCTGCAGGAGGCGGACGCGAACTTCCTCCGCCCCTCGGATCCGCCTTCGGCTGTGACGTACCTGGAGAAACTTATTACAAACATGTTGTGATTTGCGAACTTGGGGAGAAAATCCGTGCACGGAGAGGACGAAGGCGATTGGGTTTGCAAGTTTGGCGACCTCAGAAGTCGGCCATTTTGGACAAAAGTCAAATTAGCACCTGCTGAAGAATAAGAAATCATCGCCGGGTCCGATGGAAGAATCAAAGATATCCTCGGGAGACTTGACAATGTGAAAACAGAGCCAGAATTACGTACAGCCGATGACGGAAGCGCGTTTGGATAATCGCTGGTCAATCTGATGAAGGTTGAATGATCTGTGCACGTTCCAGAAGAGGAGACAAACAAGGGGAGAATTGCGTAGATTGGGAAGAAACCACAGAACCAACAGAGAATTGAAGGTTGTAGTTTCGTTCAAATTCGAGGCGGAAAAGGCTTGTTTACAAATACACCTTCCTTCGGCATCCGGAGTAATGTGGGAAAGTCTGGCCCCTGACATTTAGAGATTGCACTAAAGTTGGGTCTGGCTTGGGAGCACCTCCCAGCATATCCAATCCTCTCTGTTTGAGATTGGGGACATCATATCCTTGGCACCCAACGACTCAATAGAGAATGCCTAGAAAGAGTGGACTCCATGGATTCAAGCATCTAAGACAGCGAGCAGCTGCCATCCGAGAGGATTTCGGGAAAACACACCTGATCTGACCTGAAGAAAACATCTGCGAGATTCGCCGTTTGTTTACCGCAAAAGGTCCGAGCGGCGTCATTCAGCCTCTTCCTGGTCTAACCAACTGTCGGAATAATTAAATCAAAACGGCCTTTGAAACCCCGAAACTCGTGAATAATTCGTGAAGCCAAACCCGAGACCCAACGTTGGGCTTAAATTCAATCTAATAATTAACACTTGGAAAACGAGAAAAACGCCTCGTCGGCCACTCAGACCTTGACCTTAATCACTTGACCTATCCCCTTTTAAACTCCGATTCGCACTTTGCACTTGTCTTGACTGCCTGGACAATGGCCACACGGCCCCCTCATGACCTAATCTTATCATCACCGCCTAATGTCGTTCCGATTCGTGGTTGGGGCATGAAAAATTAGAGCCGCGCGGGTGTAACTCCATTAGGACCAGGACAAAAACGGCATCGGAAATGGTTTCGGCGGGACGAAAGTTCTGGAACGCCGCGAGATCACCTTTTCCACTTGGCAACACATCGCATCGTTTTTAGGTTCCAAGTTTGCACGAGTTTTGGGCACACGTCAGGTGGCATTCACGCCTGGAATGGCAGAAAATAGCGATGATTGAAGTTTCAGATTTTGGAAGTGGAATCAGGCAGGAGCTGCTTGAATATTCCAGATTTAGAGTCTTGGAACTCAGCATCCCGGATTCTTATGGTCTTCCCGGACCGATCTCGGGGCTGAACTCCTCCCTTCCAGATTGCACGTGCGTCTTAATTATTCCAGCGTCGTCGTTTGCAAAGAATCTTTGCGCGTTACGTCACGTCTCTGATTGGTCGGGTGGGAAACCGCTGTTTTTGGGTCAAAACATGGTCGGATGAGCTCAATCGAGTGGGAAAACAAAGCGGAGATGACGGAGAACGGTTGTGAGTAAAAAGCGCTTACGTGCGCATATTTTGGAATCTGTTTGGACGGTGGTCGTTCCTTGATTAAGAATACGGTAGACGGAACAAGAAATTGGGTTGTTTGTTACATGTCTGGGTTTCGGAGGTGCGCTGTTATTAGTTGGAAACGATTCCGTACTCGGGCCGAATTGTATCGATAACTGTTTGTTGATTGGAACGACAAAATGTGCAATTGGAGATTTGTTCTAAGAAGTCAGCATTTCGTAGCAAAACAGACGTCAGCGGCTACGTGGGTACGACGATGTGCATAACCTGTCTGCTGAGGGTTTAAAATACCGTTTGAAGTGACGTGGGGAGATTAATGTTAATTGCCGAGACGGATTAAGTTAAGATGAAGGGTTTTGATGACTTGAGAAGGTTAGAGCGGATCGAGCAGAGAGTCGAGCTATCGGCCTCTTCGAACTAGTTCAATTTCTGGTTTCGCAGGGTGTGTGAACGAAGGGCAGATCTACGTTCAACTTAAACAGAAAACAGTAAAGTTCTCTTGGAGCATGATGGAGTTACTAGATAGAACTGGATTGAGCGAAATGCAATTACTCGTAATTATCAGTCTGCAGGTTTAAAAGTCGCGTTTCCCAGGTGTTTTCGCCTTCTGGACAGCAATCTAATTTGCAGGTCCAAAGTCAATTCAAGTTCTGCAGAACACATCACTTTTTGGGAATGGGAAAATGTCATCTCGCGGCATTTCCCTAATCTCCGTTCTCAGAGTTCATCTCCAAATCTCTCCAATTCGAAGAGCAAAACTGTTTTTCAGCTCAAAAACGACCTTCTTTAGACCAATCCGAGCGGATCTCCTTCTGATTCATCCCACTATCCTTTGGCCTCATCCGTTCATCCTCTGTCACCCGCTTCACGTTGTGACCTCGTCAAATCCGAGACACAATTTTGCTCTTGGAGATTAACGCCAGGACTTTTTCTTGCGGTGAAAATGTTTTGGAGATTCTAATCGAATTAGTTGGACGAATTTAAGCGATCGAAAAAATGGAGGAAAAACTACAAAAGTGCATTTTTTGAGAGTTAGGAAATGCCAGATTGAATGAAAGGAGAGCGTTGGGAGAACGTGGGACTTTGTCCTTATTTGTCTTGGGACCGTGTTTGTGGGGAGCTTCGTTGTTCGCTGAACGCCATTTGGAGCCAAAGGCTTCCAGAAGATCGTCTGGCTGAATCACAGGAGTTTCTCATAATTACACCCTCGCATCACGATTGCCTATTGTGCCAGAACGTTCTCGGAAGTCCGCTTGTTGTGACAATAATGTGGGAGATGGAGATGACACATGAATCTCGAGTTTGGGAAGTACGTGCTGGGTTTAAACCAAAGTCGGCCACCCGCCGGCGGATCCAATTTTGGCTACATTATTTCTTACAAACTCGAGAAATTGGGAAAATCGTATCTGGGACACAAGAAAAAGCGGATCCGATTTAAACGGAAAAAGACCTTTTGTTCTTGTACTTTTAGCCGTCTTGGGGGAGGACACAACGTGTTTCGACAAAAAATTGAACATGTCGAGAGTAATTATATTCTAGTCTCGAAGGCCACAAGGGATTTGCTATAGAGGTTCTTACAGTATCCACAAGAACCGTTTTCGTTAAGCCACATAACGCCGGTTTAGGAGAATATTTGCCGCGAAGACTTCCTTGAACCGGATTAAGCGACTCCTACAAACTCGAAGAACAAAGATTATTCTGGTGGGAGAAGCATTACGAGATTCTTGTCGAAAACGCCAGATCCCAGATTCAGGAACCGGCTTGGGACCAAAATACGTCCACAAAAGTTCAAATTCTGCAGATTCAAAGCACTTTGGTAACCTTTGCCAATAGAACGAGCTCAACTCATAATCAACGTATTTTTGACGTAATCCGAGCTTTCTTTGATTCAGGTGAACAACAGAAATATCGCGAATTCAAAGTGTTGGTTCGTAGCAAGTTCGACCTCTTTGGCCGAATGAGATTGGCTTGTGGCAACTTTGAAATATTCTATTGGAGGATGGATCTCTGATTTGAAGGACCAGCGCGTTCCTAAGAGACTAAAATGTTCTCAGCGTTCCGGAAAACAAGGACAGATTTATTCTAACGCGGAATCTATTAGGCGACAGAATCTGCTAGCCAGATGTCCGGAAACCAGCGCGTCAAGGAAATCCTGTTTTGACTCTTGCTGCCGACCAAAAAACTTCGAAAAAGTGCCCTATAAATTAGGACAAGTCTTAATTGAATTACGTCAAAGCGGCAGACAACGGTTCATTGGATCATTGCGGAGTTCTAATTTTTGCCTCCTACAAATTCCAGTTTGGAATTTCTAATCTTCGGCTACTTTGGCGTTCAAAACAAAAATTACAATCTCGCGAACCTTTTTGAATCTTTGTTTCTGAACCTTGTGGCTCCAAAAAAGTCGCGTGGGGTGCAAACTGCCTCCACGACCTCCCCTCCATTCAGAAACTATTTTGGCAAAAGTGCGTCTTTTGTCGCCGCGTCCACGTTTGTATTGTGATCTCCCAAGGACACCAAAGGAACTTCTCGCCGCGTTTCAGAGATTCTAAGCCTTTTCTGGAAGCCGCATTCTCAGAAGCGCATCCAGAAACGTCACTTTGATTGCTGAACTACGGTAATCGCTCGCCTATTAAAGGTTTCAATTTCTTTCGAATTCAGCCAATTATGACGGAAATTGGACAATTGGCCGAGATTTCCTTGAAGGGGAAAACAATTTGTGACGTCGCAGAGTGCGATCCACTTCCGAGACCTCGAGCTTCCGGAATTCGAAGCTCTTTAGACTCCGAAGGAAAACGGGGATTTCCGGTTAGAAAGTGTGTTTTCGTCCAGGAAAGGTTAATCTACAGGTGGGATAACACGCGTTGTCGCAGATCGTGGGGGTCTGGTGGGATGGGATAAGCCCGAGTTTGAGGGCGAGGAATCTTGGGAGTCTTTTATAGATCAGCGAGAAAAGAAGAGAGAAGAAAAGTTCGAGATACATTTGTTTCTTATAGCCACCAAGCGGAATTAGAAGCGACGAGTTCAGATTCGGGGAATTAACAAGGAAAATAAAAATAACAAATTTGACGGTCAGATGAACCTTTAGAGACAAAAAAACAGGCCTGACCTCAAAGGCTGCACGAACGTCAAGCGGGGGATGCGGAGAAGGTCTTCCTTTACATGACGACGCCACTAATTAGCGAAATCCCGCGAAACCCGTTGAACTCCTTGAGATCTCAGACTAAAGACCAGAAAACAGTCGGAATCCGGATTTGAAATGAGAGCGTCAAGCTTTAGCTTTGGTTCTTGCGATACGAACAACTTTCGAAGCTGAATTTGCCCGTGCTGATGTTGGCTTCCCGCGCTACAAAACTTGAAGGCCAATTTATTTTCATCCGAAATACTGACAACAAACTCCGGTTTTTAATTAAACTGGACACGATTTGTGCGACCTGAACTACAAAAGTTGAGCGTTCAAAACAAAACCGTCTTTTTCTAGGACTAACAGGAATTTCCGTGGTCCAAGAGCGGAAAGAACAAGCCACATTAGAACATAGAACGATGTGTTTGGATGTATCCGGAAGTCTCCACTCTGGGTCTTAGCATGTGTCAATGCCAATAATGCTCTTTTCAATGTTTGTTCTGCTTTTGAGCTGAACCCAAAGGGCATCCTTGCACACAACAACTGAGCACTCTCGGCGGCAGAGAGTTACCGTACCCCATTACCGTCGTACCGTCGTTCATCAGAGTACAATGTCGTTCAAACCCTTAAATGCCATTCTATATTCGTCCCGGTAATTGACCAATCATCCTTTCCACTCTTCTGCTTCTGGAGAATCGTCGATCGTCCAAATCCTCCAGACAATGCGTCACAAAGGAATTTAAACGATCCAAGTTTCTAATCTCCGTCCGACGTCGTTTCGTCCTGCTAATCCGGACTCCTTCGGGAGTTCTACCTACGCTCGATCTCCACAAAATACAATGGATACTTGGAATGATCAGGGTTAATTAAGTGGGTTTCGGGACCAACAAAGATTAATTAGAGCCTATCTGGAAACGATGCTGGAGATTTTCCGAGTTGGGATGTGCAGAAAATGAGATTAGGAGAGAGGAAGAGCTGCAGAAGGAATCTGCGGGCAGGGAAAACATTCGATTTAGGCGATGAATTCCAGGTATTTCCCGGGATCGACACATTTGTAATTACGCCAGATTCACTGCGAAGTGCTTTCAGGAGATTGCGAGATAAGTCGGATTTGGAAAGGATAAGACCGATTTTATCCCATTTTACTCTGCTGCAGCGGACTCAAGAGTTGACGTAGCCAAAACGTAGTCGAGGAAACTCGTCTGAGCTTCGCAAAGTTTATCCTTTAAGATGTTTGGCTCAAACAGAATTCCAGCTCGTGGAATCGAACAAAACTTATTTGGTCTACCGTTGAATCAGACCTGGCCTCCGACGGGGCGGTTGAATTCCCCCGGGCACGAGATGTAAGTCATGGCATTCATCTCTCTGTGTCATCACGGTCAACATCAGGCTTGAATTTAACCTAACTGTAGACATCGGACATAGCGACTGAAAGTCGCTCCTTTCGCCGCTTGCGCTGACTATCGCACTGGTGCAAGAGAGCGCAGAATACGAGTGGAAACGAGTGATTAACCACTGTGCGGGCGAAGTCACCGCGGCGCATCATCACTGTGACGCTAGATCTGTGCTCTTTTCGCAATCGCCGAAACTGACTTGTGAACTCCACTGACTCGACTGGACGACACGACCGCTCGCGACCTAACCGACTTCGAATGATGCGGACTTGCGAGACATTTTCCGAATGTCTGGAAATGGATTTATTGCGAAGTGCGCGTCTGGAATGCGAGATCATTCGAAGGTGAGTCGGAGGCAGCGATCGGTTGCCCGGAGAGGTTCCAGAAATGACGAAATGCGGGCTCGCGCCGTTGAGTGCCGAAATCACCCTATAGAATCGAATCGCACGTTCTTCGCGTGCCAACCACCGTCTTCTGCAAAATCGTTGGAAGACCAAGTCGAAATTTCGCAAAATTTCATTTTCGAAATTTCTTTCCGCGGTTTTTCAGTCGCCATCTGTGGCCGTATTCACCAACGCCGGGAAGCGCTTCCCGGCCTTCCCGGGAGCTT
>KN168000.1:107871-150834 GCA_000757745.1 Steinernema scapterisci
GATCTCGCGCGGCGCGTTGCACTCGGGCGTTCCCCGTGCTCTCATTGTGCCCCTCGGGTTCTCTTGACCGCCGTCGGTCTTCTCGTGGAACTCTCGGTTTTCGCCCTCTCCAAGATGCGCCTATTTCCAGTGCTTCTCTTCCCTTGGATATCGCTTGCCTGCTTCCCTACCAATGATGGCAACCTTCCGGGAGTTTTGGACCCAGAGGGTACGACGACCACGGCGGCTCCTGGCAAAAACCCCACGACAACCACTGCCGGGAATCCTAATCTTCGTAAGTTGAGAGGATATTTCTGGTTTTAATTGGTACTTTATAGAGCAGTGCAACAAGTGCCCGGACACAGTGCCGAAATTAACGACGGGGAAACGCGGAACCTTGGACCGGAAGGACATCGAAATCGACCGCGAGTTGCTGCCGCCCACCGACCAAGGCTGCACGCGAAGAAGCATCGGTTGCTTCGGAGTCGAAGGGGCCACCTCCACTTTGCTTCTCGTAAGAATAACCATTTTGACTTCAAGATTTATTTGTGACTGTTTCAGTGGTTCGACGTAGAAGACCCGGACAAGGACGTCGGACGCTGAACCACCCAGGTGCAACTAGAGAGAAAACGCCTGAACACGTCGAGAACGAGCTCGTCTGTGGCCCGGACGGCGTGTGGACGTTGTCCCACAACAACCACATCACGCGCGTAGGATCCGTGGAATGTATTTCTGAAGCCGGTAAGGCGAAGATGAATAAATGATTCTATGAAATGGAGCAATTTGGGTTATAAAGGGTTAATACTACCGACGCACTTTTACCGTTTCGTTGTTGGTGAACTCGGATTGAGGATATTTTGTGTGTGTGAACGAGGTTCGAAGCAAACCACAAATTTCCGCGGAGAGCTCGCTCTCGGTTCCTCTTTGTCATTCCTTGTTTCTTGCGGTAAAGTGTAGTGGATCAAAGTACACGTGACAAAGGAACCCCTAATAGGTGCGCGAACCCCGAATTCCTCCGATTGAGGCACTTATCCACTCGCGTGCCTATTCAAGACGGAGAGTTACGGGGGTTTTGCAACTCTTCGCCGAGTTCCTTCGGATCATAATTGATTGGCACAGTTCGACACATTTTTGTAGTGGATTACTGTAGCGGGAAATGGAAAATTCCACAAACTTTTTGTCCCTAAATTTAAACCGTAAAATGGATTTGATTCTTGGTCCACTATCGGGCCTTTCTTGGCTATTTCCTCTTCATACTTTTTCTGCCTATCAAAGTGCAAAAGCCACGTCCTCTTTTATAACTCATTTGTTTTCATCGACACGTGGCACTCCGTGGCGGGGCTAATAAAGACCATTTAAGGCTCAAATGGAGATCATTCTGAGGTGTGATAACGATGCTCTTCTCGACTTCGATTCTCGCTGCTGCTCTCCTCGTCCAGGCATCCTCTGGTAAGAATTGTTATCTTCCTAACCGTGACTATTTTGTGCGTTTAGCCGATGCCTCGAACTGCCGCTCCTGTGGGGATTCGATCCAAAGAATCGCCACCGCCGAATACAGCCGAAACTTCAGCATCGACAGCGTGAACTACTTGGGAACATGCCTGACTCGGACTCTCGCATGCAAGGGATACAAGAACTCCCCGCAAACTATTCTTGAGGTGCGTTTCTTTCTTCTGATACGTACACAGCTTTCAGTGGAACAACGGAAATCTCGGCATTTCCGAAGGATCTACAGGCGACTACGTCGAGCGGCAGCTGACTTGTGACAACGGAAACTGGGTTTTGACCGAAAACGGCGCCTCAGCTGTGATCACGGCTGTAGAGTGCCTGTCAGTTCCCGGGGGCCCAGAACCACAACCCTCCGACTGTCGGTCTTGCGGGGATACGATAAAGAAGGTCGAAACCGGCGAATATCGGAGGCCGTTTACCAAGGACGAGGTGGATTCTCAGGGCGCATGCTTGACCCGGACTCTGGGATGTAAGGGATATAACAAATCGCCGCAAACGATTTTCGTGGTACGTTTCTTTTCGAATGTGTTGAGATGAAAGTTTTGTTTTCAGTGGAACGATGGAAATAACGGCGTTTCCCAAGGCCTCGTTGGCGACTACGTGGAACGGAAACTCGCTTGTGACAAGGGAAGCTGGACTCTGACCGAAAACGGCGCCACAAGAGTGATCACGGCCATTGAGTGCATGTCAGTTCCGGGACCGGAAGAACAGTCTTGAGCGTATGCCCATTTCCCCTCTTTGACCGGATGCTGGGTCAGAGAGATCGTGATTAAACCCGATAAATTCTGAATTGCTGTGATATCTTTGGAATTTGAGTGCCGTTATGGTTCTTTTCTGTGTTTTGGTTAGTCCAAAGCACAGTTCGACCAGAGGGGGAATTTCGTGCGGCGTGTTCTAGCCTTGTTTAAATGATGTGTTTTCCGAACGCCGCGCAGCTCCAACTGCAGATTTAAGCGAAGCTCGCCCGCAGCGCTTGTTTCTGCTTAGGAATCTTTTCGAATTTCACACCGTTAGAAGCGATTACTCAGTCTTCCAATGGAGGTTCGGAATTCAGTGCGCGGGTGTCCTTTGTTGCATTTGTGTCCGCGCGTGACATTCACGCAACAGTTTAATTACCTAGCGGGAGTAAATTCGGTTGAATACGCGTGAGTCGCCAAGAACATCGTGTTCTCATGAAGTAGGCTTCACTTGCATCAGTGCCGTTGGCGTTTGCAAGATTCTCTAGAATCTTCCAATTCCTTATCCGAAATTCAGGTTTCGACCTCGGTTGTCCTTTGCCTCCTCTTTCCTCCTTCAAATATCACTCAACACAATCACAAAAATCGAATTTTCGTTTCTTCTCTGCTCCCCTTAATGGGCATTCTGTTTTTCTCCGCGCCGACATCTAAACGCTCCCTAATTTTCAGCCTGTTGACAAAAAACCGAAACTCTTCCCATCGGACTACAAAATTCAAATGAGGAAATAAAGCCCCGCGATCTCGGAGAACCCCTCTCGGGCACCCTTGACCTCCATCGACGCCCTGCAACTTCGCGTTCCGCCGATGCTCCAGAGACCACAAATGCTGTTCTCGATAATGGTCTTCTTGCTAACTTTTGCCGATTTCGTTCTTCCCTGCTTTCCTACAAAAGATGGATCGCTGCCTGGGATTCTGGACCCTGAAACGACGACGACGACGCGTGAGTGGCACTGACTTTGCGAGGCCTCATTATTCTGTTTCAGCGCGGATAACAACGACTCGACGAGGGACGACGACGATGGGAATGGCCACAAGTGAGGAAAGGTGGTTAAGGGAAGAAGGTTAGATGGAAGTTTCAGCCACAATTGGGAGAACGACGACCGCTGCGATGCCGACCACGACGACGCGAGTGATGACCACCACAACGAGAGCTGCTACAAGTGAGTGATTATGATATTTCAGGGATTCTTAACGATTTGTGGTTTCAGCTACAACTCGTGCCGCCACTACAACCACGACGATGCGACCCACGACAACCATTGCAAGTAGGTAATTCTCTTCCGGAATGATTTCAACGTCCTGTTTCAGCGACCACAACTCCGGCTCTCACTACTACCACCGCGAAACGTAAGTCAAATCTTGTCTTGGTTGAGTTGCTTCGAACTGATCTGGTTATGCTTATCTGTATTTATCGTTGTGATGAGAATGAACAAACGTGTTTTGATTTGAATTTTGGAGGAAGGCGCCACGTCGATTTTGTGTCATGACGAATGTTTGAGGCAAAATGTAAGCAAGATTCGATATTTTCAGCCACTACCACGACCGCCATGCCCACGACGACCACGATTCAAACGACGACAACTACAAAACGTGAGTCTTCTTGGTGTTTGTTCTGTTCTGAATGAACGTTGCTTCAGCAACGACGACGACCACGATGGAGTCCACGACCACGACTGCTCCCACTACAACAACGACCCAACGTAAGCGACATTGCGATTCTTAAAAAATTCGGTTCCTAATACTTTTTTTATGTTTTGCATTTAGCTACCACAACGACTGCGATGACGACTTCCACTACTGTTCCTACGACCACGACAACAAAAGGTGAAACTTGCGTAACTCGTTATAAGCGAAACTGCTCTTACGTGCCACTTTTGGAGCAATCAGCCCATTTCCGTTTAGGGTTATGCGTTGCCCCAAAAATGAAAACTTTCTAAAAGTAAATTCTTTTGAAGCAACTGATTTGTTTGTTTATTTCAGCATCTACGACGACTACAATGGAGCCCACAACCACAACTGTTCCAACCACAACAACGACCCAACGTAAGCGAACTTTCGATTCTGGGAAATCCGGATTTTTCCGTATCAATTTCGCGGCGTTAGAGCGTGTATCTGGTGATGGCGAGTTAGTATTGTTCCATTCGCTTTTAGCAACCACAACGACCACTATGACAACTTCCACAACCACTATGATGATGACTACGACTACAACTCAAACGACAACCACGACAAAACGTTGGTTTTCTTTGATTCTGACCAACCTTTACAACCGATTTCTCATTTTAGCAACCACGACGACGACGATGGAGCCGACGACGACAACCGCTGCCCCAACAACGACCACTAAACGTAAGCGTTATCAAGATAGTTGTAGCCGGGATCTCACACTGAAGTTTCGAATTCATTTTTATCGTTTTTTCAGCGACCACAACTACCACTATGACAACATCCACAACGACTTCTACGACTACGACAAGACGTAAGATTCATTGATTGGCTTCACCTATGCGTTACCAAAGTGTAAACGACGTTGATTTCAGCCACGACCACAACTACCGTAACAACCACGATGCAGCCCACCACAACGACTGCGCCAACAACTACAACAACAGGTGAACGGCGTTTTCAAAATTTCAATTTTATGTCTTTAAATTTCAGTGACGACGACCACGACAGTTCCAACGACTACAACTACAAAAGGTGCGTTTGTGGTCAGGCTAATTGATTTGATTCTTGGATTTCAGCTCCTACGACCACCACGATGGGACCAACTACAACAACTATGGGGCAAGCGGGTATGCTTGGATACCTCGCTTAGAAATTGATCTCTTCGTGTTTGAACAGGTTGTCGGAGCTGTGGCGACATCGAGGTTGATCTAACGGGAGATCACAAACCGATCGAAGATAATGTGGTCACGGAAGGACCCGACGGTTGCCTGCGGAGACTGATCGGATGCAAAGGAATCGAGGATCCTGTGAGCACAACCCTCGTGGTGAGTTGGCCCCGTTTCGGCTTGAATCTAACGCTGCGTTTAGTGGAATGATGGAAGGGGCGGAACTTCAGAGGATCGTGCCGACTACGTCTCACGCACGCTGACGTGCAACGCGATGGGAAAATGGATTCTGACGGATCCAGCGACTGGTATAGAAACTGTTATCGCGAAGGTTGGGTGTCTTTCATTCAACTTGGATTATGATTTTTGAAGGAGCGGAATGGAAAGAGTGTTTAATAAAATCTAGAAGTTTATTGATTGGAGAGATTATTAATTGGGGCAAAGCTCGATGAGATTCTCGTCGATCTTGGGCTTATGATCAACTGCATTCTTCTCGTCGCCGTCGGCGTTAGTCTTCGTCGTCGTCATCGTCATCGTCGTCATCTTCTCCGTCTCCTACTCCATTCAAATGGCCATCTCCAGCCTGAGCCAGATTTGGCCCGTCACCTTCCATCTTCTCTTGTTCCTTATCCTCCATTTTAACTTTTTTGATGGGAATTTTGGGGCGGATTCCTTCTCCAAAATCTCCATCTCCAGCCAAGTTCGGCACCTTAACATCTCCTCCTTCCAAGTCTGCTCGGTCGTCCCGCAATTTGGGAACGGAGTGGTCGAAGAGAATTTCTCCAGTGTTTGGTATACACAGATTGCAGGCAACATTTCCGGACTGGCACGAAAGTTCGCGGATAACTTTCTCCCTGTTCAGATCTCTTAGAACCCAGTTTTTGTCGGCGTTGCAGAAAAGGACTCGCTCCACATAGGAATGGTCTCTTTTTCCTCCGTACTGGACACCCTGAACTTCGCCGATTTGTGCTTCGTTGAACTGGAATCGCGAACAGATACAGTAATCGGAACCGTTAGAAACTCACATTGAATTGGGTGGACTTCGCTCCCGGGACTCCATTGCATCCGAAGACTCGAAGATGGCATCCGTCCTTTACGTAGAGCTCATTCCTCTCGATCACCTTCGACCCAAACCTGTTCCCCGGGTTCACTCGAATATTGTCCGGGCATTGGCTGCACTCCGGATTCAGCTTCCCGGTGAATTTGTCCGCGGGGATCCCAGGATCGTTGTCGTCAAAATACTTCAGCAGAGAATATCTCCCAGGGAGGAATGGAGGGTTTCCTGGAACTGGCCGGTCGGCGAATCCGAGTTTCTTTTTCTTCTTAATTTCGGCTTTTTTGGGAGCGATTTCGGCGCCGCGATCGGATTTCGTTCGAGCACATCCCGAAGCGAGTGGGGCCAGGATGGAGAAAACGAGAAGGAGAAGTAGGGGAACCCGCATTCGGAGGTAAATATGCAGATTTACGAACTGCCAAATAGAGAATTTCGATCTTGACCGCCACTTTATAGTCGAAGAGTATCTCCGAACGCCGGTCGCATTAGGGGCGCCAGACGGCGGCGCGTGGGAGGCACAAAGGCGGATTGTTTCACGGGCGCTCAGGCGTGCGGTTCCTAATTTGCCCGCGTCATATTTGCAACTTTTGGGACGGGCGAGTTATACAAGTGGACGCGACAAGAGAGGAATCACTCAAGGATGAATTACGAGGAAAGGTCAATCGCAAATTTATTACTTTCTTCTTATTATCTCTTGGGAACAATTCTGACTTCAAAAACGGTTCCTCGAATCTTCAAACTTGCTGGATGCAAGCGGCGCGTTCTATCCGCCTGCCGCCATGCGTCCATTGTCCTCTGGGATCGCACCGTATTGTTTCCACCAGGATCCCATCGCCCTCTTGGATTAGTCCATTCTCATTGCCGTTCCACTGAAACAAACAGCTTTAATAAAAGCTCTTCAATCACTTCACAAACCACGAAATGGGCGCTCCGAGCATTAGCATCAGGCCTACATCGAACGTCGACTTCGCTGCATCCGCGATTCACGCGGAAATTCGAGTGCTCGATCGTGTTCAGAAAAGGCTGATTGTCCTCGAGAACCATATCTTCGCGCCTACAATCCTGGCAATGGTTCGCCTGGTCGCCTTGGGCAATGGGCTGGTCACCCTGTCCGTCGACGGCGCAACGAGCCGACGTGACAACAACACCAGGATCATTGTCATCCAGGGGATCATCTTTCCTAAGCCATTGTCCGTTGGCGTTGCACTCGAGGAGCACACGGACTTCAAACGGACCATCGCCGAAGGTATCTCTGCCGTCGTTCCACTGAAAAGAATTTGAATAAGGAATACACGTAGGCAGAGAAACGCACCCTTAGGACGGCTGCTCTATCCTGGCCCGGATTGCATACCAGATCAATAGCCCTGCATGCAGTTCCAGGATCCAAGAAATGCATAATACCAAGTGCAAGAGAGTTCGGGGCAGCCATGAAATCTGGACATTGAGTGCAGTCCAGATTCGGCTGTGGTTGATCCACGACGCATTGGACGGACGTCACGGGATTTTGACTGTTTGGCCGCCTCCATGTGTTCTCTCTGGTGCACTCGAGGAGCGCTTCTGCGCGGTTCGCGGCATTCCCGGCGACTTCCATTCCGTCGTTGTACTGAAAAAGACCGAACTTCAACAGATGAGACCCGTTAACTAACCTTCAGTGCAGTTCGTTGAGCGTCACCAGGGGCATTACACTGTATATGCATAGTTCTGCATCCTCCTGGTGTATTTGGCCCTGGCATCGCCGTAAGTCCAGCGAACGGAATCACCTCGATGTCCGGACATTCGTTGCATGGAGCGTCGAACCTGCAGCCGAACTCAGTGATTCGGTTCACAGCACCGAGTTCCGGAAGGATCCAGTTTCCGTTGTTGTCACATCTCAACGTTCTCGTGACTAGGTTAGCGTCTCCTCGCGAAAAGAAGTCAGAACGCACTCCGTTCCACTAAAAACAGAAAATTGCGGCTCTGCAAGACAATAATCTTACCTGAATACGGAGGTTGTTGACTGGTCCAACAGCCCCGCAGTTGACGTCGAACGCGCGGCACCCATTCTCTTCTCTGGGCGCTCCGATTTCGGAAAGACCGTTGAATTCCGCCTCCTGGCTGAGCTGGACGGCTCCAATATCACAAGCCAAGCAGGCTTCATTCGGTTCTTTTCTTAGTTCGGCGTGACATCCCACGCTGGTTACTTGGGCGACGGGAGCCTCTTGGCGCCTCCAAACGTTGTTGGGACCGCACTCCAGAGTATGTCGAACCTGTTTTTCTGCGGCTCCGACAGATTCCACTCCGTCGTTCCACTGAAAATATGCAGTTTTCGTTAATAGCAGAGGCGGTGAACTCACCCTCAGGAACGTTCTTAGCGCCCCAACCGGCCCGTCGCACTGCAAAACCAGCGTAGCGCATCCGGCGGCGTTGTTCTGCCTGCGCATCTGCGTCACAGGTTGCAATCCAGGGCCTTCTTCAATCATCAAAGCCGGACACTCCTGGCATTCTCGGTTCTGCCCTTCATTGTCCTCAAGTGCGAGGCAGCCGGCTTCTGTGATCGGAGGATTTCCGGCGAGTTCGGGGAGTCTCCAGTTGTTATTTGTGTCGCAGACGAGCGTCCTCGTGAAAGGATTCTCGCCGACTTCGCCGTTCGAGAAGAGTTCTTCCGCTCCGTTCCACTAAACAAAGATGTTTCATTTCGAAATTCCGAAATTCGAAATCTCACTCGGATTTGTAAACTTCGACCCGCCAAATCGGTTCCGCACTGCAAAGTCAGCGTCATGCAGTTCGTCACGGGGTCCACCTCCGCTTTCACCAGTTCCAGCATTCCGTTGAAGGGAGGATTCATCTCGTTCAAGATCACCGCCAAAGGATCGCACGCCTGGCAGTTCTTCGCCACCTCTTCCGCGGAACATCCGGCCTCGGCCACTTGGAACTCTCTGCGTATCCCCCCAAAGACGTCTTCCAGGATCCACCTTCTCTGAGCGTCGCATCTGACGACCCTTGTTATCCTCGGACCCGGCCTCTCGTCCTCCGATATCATCGCGTTTGGCCCTTCTACTCCATTCCACTAAAAAGTCGCCATGGAAATGCTGAGAATACCAATAACCGCTTACCACGAGCCTCAATCGGTCTGCATTGGGGGCAGTGCACACAAACTCCTTCGCGGCGCAGCCTCCTTCGATTCTGTCGATCACGGGCTCCATTGTCTTGAAGGGCATCTGGGCGTTCAAGGCGATTCCGTTTGGGTCACATTGCTGACACGCTGGAATCTCTTCGACCAAGGACAAGCAGGCGACTTGCTGGATAGGTGTTTCCTCGTTATTCTCAACTAAAATCCACTTTCGCTGAGCGTTGCATTTCACAGTTCTCTGGACAGAAACGAGGGTATCTCTGGAAACGCGAGCTCCTCCGTTCCACTGAAACAAACTTGGTTCATATAACTAAACTCCGACAAAAAATCTCACGCTCAGTTCGGTTCTGCCAGCGTTAGGAACTCCATCGCATCTCAAAATCCGCGTGGCGCATCCGTCGACGGGGTCGTTTCCATCTTGATTCAAGGCGAGATCTCGTTGGAACTCTTCGTCCAAGAGAATCTGCAGCGGGGCACAATTCCGACACTCTGAAATTGATTTCGAACGAACCCAGAATCTGCAAGAAACCGACCTTCGGCAGGCAGCGGCCCTCCTCCGTTCTTCGTTGGAGTGCATCCGTTGGCGTTTCCCAGAAACCCAAGAATCACCAAACTCAGCAATCGCATTCCAAACTACACTTGGGGCTACTCTGAAGGCTGGAGGCGAGAGAACCGTTTTGTGACCATTCTCGATGCAGGTCAAGGAGCTCCTATTGTTGCACAAAGTCGCCGTCGCCGTAAGTCACTTAATTACATTTGCACGCGTTCTTGTCGGTAATTATGGCAGAATTGTTACCGTGAGGAGATTGTAAATGTGAAAAAATAAGGCCGATTTCGGGGACTTTTAGAAACCATTTGGGCACCTTTGCAATCGTTGATCGATTGAATCATTGGTGTACAATGGAAAATGGATTTGAGGGATATTCAGGGAATGTATAAGTTTGTATTTTCTGGGAGTTTTCAGTTTTTAATTTGGTAATAAGCTGATACTGGTTGAGGAATCATTTCTACCGCAAACAGTTCTGATAAGACATCATTTCACTGATAAAAAAGTGGCCTTCTGAGCCGTGACTCTTCAACAGAGCTTCTTATCGCTTATCGCACAGACGTGTTTGGTCAAACGTTGAATCTAGAATTAATCACATGTGGAAGAATCAGTTTTGATTAACAAATGAGCTCACACGATGGTCACCTGACGTTGTCATCAATTTTCAGAATCTTGCTTAAACATCATGACCTTCTTAAAATATAAACTATCTTCAAGTTCTTCCCAACTTAAATCTCTATAATTTCCCCGATCTCGTCTGTCATTCTCCCAATCCCCGTTTCCCACATTCGAATCGAAAACAAACTCAAAGCCGACTAAACAGAGATTCCTTCCACTCTCGCTTTCTCATCTCGTCTTCTCCAATCCCAACAAGTTTCTTCTTTCTCTTCTTCGCCGCCGATTTCCTTATCGTTCAGACGCGCATTGTTTGCATCGCGGCGTCTTTTCGCTGCCGCGCGTCTTCTTCGAATCTCTCCTCCACATCGATCGCCTCTCTCTCGCGTGTTCGTCTCTTGTCCGCCCCAATCGAAGCGCTTCGACAAACACTTTTGACACTCGGCCACTGTGAATCACCCGCCTGCACAGACCTGCTGCAGTCGTTTTGCAGCCTTTTTCGGACCGCAGATGTGGTTTCCTCGGCGGAAGCCGTTTGGAATCCCATTCGGTGGCGCGGCGCGTTTCCGAAATACGGGCCCAATCATTTTGGCAATTTATGCGCGTCTGCGCGATTCCCCGCACGTCCAACGACTACTCTGGGTCCGCTCGCGGCTTCGCCTTAATCGATTCCCTCTGCTTTATTTTGACACGATGTTGAGTTGCGCGAGCAGAGGAAGAAGATACGTTCGAAGAAGACAGATGTCCCCCGTTTGTCCCCTTCTCCCGTGTTTGGGACCCTTCTAAACCCATTATTCACCGATTTTCAATTGCGTCTTCCCTCTGTTTGTCTCTTCTCGGGACAAAGAGATCTTCTATTGCCGTGAAGGTCCTCCTTCGTTGGTAGTTCCTCCCAAAGTATTGAGAACACTAAATCTGCCGATTCCGAGCTAATTGATCCCAGAAGGTCGCCGATAAACAAACGCAATTCACCTGGAAACATAAACAAAATCTCCGACGCCGAAAACTTGTCCGCGTTCCACTTCCCACCGGCTGCTACCACCCAACTCCCGTTGCATACATTACGAGTGCACTTTAATTTGTTTTCCACACGCCCGTTCTCCGCGTTTGTCACGCCGCTTCGAACATTCAAATTAGCTTCGTCGTAATCGAGTTCATATCGAATGTCTCCGGTCTTCGAGCGCTCTTTTGGGTGTAGAGAGGCGTTTATCAAAGACGTGGTGGGGCGAAGTTGGGCAAACATTTGCGTTACTTTGGGGCCTGGCAACTATTAACTCTGCAAGCCACAACTTTCTTTTACCGTAATCTGAAGGAATGAGTAATACGTTAGGCAAATAAGAAGCTGGATGAGCTTGAAAACTGCTGTAACTCGAAGAAAACTGGAGGTTTTCTAGGCTGCTTAACAAGGCTACAGTAGTCTTTCGACACCCAATCGCGGTTGACACGCATCGCACTTTCAAAAAACCTTTTGTGAGCGCCCCAAACAGCCCAATAACCACGATTCATCTCTCCATTGACAACCTGTACTGACCTTTCCACCCTAATACAGTCATTCTCGGTCGATCGATTCCGCCGCCACGGTGAAAACAGTGCTACGTGATTCACTCACGAGCCACTCGTAACTGTTCGACCAAAATCGCCTAGCCTGAGTTGCTTTCGAATCAGTCCTTTCGGTTTGGAAAATATCTCGAGAAACTAAGGTTCGTGTTTTCAGATCTTGCAAAAAGGCGTAGTTTTGCTTGTTCAAACTTTTCGGCAAAGGCCACCGCACCTCGCCATGATCTGGCACCGAACGCGCGTAAGAACAAATCATCTGCGAGTCATCACCGAAGAAAAAACCGCTTCTCGTGTCCGAGCGTCCTCTCCGCCCAATGATTCATCGCGTTCTCAGGTTGCTTCATCGATTCTCAGAGTCGAAACGAGCGTGTTTTCGCGTCTTCGACGTTCATATCTCTCAAATTAGTCGGAAACCGTCAATTTCCCCTTCGGCCGGCATGAGTCACAGTCGAAACTGACCTCCGTCACCAGTGTTGCTGCACACCTAACGTGATACTGCCGAGCGAGTGGCCGCCGACTGGCGTGCGCGTGGCGCGAGGCGATCGCGGCTGGCGTCGTTTCGGATTTGTTTCGCCAGTTCGTCATCTCGGAGTTTCGCGGATTCTCCGGGGAATTCTCCGATGTTCTGTTAAGAGGGAATCTAATCAAAGCGTGCAGAAAGCGCTTCTCTAAGAAATTGATTTTAGGTGTGCTCGCAGCGTCGTTTTGGAGATGTTTCGCCCATTTTCGGGATAATTTCCGTCGCGCAGCGTCCGGGCGCCGAAATTCGATATCGCATATTGTTTGTCAAGCCGTGACACTCTTTCTCTTCGCTTTTGTCACTCGCACTCGATTAGGCGCTGCGTTTTTGCGTTGTGCGAAATTTCCCAATTTTCTCGCATTTCGTCCGTCCTCGCCGTCGCCGTTTTTGGCCTCCGAATTCGCGCTTTTCCTCCTCCGAATGTTTTCCCGATTCTGCGTCGTCTGATGGTTAGGTCGTTTCGGCCCTCCAGGCGCGGAGCTTCCCGAGATTTCGCGTGCTTCTTTTCTTTTGCGCGAGTGCTTATCGATCCTTGCCGGCTTTCAGCCACCCACATGTAACGCGGAAACCCTTTTGCGCTTTTTATATTTTGATTTGCCTCATTTTAGGAAGCCTGCAACTCCCGAGAGAGCTATCCTCTAAGGTCATTGAAGAGGCCTTGGAGGGAAGGAGCCACCTGCCGGACACCACGCTTAATCTGCTGCTGCGATCGGCCATCCTGCGAATCATCGTGCGCTCGCATACCTGCTGCCCGGCGATTCCTTTCAAATCCGTACAATCCTGCTGCATTTTTGAAACACTGCTCGCTGTTTCCCCGGCGCTCTGATTCGCCACTTTTTGTTAGTTTTGTTCTGCTTTGTGTGCCTCGGGCCAAATAACTCGGCTTGTCCTAAGCTCGCCGCCGACGCCGTTGTTAAGGTCGCTCAATGCAAGTTATTGATTTTCGTTTTCCGTTTTTGCGGAGAGCGAGTATAACCGCAGAGCTTCCGCGCACGCTTTAGAAGAAATCGGAGCACTTGGAAGCCGGCGAATCTCCGACCAACTCCTCGTCTCCGTTTGACGAGTCAACGATCGTTGCGCCCGCTTGATGTATGCAAAACACGGCCCTTTTCGTGTCATGTTGCGTTATTTTCGGAGGGCTGGACCCGTTTACTGCCGCATACATTATCTATTTTATGGCAGTTTTACCCAAACTCGAAGTCTGCTTTCCCCTCCGCTGCTCATATTTAGGACGTTTCTGAAGAGGCATTAATTTCGCGTTTCAAATCGCTTCCAACGCTGCAAAGAATTCCCGCGATCGCCAGATGCAATTAGTAGCTGGCTTTGTTTCTTCGGGCTCGGGGCACTTATTGTGTTTCTTCAGCTGCTTGTCATACGCGAGCGCGCGTTCTTCTCCGTGATCATAAATTATTTTCGCGTTCTATCGATCCACGCTGGGATTCTCTCACGCAGGTGTCGTTTCAGTGTCCACACGGGAAGATGGCGTGGGTGAATCAGGGCATGGAGGCTCTGATCCCAGTGATCAACCGAATCCAGGACGCCTTCGCGCAGCTGGGAACCACGCTCAACTTCGACCTGCCTCAAATCGCGGTTGTCGGAGGTCAGAGCGCCGGAAAATCTTCAGTACTCGAGAATTTCGTCGGCAAGTGAGTTTCGAACCCCGAAAAAATGTGTTTCATTGAATACCAATTTCAGAGATTTCTTGCCTCGAGGCAGTGGCATCGTGACAAGACGACCGCTGATCCTGCAGCTGATCCAAGATCGGGCGGAGTACGCGGAGTTCCTGCACAAGAAGGGCCACAAGTTCGTCGACTTCGATGCGGTCCGGAAAGAAATCGAAGATGAAACGGACCGCATCACCGGACAGAACAAAGGAATCTCGCCGGTTCCGATAAACCTCAGAGTATTCAGCCCACATGGTAAGCGTTGAGATGTCCTGACAAGAATGTAATCTTCGATTTTCCAGTGCTGAATCTAACACTCATCGATCTGCCCGGTTTAACCAAAGTTCCGGTCGGCGACCAACCGGCGGACATCGAACATCAGATTCGGGATATGATACTCACTTACATATCCCGGGAAACGTGCCTTATTCTGGCCGTCACTCCGGCGAACAGCGATTTGGCCACATCTGATGCTTTGAAGATGGCCCGTGAAGTGGATCCGGAAGGCCGAAGGACGATTGGAGTCCTCACGAAGCTCGATCTGATGGATGAAGGAACCGATGCGAAGGATATCCTCGAAAACCGCCTGTTCCCCCTTAGAAGAGGTAAGATTTTCAAACTTTTTGCTTTTTTTTCATAGAATTCTTATTAGGATACGTCGGCGTCGTCAACAGAGGACAGAAGGACATCGTCGGCCGCAAGGACATCAAGGCGGCACTGGACGCGGAGCGCAAGTTCTTCCTCGCGCATCCGTCCTACCGGCACATGTCCGACAAGCTCGGAACGCCATACCTCCAGAAGACACTGAACAACCAGTTGACGAATCACATTAAGGACACGCTACCGAGCCTGAAGGAGAGTCTCCAGAAGAAACTCTACTCGCTGGAGCAGGACGTCCGCGAATACAAGTTCATGCAACCCAACGATCCAGCGCGGAAGTCGAAGATGCTGATGAGCCTAGCTCAGCAGTTCACGGACAGCGTCAAGCAGTCGATCCAAGGCCAGGGAAAGCAAACGGGAGAGAACAGCGTCAGTACTACGGAACTATCGAGAGGAGCCAGAATCCACCGTATTTTCAACGAACGCTTCCCGTTCGAAATCGTCAAAATGACGGTCGACGAAAAGGAGCTGCGACGCGAGATCCAGTTCGCGATCCGCAACGCACAGGGTATCAGGTGAGCATTTACTTCATCGACTTCTTTTAACCCCAACGCTTTTTTCAGAGGATCGATCTTTACGCCGAACGAGGCGTTCGAAATTATTGTGAAGAAGCAGATCGGTCGGCTCCGTGAACCGGCGCTGAAGTGCGTCGACCTTGTCATCAACGAGGTCGCATGCGCGGTCCGGGAGGCGGCCGAATGCGCATCGCAGTATCCGAGGTTCCGGGACATTGTGGAACAGATCGTCATCCAAGCCATGCGGGACAAGGAGAACGAAACAAAGCAACATGTCAGCTACCACATCGACATTCAGATGTCTTACATCAACGTTAACCACGAAGACTTTATCGGATTTTCGAAGTTTGTTTAAGCTCCATATTTCTAAAACTAGCTCAACAGTTCTAGTGCCGAAGCCAAAGCGTCCGCGTCGACTCAAGCTCAATCGACCGGCCGTAAGAACCTGGGCAATCAGGTCATCCGCAAGGGATGGCTCAGTGTTCACAACATGGGCATTGTTCGCGGATCCCGGGACTTCTGGTTTGTCTTGACTTCGGAAAACCTGTCGTGGTACAAGGATGAAGAGGTGAGTGGCAGGGAATCTGCGTTGTGAATCATCTGAATCGGAGGAGCGGAAGCGATGAGCGACCGATCTTGACGAGCGCTCGAAATGAAAGTGACGATCGTGGATATTTTCAGACAAGACTATCCCTGTCTGTCAGACATAACCACTTTTGAACGTCCCATTTTCATCGCTGCAGGACTGAGGGGATCGGTCGTTTCGAACATCCGATCTATCCTAAACCTAAAATCGGTTTCTAACCGCTTCTCGTTTCAGGAGCGCGAAAAGAAGTACATGCTTCCTTTGGACGGAATCAAGCTCCGTGACGTTGACTCCAGCTTCATCTCGCGTCAACACAAGTTTGCCTTGTTCTATCCGGATGGAAAGTAAGTTCTGTCATCTGCTTGTCCGTTACTAACTTTTTCGCATTTGTGCATTACAGGAAGTAAGTTTATCGTTCATTGTTTCTTGCTTCTGTCACATTTGTGTTCTAATGCGTCGCGTCACCGTCCAACAGGCCAGCTTAGCAACACTTCTGCTGCACTTTCCACGGATCATTTTGTGCTAAACGCGTCTTTCAGGAATATCTACAAAGATCTGAAAACTCTGGAGTTGGGAGCTGCGACCTTGGACGATGTCGAGGCGTGGAAGGCCTCCTTCCTCCGCGCCGGAATCTACCCGGAAGTTGGAAACCAGCCCGCCGAAGATGAGGTATGGATCCGAAGGTTCTTTAAAAAATTGTTTCGTTATGCAAGATGTTTTCAGGACGTAAGTGATCTATTGGGCTAAATTCCAAAGTGGTAGTAGGTTGACAAGGTTTTGATTGTCGTTTTGAGGGTTGTCTCGTTTTTTGTGTTCGCATAGAAGTGGTGGTGGTTTCGAATGCTTTGGAATGCTCTGTAGATCACGCTTGTGACTGTGTCCTCGTCCGCTAATAACACACGATAACGCTTTGCCGGTTTCAGGATGGAAACCCGATCGAGGATGCCCCTAGTCTCGATCCGATGATCGAGCGTCAAGTGGAGACCATCCGGAATGTGGTCGAATCCTACATGAGGATCGTGACCGTTTCCGTCCGCGATGTCGTTCCGAAAACCATCGTCTACAACATTATCGACAAACTTACCGAATTTCTCTCAACAGAGTTGCTTGCTCATCTGTACCAGCATAATCAGGTATGCTACGAAGAAAGGGTCCCTATGTTTATAAACCTTTGTTACAGGAATCCTTAATGGACGAAGCGCCGGAAGCTGTGCAGAAGCGCGAAGAGCAACTCCGCATGTACGCTGCTTGCCAACAGGCTCTCTCCATTATTTCGGAGATCAGCCTGGGCTCGATGAATCCTCCTCCGCCTCAGAACAACTACATGCAGCAGCCGATGGGAGGATACAACGACATGCACAGCAGGTAAGGACGGTTCGGAGATATGGCGAGGAGAGGGCCAGCCGAAGACCGACCGGTCGACTCCAGCGCTGGCCGACGAATGGTGGACCTAAGGCTATCCGTTGTCATGTCTAGACAACTGATGAGATCAATCGTCTGGTTGAGATTATTCGGACTTGTCGATGTGGCGTGAACCGGTCGACGATGGAATGAATTATCGAATGCTCCAAGATTTTAATCTTTTGCGTTTCAGAGGAAATCCATCGCCGATTCCTCCAGGAGCATCGCAGAGGCCAGCTCCGATGCCGCCCGGAGGAGGGATGGGCTTCAACCGTCCCGCACCGGCGCCTCCACGACCGATGATGGGTGGACCCATGCCGAACCGACCTCTCCCCAACCCAGGGGGAATGCCACCCATGTGAGTTTTCCCTCTTATCGCCTCGTGTGTTTTCGAGTTCCGAGTTCTATTTGTTTCTTTCTACAGGCGCCCTCCGCCGCCGCGTTAGCTTCAAATCAGGTTTCACTATGTGGTGTTAAAGTAGATTCCTAGCCTCAATGTGGAGTTCATGGTTTTGTATTGTCCTCGATGTTCTCCGATTGTAGAAACTCTAGTGCTAGCCACGTTTTGTGCATGAGCATCATGATTCTACCGATTTCTAATGCTTCTTCGTTTCAGGCCTGCCGATATGAATGGTCCGCCTAGAATACCCGACAGACCCCAAATCCCAAAGCGTCCGAATCATCAGTAAGATACGTAGATTATAACAGCATTTTGTAAATTGTTCCTCTGTTCTATCGTTTGTAACCTGTACTATTTATTATTTCGTGTTGAATGCAATAACTCTCCGAATTCGTTCTCTTACTCTCTCGTTCAAGTGGCCACTTAATCTTTCTTGGTCGCTTGGTCGGCTAATCCTCATTCTACGTAGCCAGATAACTGTATATATTGAGTAGGATGTGTTTGTGCAGAACAAATTGTATTGAGCCGCCGGGAGCTGCGCGTTCTTAGGTGTAGATTTCCGCTCGAGTTCTCCGTCGTTTTCAGAGTATTTATTGTGGTTGTAAATTGTGAGTCATCCGATTAGAAGTAAATGAGCGCGCCTCGCGCGTTCCGTCGCGTATATTTGGTGGAGTTGATCTTGGGTTACCGAAGAGTGTAAGCAGAGGCGAGGTTTCTGTTGTCACGAAGTTGGTTTCTTGGGTTCCTCAAAGCAGTAGTTCATAAAAACAGTTGCGAAGTTCACAATTTTCACAAATGAGAGTCCGTGGCCCAAGCCGAACGCGGCCATCAACACAGTGACATCGAGAACGTAAAGTGGAAGGATGTAGATGAACATCGATACCCAGAAGACTTCGTTTGCGCAGGGATTCTCTGGAATGCGACGGAAATAAAGATAATACACGATTAGTGTTTCTTCTTACCGTAATGACCTCTTCTTGTCGAGTGGAGTCGAGGGGAGATTGCTGCGCGCCTATTTCAATGTGTGTCGCCGACTTTGGGTTTCTCTGAAACAAAAAAGATTTGAATGAAGCTCGAAAAATGAAATCATTTATTTGCACTTTTGCAAATGCAAACCAACGTAAAATTCGAGCGTATCACTCGCCCTTTTCTGACTTTTCGCCTTTTTTTCATACTTCCTTTATAAGCCCTGAAACGTTGCATCTTGAATCTCGGAAAACAGAATTCGTAGCTTGATCGGCGACGTCTGCAACAACATCTTCCGCCTGTTTTCGCGCCGTCGACGGCTAATCCAATAGCGCGGGAAATCAAAACAATGCGATTCACAGCGAATTATTTAGCCAAGATGGACCAGCTGCGCCCAGAAGCAGTCGGGCGCTGAAAGAGAGCCTTTTTCTTACGAGGGAAGGTGGTCGTAGATACCGCTGCTCGGCGTGGAAACGGTGGGCAGCGGACGACGGCCGACCGCTCCCGGACTGCGAGAGATTGAGAGTGACCAGCCCGTCTCTCTTGAATCTGCGAGACATCTGGATGTCTGGAAAAGGATTCGGAAGATGTCTAGTAAAGGGTGTTTGTGTCCAAGAGTGCGCGGAGGCCTGGATTCGAACAAGCTGCGCCCAGCTGCGATTCGCGATTGGGAGAACGAATAGCCCTTTGAAGGGCGTCGATTCGATTGTCTGGAACCGAAGGAAGCAGATGGTTCCGCCGGAGATCTAAGGATTACTCATCGCTCTGTTTTCGGATCCTTTCGACCTCCTCGGATTCTTCCTCCTCCTCCTCTGCAAACGTAGAAAAGAGGCTCGCCATTCTGAGAACAAAAACTACTTGAAATTGGCGTCGTTTCGCGTGTGTTTTGCATTTCGCCTAATCTCAAGAGGTGAGGAGGAGGCGAAAAGCGCATGGAAAAGTTCCCAGAAAATGGGCAGACTACGCTGTTTATGCCCACAAGTTTGTGTTCGATCCTCCGCTCGGCAGTTTAACGGCTCATTGTAAAGTGCTTTTTATTCGATGTTCCACGATGAAATATTGTCGAAATCGGTGTCGATGGACGTTTTTGACGCCGGCGAAAGTCGTTAGTACTGGGACTTTAAATGCCGATTTGAGTTCTTATGATTCGGAATTCGAATTCCTCGTTAAATTTTGTGTGGTCATATAATTGTGGAGCTATGAATGCGTTTGTTGGCGTCCAGGTTGAAAGTCCTTTTGGGAATTCAGAGCGGTCGTGGGATACGGTATCATGGAGACTTTGATCATGGAGATACGGTATCATGGTTTTGAGCAGATTTGTTCCTATCTCCACTACTCTGTTATTCTCAAAGTACTTTGAATGTTGTGCTTCCACGCCTTCTTTTTTCCAAAACCTAAATTGGCTTTCTGCCGTTCGTAAATCCATTTTCTGATCCGAAAACGTCCCCCAGATTTTGTTTTCTCCTGTCCTCCGTCGATCCCTGCAGAGATGTGTGCTCTATAACTGAGTTTCGCCTTTTGCGCGTTCCAGAAGAGAAGAAAAATAGATTCCAGCTTCGTGCACCCTGATTTGGCCAAACGAAGTTAGGCGACGACCTTCGTTTGAGTGTATTCGTCCGAGTATCTCGAGGAGGTCGAAAGTTGTCCGTTCTTATGAGCCTAACCCGCCGTTCCGAGGACGTAATGAACCACGTTCCGCAGATTTCCCTCAAAACACGCTCTTATTAATCCAACCAGGCTTCATTTTGGAGAGTCTCCTCCACCACGTGGAAGTGACCCACGCGGATTTTGCCGACGTCGGCGTGTCAAATTTGTTTTTTTTGGCGACGAGCTCCCGTTTTTCCGTCTGCGGATCTGTGTTTTTACTCACTTCCCGGCGACTTCTTCTTTACCGTAATTGCTTGCGCAGATTTTCGGGAATCCAAGCGGGGCCCGTCTTCCGGCATCCCTTCCGACTTTTTACTTCCTGGAGTCAAACATTGACCAATCTAGCGTGCGGAAAAAGTTGTTTTCCTAAGAGTCTGTCTCGTTCTGCTCCGTATAATGTTTTAAATGATTCCTTGCCTTGCTTCTTACGCATCGACGATGGTCTCTGGTTTGGGTATGACTGTACCTTTTCGAAGTCAGTTCGGAGGTCTGGGAATGACGCCCTCAATAATATTTATGAAAATGGTTTTGGAGAGAACGTATCATGCCTTTGTCTTTCTTGGAAACTCTAAAACACCTGAAAATGTTTTGAATGTTTTTTTCAAGAAGGAACAATCACATGTGAGCGGAGGACTCGAGATGTTGTGGCCAGTTTGAAAATTCGGCTACCTTGCGAGCTAAGAACTCCTCCAAAGGTCTTTTTATCTCTTACGAAAACCCATTTCGCCCGGATCCAATTATCCTCTCCACTCCCATTCGGTCAGTGTACATTCAAACGTACCCTGTATTTTCCCGAAACGTCAGACGTTTCAAAGTGTGATTGTCTCAGGACAAACGCCGTTCTCGTCTTCCGCCTCGTCGCCTCCAAGGGTCGGGGATCCGGGAATCTCCGCTCTTCGGCTCTTCTTCGATCACTTCGAGGGTCGTTTGAAACGTAAGCGTTTCCCGTATCACGCTCCGACGCTCCGCGATGCGCATTTGGGTGCTCGACCGCCTCGCTGGGGTGCACTTGCGATTCGCGATTCCGCTCAAATCGCGTCGGAAACTGGAAGGTCGGCGTTTGGCACCAGAAAACAATCCCACATTCGCCCGGAACCCATCAAGGTAATCCCATTTAGGTCGTTCCCTGGGGCGCCGAAGGGAGCACAAAGCCGTCGAGGGTCCTCGGAATGTTATTATGTAAATGCATCCGGAGGGGCGCCACTCATCTCCGTTCTTGTCCTGGAAATCCCAAAATCGGCGCTTTTGTGCTCAAAACTTTTGAAAGCTTTTCAAATCCCGTTTTCTGCTCTGTTCTCGCCGTTCTGGCGTCCGGAATCACGCTCGAGACAGAAAATGTTTCGAAGAGTTCCGAATTGCTAATTTAGAGATCCTTCGTGGCGGAGATGCGTGCTCCTCCGCACAAACTACGCGTAAACAGGAGTTCAACTCGGAGGTTCGGCGTAGTCGGAGGCGGTTATTGCTTTTTGATGCTTCGACTGCGGCTCCTTCGGACGGCGCGTTTGTGCGTAGCTCGGACTTGGTCTCAGAATTGCAGTTTCTGCTGTTTGCCGTGGAGATAAACTTTGGATTTGAGGTTTCGCTAACAAGATTTAAACTTGTAGCTACATCTACAACATGTTTTGTGGTGCTCTCTGGTTTGTACGAGGACCACTGTGCCTATTTCGGAATTTGAAGGAGCCTCTGAAACAGATCCTCTGTTCTTAGTGTCACTAGCGATTCCCTAAACTCGAACAAGTAGTTCTTGAGCCAAGACTCGTCTGTGAATTATCTAAGGAAGTAAAGTCCTTCCTCAGACAAAATTCATATATCGGCTTTTTTTGCATTTGGCGGGTTTACGACGTCGGATCACTTCGATTAGTTCCTCTGGCTCCCGTTATCACGCGTGCGTCGCTCGACCACCAAATGCGCCTGTTCCTTTGTTTACCCGAAATCATTTAAGGTCATAACCGGGTAAAATGGCAAATTTCGAAGAAACGCGAGCCAGAGATAATGCGATTAAGAGATCTAGAAACGTAGATATTCTCGTTTCGGATAATATTTGTGTTCGCGGCGTCGTTTTATTGGAAAATAGAATTATCTCGGGAGTGAATCCTAGAGACCATAATGTTTTGTCGCACTAAGGGAACACTGTCTTGTGCTCGAAAGCACTTGCCGGCAATGAGAACAGATTCGTGTTTATTTAGACCCTTATTTTCGATTTGAGCCGCCAGATGGGTCTCGACGCGACAGCTGGAAAACAGAACTCACTGGGGAAAGAGTTAATTAGTCCGTTTTTAAAGTTTACGTTGTTGGATGGACTCAAAAGTGGTCTGGGAACACCGCGAACTTGGAACCTCTACGTTGGGATTGTGCCCCATTCTCGTCCTACCGTAACTGCCTATAAACTGTCTCGTACCGAATCTCTCACTGGTTTCCCAATCGAAAATACCGCCTCCGCCTATAAATCTCGGCCCCGAAATCGGGCGATTCCAAACCGGGAAACAAAAATGCGTGAGTGGTTTGCACTTTCCGCTCTCCAAAGTGCCTCGGAACCGTAGAACTCTGAACTCTGTGCGAGTCAACCCTTTAAGGGTTTTGTTTTCCGTGACTCTACGTTGCATGGGAATTATTCAGCCTTTAGAAAGAGAGCGAGAAATCGCCCATGCCAGAGATTCCAAGGACGCTCTTGTGGCTTCGTACGTAAATATGTTCCTAATTGAGCGCTTTGTTCCGTTGGAACGCGTAAATCCTTAATTTCTGACACGTGTTCGGTCGTCCTTTCGTTGTTTGTTTAGAATTCGCTGGATCGAATTGAGTTTGAGATGGACGCGTTGGTAACTGGAACCGATGGACTGGAAATGGCGAGACTTTTTTGAAAACGCGGCTGTTTTTGAATTCGAGCTGATGGCTCTTGACTCCTGAGAGTTCTGGAGGATCCGAGTTCTACGGGATCCTTGAAAATTCTCGCGAAAGAGGTTTCGAGGAAAACGGAAAATTGACTTCGCTTGGGAAAACAACACTTGTGTTCCCAAGATATCTCGACGACGTAACCTGTTTGTCTCGGAGAGCAGAAATCTCGATCCCTCAGAACCCAATTTCCGCTTCTGCTTACTTCAGTTGGCGTAGGTAAATTGGTTTCAGTTCGAGAGTCTTAGACTCCTTCTGTGTTTGTGCTTTCATGCCTGCTCGCCCGTCCCGGAGTTTGCAATTGTCCGTTTTCCAGAGGTCTCAACAAGACAATCTGTTCCGTCTGGCCCTTTTTAGTTCCAGGCAGAAAGATTCCCGCTTCAAAAAGATTTTTGGTTTCTTCAATTCCAAAGTTTTTTCAGTTTTCAGATAATTGCAGCGGCCAATTTCACTCGTGAACCTAATGATCCCAAGCTCAATTTATTCCAGCGCTATCACGTGACTTCTCTATTCTGGAGTTAAGAACATCCCCTCTGTTGTTGAGTGGTCCTTTGTGCCGGTTTTGGGTGGATAACGTTGCACTTCCGGTTTCAACTACATGAAGTCCGGAAAGTTCCAAAAGCTACATGCTCGCTTTGATAATTTGTGGTTTTGGGAGACGGCAGGAATTAAAGTCGAGTTTCCTGTAGCCTCCAATCTGGACTCAAGATAAACATCTTGGTTCCGGGAGGCGGGCAGATCGGCTTCAAAGTTCCTTAGACTTTTCAGGTGTTTTCTCGATTGTTTTCTCCGTCTACCGGTCAAAGATTCTGGACTCTTTTCGGAATTCTGAATCTTAAGAGTCTTCAGAAATCACTTCATCTTTGGTCAAGTCGCCAAACCAAGGCCCTGTTCTCCTCCCTCCCCTTCCAATCACGTGTGGCTTTGTCACCTCCAGCCTCTAGTTTGCTCTGTGGCGTCGCCTGGAATTCCCCCAAGCGTAAATTGCTTTCCCCTCCCCCGTAATCCCGGCTCTTCACCTTCTCGCGAATAGTTGCGAAGTCTGATTCCGATAGCATCTCCATAATTCATTGGACTTCTTGCAGACTCTTGCAGCCCCTCGCTCGCCCGCGTCATTTGCTTCCCTCCTTATTAATTCCCTCGCGCCTTTTTCGCCACCCAGATTCGAGTTCCTCGCTCGAATTCCCCCCTTTCCTAATGTGGTTGTAACTTCTAAGAATGTCCCGCCTTGTTATTTCTCAAGTGCAGGCGACGTGGCGGGAAACGAAACCAGGAAATTGAGGAATGTCGTGTTTACATGCGTCGTGGGCATCCTTAGGTTGCATGATTTGAATTAGAAGACCCGAACAACTCGGGACAAAGCCCCGCGTCCACGGGAGTGGAATGTTTGCTTCCGTCTTTTGAAGAGATACTGTAGAAATTTCAAGGTAACTTCTGAAGCATAAAAATAGCCGTCAGCTTTCGAATGAATAGAAAAGCGAACAAACACCGAACCGAGGAAACGAAGGACGAACACCTTTTCGTGTCGAGACCGTGACAATTCAACGATCAATTGAAGCTCTCTCGTTCGATCACACAAAACCAAAACTGCAAAAAAACAAGTCCGCGTGATCTCAAAATTTCTTTTTGTTTACGCCGTTCTCCAGCCTCGATCTCTCTCTCTCTCAAATTCTGACCTTGCATGCTAATCTCGTTTTTGCTTTCTGAGCCTCGGCGGAAGTGTTTCTCCTTCTCCTTGATTCGCTAATCTCTAAATGCAAATGAGTGCAGGCGTATTGCAATATCTTCAAATCTCCCAACTCTCCTCATCTCGCTTCCGAACCACAAACAGCTTAATTCTCAGGAAGGAAATGTTTCCTGCGCGGATCTGAGTTCTCTCTTCTCCAGAAAAACACGAATACTTGTTTTCTTTGTCACACGGGTTAACCCACGTCTTTAACCCTAAAACCCCGGTCTCGACCCTTCTTTGCGGTAAGTCTCGTCCTCTCGCGCCGCTTCGGTGACAATTAATCCAAATGGAATTAAAGGGCTCCGCCGACATTCTCAACCTCAAAATGTCCTTTTGGCCACATAATATATTAGAATTCATATTTTCCCGCTTGCCCTCTGATCTTCTTATCTCCCTCTTTAGGCCCCTTTTGCCCGCTTTCTCCCCTTCTAATTTGTTTACCCTTTGTCCTCCTCGAGCTGCAATCTGCTCCTCTGACACCCGCAGGCACTTTTCCCAGATCAAAGAATTCGTCAAAACTCGCACCCTTTTCCAGATTCCCAATCCGCCGCCGGTTTCAGGTTTCTCGCCGTCTTCTTCGGTTTCACTTTTCCGGACTTCTGTTTTGGCAACAAGAACGACATTTCGACTTTTCGGAGGCGTTGTTTTTCGCGGAAACCTAACGCCGCTGAATTTTTTGATTAAATTTACAGGTTTTCGTTTTTCAGGAAAGTCGAACGAAGAAAGCGTGTGGCGAATCTGGTTTGGGGATTTCCGCGAACATTCTGATGTCAAAAACAGAATATTCGAGGTTGTTTGCATTCCGGGCTCTGTGAACTCGGGCTGAAATACGCAGAGAACTGAGAGTTCGAGCAAACTTCAAAATTTTGATGGATTGCTTATTTTTCCGATTATTCTTAGACCAACAACGGCGCTTATGACAAGTGTGATCCATCGATCAGCCCGAGATAGCAGTCCGTGTTCCAAGCCCGTCAGTGTCCCCGGGCATGTTCTTCCATCGTTTAATCCCCTCGTTATGCTTGTTTTGATGCTTAGCAAACTCGTTATGAATGAGAGATGCCTGCGCAAGACTCGGCGTTTCAATCATCTTCAGGATCCCGAACACGTCTCGAGTGTTTCGCATTAGGCGATGTATGGATGAGGAATATGGCGCTTAGGAGCGTCTGAAGTCCGGTGATGCTGGAGGAAAGCGTGACGGAGAAGGCTGGATGACCGAGTGCGGTAAGCTGTTAAGCCGTTCGAGACGAAGATGAGCAAGTTCTTAGAAAGGATTGACGCTGGCGGTGAGTATCGCTTGAGGAGGTCTGGGCGACTCGAACTCGCGAGACCTAAATTTGAAAGAGAACGTCACTGAGTTTATCAATTATGAGTCAAATCGTGCGGCGAACAATGTTCACTCACTAGAACCCTTGTCCGATTCTACACCTCTCTGGGCTCTGGTCTTCCCGTCCACGGCGCCTTATAGCCGTAGACGCCAACCGTTTTCGTACTTCCCCGCTTGTAGCCACAATCGAACACGTCGCCCACTTATTTCTCTAGCCTCGCCGCCTTCACAAGCCCTAAAACCGGCTCGAACTTAAAACAACCTCTTCCGCCCCAACGCTCCTTTTTTCTTCGTTTCCAAACCTTCGAAATAATTTATTTTCCTCTGCCCCTTCTGCAAACGCGTCAGTCGCTTTCAATGGCTTCGCTTGTTTTCCTCGTTCTTCGTCACTTTCTGTTAATCGCTCCAAACTTTAAGTTTCGTTTTTCCGAATTCTCAGGCGGCAGGTGCTTCGGCCTCGCGTACTTTCGGCCTCTTGGTCGCAATCGGGTTCCCACATTTCCCAGAATCCCTCCGCGTCGTCATTCTCGACTCAATTATTTATCTTAAACGTTTAAATGGTTGCACTTTGTGTTTCCGACCCCGAATCCATCCTCTCTGCTTTTTGGGGGCTCCTCGTACACAACCTCCTGTGGCAACAACTTCATTTCTGTCCTGCAGAGCAAATTAGGGGTGTCCTTCAACCGTATCTCGGCGAAATCTCCCTGTTTATTCCTTGTAATTAGAGAACACTTAACTGCATTTCCCGAAACAAGGTTTTCCTCCACCTTCGCCTCTCTTCCCTACAGCTCTGGAACCAATTACCCTTTCAGAGCCATTAATCTACAATTTCCCTACTTTTTCTCCGATTCCAGCTACAGTACCACTCTGTAAATATCGGAGATGCGATTGCGCTTTTTCCCTCCGCTGCCCAGGATTGAGTACCACGAAGCAGCTGAAGGAAGATTCGAAACCTAAATCGGTTCAAGACTTTTAGCTAAATTAGATTTTTGCAGAATCTGCGGGTTTCGGTGTTTGAGCTTTGCCTCGTTTTATGTCGCTTGGTTGGAGGTGGAGGAGACGAAGCCAAAAACGGCGAGTTGATTCTGTTTGCGTTTCCAACGCTCCTTAGTCGCCGTTTCCTGATTTCATTTCCGCCCTCGCCAAACACGACGTGGGGTCCGAGCTTCTGACCCCAAACCCATTCTGGGAACGAGTCATCTTCTCTCGTTCCCGCAAATCCAGGTTTGTTTTGCAGGCGTCGTGTGAATGCAGCAGCGCCGACCTTTACGGCGCCTCGGGCGCCAGAATCTGTCATTTACAAGCGTATTTTCGCCTCGGACCCACGTTGTCCAGGCGCATTCATATCCAAACCTATTTACGAGGAACTCGCCTGGGCCGAGTTCCGCATTCCTCCTTGATTGAGTCTTCCGTTCCCGGAATTCGCCGCAATTTTCGATATGCACCGAGCAGCGCGGATCAGCGGTCGCCGGCGCTGCAGCGCCCTTCATTAACGTGTTGAGCACTATATTTGATTATCTGCCTTCGCCCTCCACCTCCTCCTCTTCCGTGCCCACTTCTCCCTCGCCTCCTTCGCCTAATCCCAACTCCCAGAGGAACTTCTTAATTCGTTTAGTCCGCGTACCCACCCGACTTGGTCTCCGGGGTCGCGTTTCCGACTTCCTCCCGACTTCCTTCCGCAGGTGTAAATCCTCGATTTGTGCCTTGTCACAAATCCAAAGGTCGCCAGCCTCCGCCAGCCAATCCACCCAGCTTGGCCCCACGTGTTCCCCACGCCCCCCGGCCCTCCTCTCGTTTTCCCAAAACAGAACGAAACTGGAAACGTCGGTCCTCGTATCTGCCAAAAACATTCGTGTCGGGACCATATCCATCACTCCATCCGGCGGTGCTTCTGCGGTCTTTCATCGTCGTTTTGTTTTCGGGTGCTGGAATTTCCGGCGCCGCCGCTTTATGGGACTATTCACTGCCTCAGAGAGGAAACCGGAGATCCCAGTCAGAACGAAAGTTACGCCAAATGCTCTGCGGGTCGTGGGGCCACCTGCTTCATTTCGCAAAACGCAAAACAACCAAAAATTCAAAATATTTTTGGAGTTTACGTGTGCTTACGCTGACGTGTTTCTGGGCGACCTTGTTTTCGACTCCATTCCGCTTTTGAAGTCGAAAGCAACATTCCGAGGATATTCTCGGATGTTCGTGGACATAGACCCGTTCGAGCTGGTCGAATTCTTTCCGTCGGTGCTAGGAGACTTCCTTATTAAAACTCAATTTCAGTCCAAAAGTGGGCGATCGTACTTTTATCCGTTGGAATGGGAACTCCAGAGATCCATTTTGGTCCGTATACCTTCTTCGCCCTTCTCTATCTTCCTCAAAGTGACTCTTTCTAGGAATTCTTAATGACCGCCTCGACCGCTGCGGCTGCTCGAAACCCCCGGCTGCTTTTGTTTTTTGCGTTCAAAAACCAAACTTTTACTTTTGTTTGCTGGTCGCCAGTTTCGCCGTTTTGCGCGTCCCGGGGGGATCAGCCGTAATTAGAAGCGGAGGGTTTTGATTTGGACGACGGCGACTCTAATGGGGATGACGGTAATCTCGCTGGAATAACTACCCGACTCGTGTTTGAGGGGATCCGAAGTTTGATAAACTCACGAAGTCCAAAAACAACGTTTCAAGTTTGTTTTTATTTGAGAACGAGAGCCGTCCTGACCCACAAATGCTGATCCGGAATCTGGGTTCGGCGCGTTGTTTTCTCTCTGATTTCCGTCCACCCCAACTCTTCACCTCGAGAACACCGTTCGCAAAGTCGCGTGCAAGCTGGAAATTGTGCTCGGGCCGCAGATCCTCCCGAGCGCATTGAAATCTCCTAATTCGCTCGTTTCCAGATTCCGCGAACAAACGCATAAATCGGAACTCTTGGAATCCACTCCTCCCCGCTCAAGGACCTCCTCGGGGACCCAGGCGCTACGTGACTAATCAGCAGGTCCACGACTCCTCCATTAGCGCATCTGCATCTTCCACGCTTGTTTACGGTTTCCAGAAGTGACGCCGGTGGCCTTCTTGGAAATCCGCGCGTTTTGGGAATCTTCGACCTCTCAACAGTCGATATGCAAATCGCGTTTTCGGAGATTCTCCAAACGTCGAGATTCGCCGTGTTTTCAGTTATTTCGGGCTCGCGAGGATCCACGTGAAAAGCACGTTGGAGGTGTAGTGTCGTGGACTTCTCGGTTCAGGTTGGGAAGACCGAAATGTGAATTCCTTGGGTAATCGGAAAACAGTTAATCGCGTCTGGGCGGATTAATAATTAATCTCCCGCCTGGATTTGTTTTGGAGCATTACCATTCTTCAAGAAGCGGAGTTAAGTAGCTAGGTGGAGCAGAAAAGACTTGATTTGAAGTGTTTTTTGGTCATTTTGGGCTCTAGATATTCATGGTTTTTCGGGTTTTGACGAGAGGAGTGTTGGCGGGAGTTTGCATGTTTACGTGGGGAAGGAAACGGGATGCAGGAAAACCCTGGATCCATGGATCTTTGAGAGTCAAATATAGCGAGGTTCCCCGCCTTTCGGGGCCCCACGGCTGATCCTTACAATCTCCTCGATGTTGTCACATCCAAAAATTGTTCTGTAGGTGTGCGAAGTTTCTATTGCGCCCTTGTTGTTTCCGAGATCCAAAGTTGTTTGCGGCGTTGCACTGGCTCTTGATCGTGGAACCTTTTGATTGTAGACTCGAAATGCACCCAAAATGTCTTGAACTATGTAGTTTAGTGCGCGCGAGAGTCCTGCGACCTACTTTTCCCACTCATCTTGACTCGTCTCACAATGTCCGGAAACCGGTTTCTCCAATTAGAGGAATAGTGACTTTGACTCTGAGTGAACGCACTGAATCGTAGATTCTGAATCCGATTCCAGAGGAAGTCTGGCCTGCACCAGCACTATATGCCAAGTTCATCTTGAGTAAAAAACTTTTTTGCACGCTGTTTTCGCGGGCGTAGCTACAAAAACAACAAATTTGCACTCTGACGTTGGCTTTGGATACCCGAAAGTCGTGCTTAAAATAGAAATATGATCTCTTCCCTCGTTTCGATGTCGATCCTAATCGAATGCGAGTTTCGATGTCCAGCTTTTGTCCTTTCGATTCCAGAAATCGCCTTAGGAACGAGATTGGAGAGCGGAGAGATTCCTCTGGTTCTCTCGGGCATCACGGCTGCTCGAACGTCACTCACTCGACTCCAGCCGCGACGGAGCCAAATGTCCGATTCTGGGTAATTATCAGAAATTTATTGCGCTTTCGTTAGTCACCGATTGTTCTTCGAAACTCGGCGCGTATTAAGAAATTTATAATCCCATAAAGACCGGGGGAGGCGATCCCGAGAGAGGAAAACAAGGTCGTCAAGTCGGAAAACACATTGTGGTGGTTTTAGAACTCGGAATGTTCGTTAAGGGATTCTAGATGGTTTCCTTGGGAAGGCATTGAGATACGAAGATGTGGATAGAAAGGCTCTTGGGTCCTTTTTGCCGTTTATTTCAAACTATATTTCAGCGCCGCTTTTTCGCAATCTTAAAAACTGGGCTGTGATCCGCTGAACCTTCATAAATTAAAATTCTTTTCCAGCGAATCTGGAATTCCTTCCTCACTTCTCCGGGTCCACAAGACATAGACGCTGATTCACGTCCGTGCATCTCAAATTCTTTAGTCTGTGCATTATTGCCTCAATTTTCTCATCATTTTGTGTTCTGCAACATCTGATTCTTTCAACCGCCTAATTTCGCCCAATCTCCAGCCCTGTTTCGGACCCTCGGATCCTTCTTCTGGTCATCCAAGATTAATTGGAAGAACCTGCTGTCGTTGTCTCCAAAAGCCCAATCCATCGTTTTGAGTGGCAGAGTGCGTTCTTGCGAGGTCATTTGTTGCTTGTTTGATTAATTATCCTCTGGAATTCGTTTTCCTCATTACCGAGAAAGTCTTAATCCAATCTTTGCTCGTTAAGACCTCAGGGTATTCTGTTGATATCTCCTGGAATTCCCCCGCGTCCCATTGGGAGTCCAGGTTAATCTCCTTGACTTAAGTTGAAACAGTCTTGACGTCAAGGACAGATTTCGACGCGGTTCTCTGGCGGCGCTACTTAAAGCAGATCCAGAGATTACGGCTCTGTTTTGGTCACCTACAAACCATCTCCGCTCCGAACTCCCAACGGGGCGCTCAAACGTCACACAAACGAAGCTTCGCCTGCACCGGTTTCCTCAGTCGCTTGCACTTTATATTCCGCGGCCACGAGTTCTTTTCGATTCTGCAGTTTCCTCCTGTTTTGTCCCTGTGGGCATACACTCTCGCGGCCAAAGAGTCCAAGACTCCCCGGATACTCCATCCCGAACCTCCCCACTTATCCTATTTACCACGTCGCCGTGTCCTCACTTTCCGCACCCTATAAATGATTCCGCGTTAAAACAAAGTGTTTTTCGAAGATTCGGAGTTCAGACGCCTAACCTCTGAGTCAGAGTCTCCTTGCGGACGACGTCAACCGCCTCTACAACTTCGGTCTCCGTCTTCTCGCTGTTTCGCTGCAGCGCCTCGTGTTTTCCTTGCAAGTCCCCGCGCCGTGCGTGGGAATCGCCTCCTTCGGCTCAATTAGCGCCGTTCGCTCCGGAGGTGACGTGTCCCCGTCGCCGTCGCGTACGGTCCTCTGGGATTCTCCACGGCCTATGTTTTCCCTCCGCAGCTCGGACTGTTCGACCTTTCCGAGATTCCCCCTCTCGCCTGATCTGTGGCAATCTCCGTTTGGCCTTCTCCGGACCCAGTCAGCCCCCACCTCCTCGCTGCACTCACGAAACGTGTCCAAAAGGAAGCCGGCGACCAATTGTTATAACTGAGCATCCTGAACCCAGGCCTGTTTTCCGCGGCCTCTTGAATCATTCATGCTGTTTTTTCATATCTTTCATGCTTTCTCTGCGTTTGGTCCTCGCCGCTACGTTTTCGCTTAGCTTCGACGTCGATTCCAGGTCCGAATCAAACTCGATTCCGCCAGATTCCCCGCGACAAAGATCTCCCAAATCGAATCTCGCGGTTCTCCGCCTCATCCTCATTCCGCAGTCTTTGGTTCCACTCATATCCTCGTCTTCCTTTTTGTCTGCTTTGCCTAACGAGGCTTCCTTGAGTGTTTCCGTCGCAAAACTCCGCATTTCGGGTTCTAGTTTAGTCCCAGCACATGCAACTTCGGCTTCGAAATTTGGTTTCCGTGTCCTCTTTGTCCTTTTGGCCAAATGAGGCCAATTCGCGCAAATGTTGCTCCGTTTATCTTTGATTCTGCGCGGCCCCTCTTCCCCTTGGCTCTTCAAGTATCTGCCGCGGCGCAATTCTGTTATCGTCTCCAAAATGCCCAAACTAGGCGCTTTATTAGGATTGCACTTTGAATTGCTGCGCTTCGCTGCAGCGAAGACGAATAGACTCGGGACGTTTTGGGCTGTTTACGAGGCTCCCAGGATTGCCAGACCCGAAGCGAAACCTCGGTTTCGAACGGACCGCGGACGTATGAGGTTCTTCGCTTTGTGTTCCATCTGGACAACGCGTAAACGATTGAAGTTTAGGCGAACGGGAAGTCGGGCAGACAACAGGACGCCTCTGTCTTCGGACACTTCCCTGAACCCCCCTTCCCAGACTCCGTATTTCCTTCGGATCTAATCGAGTTCGACCTTTTCTCAAATTCCCAAATTCGCATTTTCCTCGTTCACTTCTCTCTCGGCAACATTTCCTTCAGACCTCCGCTCAATGATTTCTCTAATTCTTTGGTCTTCCATCTTCGGCTTATCGAGGATCCCCTCGGTGTCTTCCAAGAGTCCCGGTACTCCAGATCTCCTCCACTTGACCAAAAGTCGATCCACTTTCCGTCGCTCCTCGACGTCATCAAACTCTTCAAGTGTCAAAACTTTTTATTTTCGCTCGTTTTGTCCTTCGAGATTCTCCGGGATATTTATTTCCGTTCTTGACCTTCACGCCTCACTCCCGAATTCGGCCGGCTAACAACATCTCGGCCGGGCCGAGTAAACATCTCACCGTAGGAAGCAGAAGCCATTCAGAAACGACGCCAGTGTATGTATTGTACCGCTACTTCCTAATGAGTCTTCCGCGCGAAACAAACAACTTTCCGTTGTTTACCGCCTCTCCCGCTTTAGCCTGTCACGATTCGGTCTTCGGAGTCTTCTCGGCCAATCTTCCGGAGACGAATGAAAATCCAAAAAGTCTCCGAAGAGAATTAAGGAGGACTCTTCTTCGTCTTTGTTCTGCTTCCCTTCACTGATTTCTTTGTTTTGCGTGAGTGGGCCGATTTCTAAAGAGATTCGAGTTTGCACGCCCCAGTCTCGACCCCCGAGCTTCCGACTCAGACTCAATTACAATAATTACTTCTGGAAATATTTTTCGAGTTTTTTGGGAATCCGGGACTCTAATTTTCGCAACTTTGAATCTTTCGGGCAAGTTCTAATTGCAAGAAGTTAGAAAAACGCGTCTGAGGGTGTTGTAGGAGGTGGAAGCAGCAGTTCGGGGTTGTAAAGATGCACCTGAAATCTCCCTGATCGATCTAACCTTTCGACGGAACCACCCAGAATTGTTTTTCTGAAGTGTGTTTTGTTTCGTTTGCAAAACAGCGGCAATTAAACTGTTTTCAGGCATCTTCTCTTCTGACTCCCAACAAACCCCTGTCACCTTAAGGACCCGGATCCTCCCGACCTCCGCTCTTTCCAGTTTTTAGCCTCAATTTTCATTCCTAATTGCCTGTAATCAAAGACTTCATTCTCGGGCGCTTCCCCTCCCTCCTGACCCCCTAAATTGCCTCTTTTGCCCCAAGGTAGCCAAACAGAAAACACTCGGATTAGATTCTCCTCGGCCAATTCCGGCTGCCCATGGGCCCTTCTCGGTCGGTCCCATTTCCAGGTTTTACGACCGTAAAATGGCTCGACTCGCTTCGCCCGTTTTAGTCCGATTGGCTGACTCAACGGGGAGAAGGAGTGATTGGGGTGACGTAGTTGGGTGTCCTTTCCCCGCTTAAATGATACCTTCGGAGGTGTGCACTGAAAAGGTCTTCGATTGGATTAATCTCGAACCTGCGCGCCGCGTTGGGCGACGCCCTAATCAGGAGTTCTTTGGCAAGCGAGAGATCTCGAGAGGGGGAGGCGCCCGGGAGGGAGAGAGGATGACGGGATGACGAGCGAGGAGGGCGGCCGGAAATCTTCCCAACTTGGACTCCGGACTCTCCGAGGACGCTCCTCAGAATGCTCTTTTGCATATTCTCTCCGCCTCTCGCGTGTCCGTTCAGGTTTCCGTTTCGCCGGCTTCCTGAATCCGTCCCAATTATCCGTTTCTTTCCTGGGAAGTGCATGTCGGGGCACCTTTGCCTACATATTGGCCCAAAACGTGATTAAGAGTCAAAGTTTCCTTGCGCGTGATCCGTTCGTGATGGAAGAAGACGCGGAGAAATTCTAAGATCGAGGTGATTAGGAGAAGAGTACGGTAGGGCTGTTTTTGAGGGAGAGGAGGACTTTTGAGGAGTCCTCCAAGGGAGGCGAGTGCGAGGGGGAGATAAAGGGGACGAGATAGGGGACGAAAACAAAGGGATTCAGTTGTGCTCCGAGGAGTGACGCATGCGAGCAGGGAGCGAGTGGAGGTGTAAGGATTAGCCGTGGCCTGAATTGTAGCTGGACTCGGAAAATGGGTTTGTATTCGAGGGTACGTGTGGACAGAAGGAAGCGTGGAGGAAGTTTTCCGATTCCGCCTCCGAATACGATTCCAAAGTTCTTGGCTCGTTCCAGGCTATTTATGGGTCTGACCCCTCCTCGTCCGCCCGCGCCTGCAAACGCGAGTTAGCCCATTTGCATAATCCGATCCCCAAACTTTGTTTTCCGCGCTTATCGCCTCATTCATTCTCTATGCAGATTGGATTCTCGCGCTTCTTCGGGTTCCGCGGATCGAAGGACGATTATTCCGGGAATCCGGCCTCACCTGTGCCTCCGCTTTATTCTCTTCGGCCTTTTCGCGCCGACCGTGGTCCACGGATCTCTGAATCTAAACTATTTTCTAGTCCAGATTATTTTCGCCGCTCGATGAGTTCATCAACGTCCAAATCCCGCTCCTGAATCACTTCCAAGCACAACCTCAGTCCTTCGTCATGTCCCTCGACGCCTCCGTGGAGCAGTGCGTCGACATCAAGGAGTTCCTGTGGCGGAACCAGTCCGACCTCACCTCGCTGCCCTCCACCATGAGTGTCTTCGGCATCTTCTACTCCCTCATCATAACGTAGGTTTCTGTTTTGGCGCCGTTTGCCGCTACACGGCCTCAGGCACGAATCCCGCCAACGGGGAGCGGACAAGGAAACTGTTGTCCAAACGGATAAAAAGATGTTCCCTTAAGTTTCCGTGGATGTTGTGGCCCTGAGCGATGTTGTCCCAGATGCTGCCGTAATCGAGTTGGTACACGGGAGAATTCGATTGACGCGCCGACGCCGACGTGAACTCGAAAAGTCCTCCGAATCTCGTAAACAGTCTTTCGGAGGGTAAGGTGCGCGTGGAGCCACTTTCGGTGTTTACCCGTTTGACGCCGTTTCCGCATCGTTAACGCGAGCAGTACAACTCGAGAATCTAGAGTTCCGGGAGTGGAGGGGATTCAGGAAATAGGCAGATTAGACGATTTCGCGATATGCGACGATAGGTTCAAAAGGAAACAAAAGATAAGCAGAATGTTGAAAACAATTTGTGTTTCGCCTGCACCCTTTATCGCGCAAAGTGCGCCGAGGAAAGCATTCCGAGAGTTTAATAAATCCAATCAAAAGGTCCTCTTTTCGAAGCTTCGTTTTGGCTTTGAGGGCAAGAAAACAAAAAGAACATCAAGAACTCAGAGTTTCTGATTCCAGGCTCGGCGTCGTGGGGAACATGCTGGTCGTGCTGAGTGTGTGGAAACACAAGTCGCTGCAATCTGTCCGGAACATGTTCATCGTGTCCCTCTCCATCTCCGACATCGTCATCTCAATCGTTTCGGGCTCGATAACCCCGATCACCGCCTTCACCAAAGTTTGGCTTTTCGGCGTGCAGCTCTGCTATCTGGTGCCTCTGATCCAGGTTCGTCCGCTCTTTGCTCTCTCCTCTTTTTGCTAATTCACCACCCTCGCCTGCACGGAGGCTCGCGTGACCAGATTCTGCACGCAGGCGGAAATCAAACAACTCTTCTGAATCTTTAAAATCTCGCAATTTTTCCCGAACTCACGATTTCCATTCCAGGGCGCGAGTCTCTGCTTCTCCACGCTCACCCTCACTTCGATCTCCATCGACCGCTTCATCCTCATTATCTACCCCACAAAAAGGTTCGTTTCCTCTTGAATTCCGAATTCCGCTTCCAAAAACAAGAATTTTGCTCTAATCATTTTGCTGCTGACGTGCTTCTGACATGCGTGGACCAAAAGACCCACGAGGCTCCTTTTAACTGGGGTCCCGCGGGGATTCTTGATTGATGGCGCCGAAACTCTTTTTCCTAATGATCGAGAGTTCAGAAAGGACTTTGTAGATACAATGGGGCCGATGACAGCAATTTAAGCTGGAGGTTTGTGAATAGGCCGCCTTCGGGTTCTTTGTGTAATCCGCTTTGGGTTATTCATGGTTATTATCCGAGCTTCGTGGCCTGGGGACGAAGGCGGCAAACAACAAACAAGATCCAGAGAACGGAATAGTGCAGAATTGGGAAACACCACGTGGAATCCACGTTTCGGAATTCAATTCATAGGAACTCCTCAATTTCAGGGCGATCCAACAAACGCACGCACTGCGGATGATCCTCCTGAACGTCGCCATCGCGGTTCTCGTTTCGCTGCCAATGGTGTTCAAGCAGTCGCTTGTGGATTACGGTAATTTCTGCGGACGGTTCTGCACGGAAGACTGGGGCGACGACCAGGCGGGTCGTTCCACCTACGGCACTCTGGTCTTCATCATGCAGTTTGTGCTCCCACTCACTGTCATCACCTTCTGCTACATGATGATCTCGTTGAAGCTCGGAAAGGTAATTTGGTCTGTTGGGGACGATTCTAAGACTTTTATTTCAGGGCATGCTGGTCCAGAAGAAGTGCTCCGAGAAGCTCTTGGTTCAAGCGGGTTCCGAACAGCGCAAGACCGCTCTGCGAAGACGTCTTCGCACGAATCGGATGCTCATGGCGATGGTGGGGGTCTTCTGCTGCTGCTGGATGCCCTCGGTCGCCTTCAACTTCCTCCGCGACTACCAATGGCTGCCCAATTTCGTCGCCAAGCAAGAGTATCTCTTCGGCATCATCACTCACTGCATATCCATGAGGTCAGTTTTCCTCCGCTTGTTTACGTCCCCAAAGACCGATTCTAATATTCGCCGAGACCGAATAATCTCTTTTTGACTTGCAAATCTGTGATTTTTTCGGTCTTTGAGTCCTGGAATCTTCTCCTTGGAGCCCTCTCTTAACTCCCCTCGTTTCAGCTCCACGGTCTGGAACCCCTGCTTGTACGCTCTGCTCAACGAGCAGTTCCGTCTCGCCTTCAGTTCTCTCCTCACGACGTGCAAAAGTGGCTCCGAACTGAATCGTTCCAAGTCACGTTTCGACGCCCGGTGCCAGCGCCTCGTCTCCAACGCGTTCGTGGACGGCAACGGAATCACTTCAGTACCCGTGACCAGTTCCGACGGCCACCAGAACGCGGTCCTCGTCCGCTCCCAAGTTCAGCAAGATGTCACTTCCAGCTCACTCTAACCTTCGCGTAGTATTTAAGATTCTTTTGTGTGTAAATACGGCCAGAATAAACTCGAACGCTTTGTTTCCAAAGGCGAAACGTGCTGGGCGGAACGACAACAAAACGGGAAAAACGTCAGCGGGAAACTGTGGAGATATTATTGCTGTTGGCCAGAAATAGAAGTTGGAAGGACGCTCTGACCTTTGGAGTGTGGGAGCAGAATCCTGGATACCCTACGGACTTGTTTTACCGAGCTCTTCGGCTATTTTCCAGAAAACTTTCTCGGCGATCACAAACTTGCGCGAAAACATTCTTCGTGACTCTCTTTCATTTGACTGCAGATTCTGGAATAGAAATGCCCTTTGGATTTCTTGGAGCTTTTAAAGACGTGGACAAACACAAATAAAGGTGATGGAGTCGTGAAGGCCACGTGGATTGTGATGGGGGGCTATACTTCATAGGAATTTGGGATATGGAGATTTTCCAGAAGTATCGAAATAGAGAAAATTTGGAAAGTTTGAATGGCCAGGACACTAAACCACACAAAATGGCACGTAGCCGATAGGGGAAGGTGTTTTCTATTTTGGGCATTTCTCTCGCGATGCGTGACTCCAGAACATCAAATAGTGCAATTCCTGCCATTCGGTGTTTGGTGGCGTCATTCCGGGGAGCTAGTCGTTAATCCAGTTGTCGTCTTGTCCCAACTCCATCTGGATCTGAAGTGCCGATGGACCCGGATAGCATAAGCCGGCGGTTGCCCTGCATCTCATTCAGAAACGCTACGTCAAGATTCTAGGGCTCGAAAGTCTGGAATACAGGAGGATAAGAGGACAAGCAATGACTCCATTTCCCAGAATGTCTTTGAGGGGAAACGAAATGAGTCATTCGAGCCGGTGTTTAAATGGGTGTTTTGACAGTTGAACCTGTGAATGGAAGCGTCTGCTTCTTGGAGACGCGTGGAAGGATAAGCTGGGTACCATCCGAATTCCCAATTCGAGGGGTCTCAGGCTTACAACGATCAAACTAGAACTCCACTCTTTAATTCAAAATTATTCTAATTGAGTTGCCGATTGTTTCCCGGAACAAATTCTGACGTAGAGGTCGCATTGGTCGAAAAGCGGCTCTCTCCTAATTGTAAAGAATGATTCCCAGCTGAGCGGAGCGAGTAAGAAAATAAAAAATTCCGGAAAAGAATGGAATCGCATTAAGACTCCGGGGTAAACAAGACACCAATCTCCTCCACGGAGAGTCTTAATGCCCGGATACACGAGTACTCCGGACTTTTGATCCTCCAGTTTCTTCTTCACTTCACTCGAGTTTTCGCTTTTTGCACAATTCAAAGATTCTCTCGCTTTGCACTTTTCTTTCCTAAATAGGATAACAAGTGGTTGACGACGAGTGTTGCTCGTTCGAAGTCAATTCCAATCGGCGATCATTTAAAAGTGCACCCGGCCAAGGTATCTCCTTATTTATGAGTTAGAGGTCCCGAAACAGAGCCTCACGATTTAATCCCAACTTCGCCTGCACTTCGAAGTGCACTTTCAAGGGCTTCTTAGGTTGTTACCACACGGGGTTTCGGAGGGAACCTCGGCGGACGTGGTCTCGGTGTTATCTGCGTAAATAGCGCAATTCTTCTAATTTATGGCAGAACTACAAAGCACCCGGGAACTTTTCTGCTTCAGCAACTCGAAAACAGCAACATTTAACGTGTATCCACTACACCGGAAATCGGCCTCTTGACTTCTCATTACAAAGTGCTCGTTTGGAGCTTTCTAAAAGAGGAATTTGAATGTGGAAAACACACAAATTTCATACGAGTCAACAGCTTTGGGTGGAGGCACAGAATCCTCGAAGCTGGAACTTGATGAATTCTGCAGACGATCTTGACCTTCCTGCACTGGACTTGTCCTCGGACTCGTACCCATCCAAAAGTCCCTCGACGAATCAAATTTCGCATCGCTTGCTTAGCATAAAGATTCTCAATTCTTAGGCAAATTCTGCGGATAACTGATTCTGAGGCCGATTCCAGCGTTCCAAAGATCACCTCTCTCAAAGACCAATTCCATCAGATCCACGTTCCACCTTGTTGTCCTTTTCTCTAATAGGCATATTTCCGAGCTCGCAAATCACAATGATTGAAGCGAGGCGCGAGAAGTCCGCGGCACTCTCGTCTCCAACGCCACGATTAGATCGGGAATCGGCGATTCCGCGGAAAAGTGTTTGAGTTAAAGGTCGAAGAGATTCGGTTTCGAAACAATCGAAAGGACAATCGAGGGACGATTTGGGATGGAATGAGTTTGAGGCCGTTTGCGGTGGAATCTGGGAATAACAATTGTTTGTGAGGAGTCATCTTGGGAGAGGAAGATGCAGAACAGAAGAGAGCACGAGGAATTTCGGATTCTCAAACTGATGGAGTCCCCGTGATTGACACATCTGCCCAAACCGACATCTGTCCCATTAGAGTCCCTTCCATCCCAACTTCCTCGCCAACCTGTCCCCACTTCTCGGCACCTGCACACAAACTTGTCCCGACACTTCCAAGTCGGCAGCCGCGCGGAACTTCCGACTCCACTTGATCCCGCATTCCTCCTAATTGGAAGTTTCTTTGGGCCGCCGCGCCTAATTTCCCAAAACAATACCTCCATTCGCGCACTTTCGCCGACTTTTCTCGGAAACAAAGCGGAGTCCACTTTGACGCTGCGCTCAGCTGTTTTCCGCTCGATTGAGGCGGCTAGAGGTCAACGGAATCCGGCGCTCCCGGGTGACCTTCGGTATTTGTCTTTGCGAGGAAACGAGCAATTAAACGGGTGCTGCGATTACGCCGACGACCACTTTTGGCTCAAAGCGAGCCGCCTGGAAGCAATTAGCGAAGATGGAAGAGAGTGATCTATTCCACCGTTCCGATGGCCGGACTGAAACGGTTTATTGCCAGATTACCCGCCTCCCACGGAGTCTTTAAACGACTTTGATTAGGCCGGAGAGGGTTGTTTGGAGAACTTGAATTGCTTGAGGAGCTTCAGAGCAGTTACAGTTTGGAGATCTTCGGAGAAATCCTTTTATCGTCCTTAAATCGGAATTAAAAATAAAGGCAGATATGATCTGTTGATCCTTTCTGGTCCAGAAAACACCCGTTCCTTCCAATTCGGTGTTTGATTTTCACGTTTTGCTCCAACGAGATTAAATTAGGTTTTAATGTCTTCTTTCAATCGTTACTTTGCAAGGTTCCTCTACACCGCGAAGCTCAGTTCACTTGCTGCGTACTGTTTCAGGCCGTAATTTGTTCGGCCCCGTCCATCGTACGTCACTCCATCCACCTCTCCATGCGAATCCCCGTCAATCCATCATCACCTTCTCCTCCTTTCTTCTTGTCCTCACTTTCTACAACCACTTTCTCACCTTCTTCATCCACATTTACAGCCGGGACTCTCGAATCGTAAACCCTTGACCCTGACCATTCCCGCACATTCCCACACTCGCCTGCATTTGCAACTCTCCCCAACTTCTCCCCCGGGCTCCTTCTTCGGCCTTTGTTTCCGACTGCCGTAAAGTTAACGACTTCTTCTCCCCTCGAAACACTTTTTCGTCCCTTCATCGATCGATCAACTTCTTCTTCTTCGCCTACTTCGGCTCTTCTTCCCTACAGTACCTTTGTTTACCCACTTCTCGGCCGCTCTCTTCTCGCTTCTCCCCCGCAAATCCTCTCTTACCGTATCCCGAGTCCCCATTTTGGGTTTTTCGGAGTTTTCAATTTTCGCCGGGTGCTTCGGGCGACGTTTTTGCTACATTTTCCCAAAAAAGCGGCGCGGCGCAAACTAATCGGCTTTGTTTGGCGACGAAAGTGATACTTCGTGCGCAAAAAGCGAACTTTGTCGTCGTCGCGGCGTCCTTCGGAGTCGCAAAAAGTCGATGGGACTCAGAGAATTCGCAAAAAGCGCCTGCAGGTAGTAATAATCTCCGCGCCGCCACCACCGACGTTCCGAGTCGCCCGATCTATCCATCTTCGCCCAAAAAGGAGCCTTCTTGCGTGGGAAAACTGCGCGTGGCGGCGAGTTTTTCAGCGCGTTAGCGGAAAACAGTTCCCAGCCACGTTCTGCATTCAAATTTCCCTTCGCCGTTGTCACTTTCGATTCCGATTCATCTTCCACGCGAGCTCCGATAACATCTCCTCCGGACCGTCCACCGTACTCCCCGGCTCCGTGGCTATCTATGCGAGCGAGATGGGTTTGCCGTGAGATCTGATAGCGGTTGAGTGGGCTGCGACCCGCATTACAGCGCTTCCTCGGAAAGAGCCAACGACCGGCTACCGTAACCCTGGACGATACGCTTGACGGACCTAAGAAACGACCATAAAACGTTTCTTGCGACAGTCCCCGCTGGAATTAGCCTCTCCTGGGAATCGTTTCCCTTTCAGCCGCTAGCGGACAGTCGCCGGCGTTCCTCCAAAAAACCATAATTGCAGCGGTGCCGCGGCGAGAACGAAACGACGCGTGAGATGCGTCGGGATGACCTTGGTGGAGGTCGCGGCGCGCAAATAACAACACAGTAGGCTGCAGGCGGCGCGCGACTCTCGTTCCAAGGGTTCGCGACAGGCGACACGGGTGGCAGCGACGCAATTTGCCGAGAAAATCGATGAAAAAGAGAAGAGAAAAAGGAGGAAGACGGTGGGAGAAGACCGTGTTGGCACAACAGCGCCAGGGGTACTGTAGGAAGGACGAGCGAAAGAAGACGATGTTGTTGTTGACAGTGGGGGAATCCGAAAGAGCGAAGAACAACGTTGTGATCTTTGAGAGAAACGAAGGCGGATTTGATCTGACGGCGGTGAAGCTGATTCCAACGGAACCATTATGAGATTAACGCCCAGCGCGACTTACTCTCGCGTTGTTTTTTACGCTCCAGCAAATTATGCGGACAAAAGAAGGTTTTAGCGAGCTTAAATTTAACAAATTTTGAGATTTTAGCTTATAGCGCGATTTTCATTAATCGTTGTAGTCGGAGTAGAGCGCGTTTC
>KN168000.1:151165-166562 GCA_000757745.1 Steinernema scapterisci
ATGGAGATTGGGATCACGTGGCTTTGAAGAGGACCGCGCCACTTACTTCAAGAACGTCTTGACTACCGCTAACTTCAAGCGTATCTCTCTACTAACTTCCTCCCTTCGACTTGCTCGGTCATGATTCACCTTGTTCAACATGTTTCTTATCGGCTTTCAGCTTCCGCGAACATTTTCCGCTTGACTCATCCCCAAAGAACTCTCCCCGTGCCACTTTTTCCCCTGCACCACTTCTCTCTCTAGCCTGCTTCCCTCCAACTGTAATCCGTCGTTCCAAAATAGAAGCACGAGGAACCTAATCGCAGAACATAAACAACGACAAACAAGTTTTTCGAACCGAATAGTTCTCTTCCCGAGCAGAAGCACGCTACGCACACTCGTCTGCAACAATCGCCCAGCCCGAGAAGACATAAAAATACAAGAGAAAAACTTGTTCCGTCCGAAATCGATGTGAAACGCACTTTTTGATACTTTCTCGGAGTGATCAACAGGTGAGATTGTCAGGAAGCAGGAAGTTGGCCGGGGAGACTCGGGCGACGAAGATCAAGTGCAGGCTATGAAGGGGCTATAAAAACGTGTTAGTCCCAGTTTCAGATCTTTAACTCGTCGGCTCCCATAGCAGGCCAACTCGGCAGCTGTTCCAAAAAATCTGCCTTTCCGTCGATAACTATAAAAACGGTAAAAGACAACAGATAGCCGGGTCCTTCTCGGAATCGCCGAATCCGGAACAAATTCAACTACTTTTTACCACTTCCCAACAAAGAGCGTCGATGCAATCAGGGTCTCCGTTTAGCAAAAAGCGCGACTCGACCACCCAGAAGATCTCCGTTCTTAATTCGTTTTTTTCCCGCAGGTACCCACTCGCAGCGTCAGCCACATGTTCCCGTTGCCCGTGGAGGATTCCCTCCTCGGAAGGCGAAGACAATAGTCGTAAATACTGTAATTCGCTTTTTTCAGCGCACGTGTTCTCCCAGCGGCCGTTCGCCGGCGTCGTCGACGTTCCTCGCTCGCGCGCGTTTCAAAAGACTTCTCACAAAAAATCCAATTTTTTGTGCGTTTCGGCGCATGCGCTCGCTCGCCGGCTGCCGCCCGAGGGTAACAGGTTTTTCGGATGGCTTCTTTCGTGGTTTGCTACTCTCCCCGCGCGTCCGCCGGCCGACGAGAAGACGAAAAAGGAGAAGAGGAGGGCGCGGGCGAGGAGGGCGACAATGGGTTGAGAGTTGCGCACTCGGCTGGCGATTTAAGCCGCTTGATGGAGGAGCGAAACGAGGAACGAGTTGGAACCTGTCCGGGAGAGTGCGGTGGCAGGCGCCGATGCACTCACTCGCTCGGAGGGAATCGCGGAATTGCAACAAGTGCTTACGATGTAATCGCAACAAAGAGAACAAAACGAAGAAGAGCGGAGAATCTCCCCCTCTCGCTCGGTCGAAGATCGCCCGAGGCGAACGCAGAAGCCTGGTTCGCCTCCCGAACGAGGCTCGGAAACGGTAGCTTCGGAGTTTGTTGTTCCGATGTTTGCCGAGCGGATTATTTGCACAAAAAAGGCAATTAGCATAATCGGACGTCGACGACGACGCAAACGAGGCGCTGAGCGCCGGAAAGCAAACAGATGAATAGCAACAAGTTGGGGAGGAATCTGGGAACCCGGGAGGACCGCGAGAAGTTGCCGGGTAATGGAGAAGGTCGGAGAAGGAAGAGTGAGCGCCACGAGCTCCGGGCGAGGTTAACCTCCAAAGCGGCGACGATGGAGCGCAGAGCAAACCTTGACCCGCCGGTTCGCCGGGGGTTGCATGGCTGGTTCGATGCTGCTGCTGCTGTCCTTGTAAGATTAAAATTAAACTCAATGCCAATGAGCGAAGGAAAGGACACCGAGAGAGGGGCGACATAACACCTGATTGCCTTGGTGCCGCAAGGGCACTCCACTTTCGCTTCTCGATAGACTGCGGCGCTCCCTAGAAGGTCTCCGCCGCTTGCGTGAACGCCGGGTTATCTCGGAGCCATCGCCAAGTCCGGAATTGCCGAGTTAACGATTAGGACACGACTGTTTCAGATGTAATCGCGTGATTTATTGAGTTCCAAGGGTCACTGGGACCCGCTGATTGAGTGATCTCGGTTCATTTTACTGTTTCTGGAGAGATTCTTTGATTCTCGAAATTAGATTGAAACGAGTTTCGGTGTTTATAATAAATCTGTGTGAATTCCAGTTCTGGTCGCGTTGTTGCTAAAAGAGATCTGGGCTGGAAAAAACTCCAGTCACTTCTTGAATCACTCGCTAGAACGCTTTTAGGAGATTTCGCGCTTTCAAACAATCCTCCACATTTCAAACTGCACGCAGAACTCCGTCGACAAAAATATTCGCTCTCTGCACTCTCTCTACAATATTTGTTGTCCTATCTCCTCCTGCTAACGCCCAAAAGTCACAATCTCCTCCGTTGTAATGTTCTTCGACTCCGCTCTTTCCGCGTGTTAATAAAAGGGTCTTTTTCCTCGATGTCATCGTTGATCACATCTACAATTTATAGTCAGCATAAACGTTAACGTGCACAGTTTCCGGCTATCCGAAGTTTGCTCCCTGCACTTTCGGTCCAATTACCGAAGGCGGCGGCCGTCTTCTTCCTCGTTTTCCCCTCTCGACTTTCGACGTTCTTCGCTTCCTGCGAATTCGAGTCGCCGATTCACTTCTGCGGTGACGTCACATTCCATTGCGGAGTCACTTTTTCACGTGTTTTCATCTGATTATGGGTCAAGGGCTTTCGGCTTTCGTTCGACGACCTTCACACATTTCCGCGACGTCTCCCGGTCGATTCGCGCTTCTTTCCGGCGAATTTCCCCATCGGCGGAAGGACCAACCGCAGAATCCGGAACTCCCCCGCTTCCCATCGCTTCGGTCAGCTGCGAGGAGAACATTTCGAGAGTTTCGGTTTCCGAAAAATGTAAATTTATGCCGCTCGGCGACCCTCAAAACCTCGTGCTTGTATCGTAATCCCTCTCCGGGCAGCGGCGGCCCTCCACTCCGGCGGTGTCGCTTTCACTTTCGGCCTCTTCGAGGATTGGCCCGCGGCGGCTCGTTTCTGTTGCCGGTAGCCGGTAGGCGCCCTTAGCCAGCCGGCATCGGCGTCGTTTGGCGGACTCCGCCCGGCTCTGCGCGACTTGGTTGCAGCCTGGCTCCGCCCCGCGCTCGTGAGGTTTACCGTAGAAGGCGAGACGCAAAAGAGCGAAAGAGAAAGTTGACCTGTCATCCCAGGCGACGAGCCGAACGATCTGCGAGCGCCGGCGAGAGCTCCTCCTTTAGAGAAGGAAGAGTCGCGCAGGTAGAGTTGTAGTGCGTTCCGAATGGTCGGTCTTGAAACTGCGACCTTGAAGTTGGATTCGCCGATGACGCCCGTCGGCGGCGCTGGAGGCGCGAAGATGGCGGCGACGACGAGTGCCGGCGGCCCCGTGAAGCAGCTCGAGAGCGAGAGTTGCCCCGTGTGCGGGGACAAGGTCTCCGGCTACCACTACGGCCTGCTCACCTGCGAGTCCTGCAAGGTTGGTTCTTTACTTTCCTTTCTCCTACCGTAGCCGCGAAGCGCAATTTCTGGTTTCTAAGAAAGACGATTTGAATTCGAATCGTTAGCCCCACGATGAGCATCGCCGACTCGACGTCCGCAGCAGCAGCAGCTGTCTATCGTCACGAAAGGAGAGATAACCTGTTTTCGCCCTCAGGCTCTTTCGCTTCCTGCTGCGCCATTATTCCCAAAGAGCGCCTGTCTAAGAGGGCATTCCGAGAACATTTTCGGCTCCAACGCCATTTGCACGCCGTCGTCGCAAAGTGCGAAGAACAGCCACGGTTCGCACCCGAAATTAGCGATTTACAGCTTCTCGAATCCCCCATTCGCACGAACTCTCTTTCTAATTTCTCTCTGTTCCAGGGATTCTTCAAACGCACCGTCCAGAACAAAAAGGTCCGTTCCGTGTGTATTGTGCTCTTGTAACCCTTTTCTGGTTCAGTACCAAACCTACCAGTGCTCCGCGGACCAGAACTGCCCAGTCGACAAGACCTGCAGGAAACGATGTCCCCACTGCCGATTCCAGAAATGCCTCGCCCGTGGCATGAAGACCGAAGGTGAGAAAGAATTCTGGGGAATTCGGAGAAATGTTGCCGCGGCGTAATTGATTGCTTCAATTGATAATCTGCGGCGCTGCCCAGCGGAGAGTCGGCGCTCCGCGGTTCTCGCTTGTACCGCTTGCCGCCAGCGCTGGAGGAGCGAAAGGGGAAAAAACCGGTCGGGCGCCGTTTCCCGAATCCTCGTTTCGTGGATTCGAAGGAGAAGCGAGCCTCCCGCCGCCAGCAGCTGTCAATTACCCGCCGAGGATCTCCTACGGTCACTCCGTCAGCGTTCCCAAGGTCAACGCGCCGCTTCTTTACTATTCCTTCCGCACTCCGCCGGCTACCGTACTCTGTGGACATAAAAAGCGCGCGACTGGCAACATAAAACCTCACGATTCGAGGGGCGCCACTTTCGTTTTTGCAATTAGCCTCGGCGCTCTGGTCGGCGGCGGCGTCGACAGCCCTTAATCCACTTAGAAGGGAGCACAGAAAGCACCGAAGAGCGCCTGGGGAGTGCAGCCGGAGGAAGATGGAACCTGTTCCGTCCGTCCGAAGCACCCGCGACGACGTTGGGTCGACGACGACATCGCCAAGTTGAGTCATCGGATGATTGAGTGACGTCGAAGGCGGCCGCCGTCGGATCAATCAAAGCTGGGCGAAGACTTGGCCAAGAGATACGCATCTAGGGAAAGTTATGTGAGGCGGCGGAGGAGCCTGTAATTAACTCGATCTCGAGAGATATTGAGCCGCGGCTGAGAGTTGCGGAGGCGCCGCGCGTTGCGCAACTTATTGCCATTTGCATAACACAAACGAAAACAAAACCGCGGCGGCACCCACTTGTTGAGGTTATCCCAGGGCAGTCGTAACCTTACCGTAACTCCCCGGGTCCATGCGGAACAGAAGAGAGCCCAGGAAGCCAGTTAACCCAGAAACGACACAGGACATAATAATCCTCCCATCTCGGCTCTTTTTTCCGTTGTCCACCCTCGGCGAGGATCGTTTTTCACAAAAAGGAACATTCGTGGTCGAAGAAATATGTCACAACGGATCATTTGTTGGTGGATGCCGCCGCAGGTGTAATTAGAGCCGACGGCGGCTCGCCGGCTCCCAAGTACCGTAATTTCGCGGCTCCGGTAATGGGGCCACTCTGCCCCCACCGTCCCTTTTGTCTTCCTCGCCTGACGCTCGTCTAATCGCATTAGGATAATCTGGCGCTGAAGTTCCCCGCGTTCGGGCCACACCGAAGGAAGAGGCGCCCAGTAATTACCGCAAATCCGCCACCCAAAAAGTTCTCTTTTGTTTATCTCCGCACGCGGCGAGTCGTCAAAAATTGCAAATTAGAGATCGGCATGGCAATTTGCTTGGGAATCGAGAGGCGCGGGGACAATGGAGGTCGCGACCTCCCGAAGCGATAAATTTGAATATGCAAACTCGGCGAAGACTCGTTTGTTTGTTGCTTGTGGGAATCCGCGATTCACTGCGTGTGGCCCATGCACAAAAGCCGCCTGGATCCTTCTCTAATTTGTGTTTCGTTTCAGCCGTTCGGGCGGACCGAATGCGCGGCGGAAGGAACAAATTCGGGAACTTCTACAAAACCGACAGAGCGAAGCGCCTCGCGATGACGAGGAAGCAGCAGCTCCAGAGCGCTTCGCAGGGCCAAGCGACCCCGGTGGTCACCTCGGCGCCCTCGAATTCCGCCTTCTACGCGACGTCCGCGAGCGCCCCGATCAACGAAGCTCTTGTTTCCAGCAGCACTGCCGAGATCGGCGGCCACATCCAGTACTACGAGCACCCGGCAGCCGCTTACAAGCTGAAGACCGAGTGCGAAACTCTGCTTCATTCGCCGACCCTCTCCAACAGCACCCATTCGTCCCAACGTAAGTCTTTCGCTCTCCGATCTCTTCGGCAAACATCCTTCTCGTTACAGTATCCGACTTCATGCTGCCGCGGCCGAGCGCCTACATGCCGAATTGTGACAACCTGGCGGCGCTGCTGACGACCCCGATCGACGCGCACGCGAACGGATTCCAGATGTACGCTTCCTACGTGAAGCCGGAACCCTGCGACGCCAACGCGGCCGCCGCCGCCCACCACTACGTGACGGGCGCCGTCGTGCCGAATCCGTTGGCTCTGGAGCACACGTTCCTCCCGACACACCCTCAGCAAACGCACCTTCCGGACTACTCGCCTTTCTGTGCCACTTCCACGGCCACCTACATGACAATGAATCCGATGGACGCCGCCGCGGCCTCCGTGGTCACCAGCCGAGCGTCGGGCAGCAACAGATCTTCGCCGGTGCTCCCCACGTGTCCCATGCCCACGGCGAAGGCCATAGAGGACTCCTACTACCGCGGCCTCCTCGAAACGCTTTACAAGGAGTATCTTCGGCCTCTGTAAGTCTCCACTCTGCGCCTATCTCGGCGCCCATCTCACCCCTCTGTTCTCCTTATGCTGCCATCTCTCCGTTTCGTCGACTTTCGCGCTCATTAATCATCGTCGTTTTCAGGAAAATGATCGAAGTGATCCGGCAGAACCAGCAGCACCCCATCGACGGGTTCAGGTTTTCCCAGATCACCTTCGAGGTGAATCGGCACGATCTCATCGAGATGACCCGCTGCACACCCTACTTCAACAAGCTGGACGAAACCGACCAGAAGAATCTGATTAGCCTCGCCGCGCTCCCCATCTACATCCTCGATCTCGCCTGGAACATCCTCACCAACCAAGTTCCCCACCACATGGTCGTCCAGGACAACGGAAGAACGATCCAGTGAGTTGCGCCATCGTTTCTTCGGAGCTCATCTCCTTGTTCCAGGCTTCCCACATCGGGACTCGCGCTGTTCTGCGACGAACGTCTCCAAGAGAAGTTCGACCTGATCTTCGCTCGCCTCCAAACGCTGGAAAACACGTTCGACGGGTTCGACTACGTCGCCATCAAGGCCCTGCTCCTTTTCGGCCTTGACGGGCTCCCGCATATCCAGAACGTGGCCCTCGTCCAGTCCGCCTACGAAACGATCATGCAGGAGTGGACGACGTTCCGGCGGATCACGCACGACGTGTCGAATCCGATGTACCAGATTCTGCGCGATCTCAAGTGAGTGCTTTCTCCTCCTTAATTAAGAATTCCCACAGCGGGGCGTCGCCGGGCGAGATTTACGAGCCACTGGGGTCACCGAGGGGGTCAACGAAAGGAGAAACCTGTAATTAGCGGTTTTGTAGCTCTCGCGCGGCAACACTTGAGATGTTTTTGTTGCGCCCGAGAAACGCGAGTTTACGACGGCTTGCGTGTGCCAAGCAACAATTGGAGTCGAGCGAAGTGCCGCCGCGCAAGAGAAAGGCTGGATAATGCCCGTGAAGGGGAAAGCGAAAACCGGGAAGAACTGGTCAGAATCGGCCTGTTGCGAAGCCGATTTGGGATACTCGCAATCGGCCGAACTGGATCTGCGTGCTGGCGCAACAGATCGCGGCGACAAATTGCTACTTTCGACATCGTCACGTCATCGCCGATATCAGTTTCCGTCACCCCGTCCGAACCTTCAATCACCGTCAGCCCGGAATAAGACCACGCCGTGCTCGTCGACCCAGAGTCAAGGCCGTTGCGGGCAAACTTCGCATATCCGTTTTGAGCCACTCAAGCGCCACTTAGTCCTGAGCTGCCAACCCTGCAATTAAATGCTAATTAAGGCTCTCGTATATCACAGCGAGAGTCACAATAAGGTGTTGATGGGGGATTAGAGGGTCACTACACGATGGGTGGTCGTGCGTCCTCGCGTTCCATATTGCCCTCTCTTGTCCCATTACCGTAACCCTGGCTAAATGTGATCTTCTTGCAGAGAACTGGCCGATCAAGTCCAAGCTTCGATGAAGCGGAAACTGCGGATCGAAGAAGTCGTGGAGCCGGACTACGGGCTCGCGATGGCCACGATGGCCTCCAACGCCTACCAGCCGACCTACGTCCGCCAGTGAAGATCTTCCTTCCAGTCACATATCCACATCCTTCCTAGCTATGCCAGGCCCGTCGCCTTCCTTGCCCTTAATGTTGTACAGATCTCTATTTCTTCCACTTTACCGCCGCGTCGCCCTCTTTAAGTATTTATCGCCCTCCCTCCCTCGTTCCCATTGCCTACCGTATCTTAATGTATACGTTCCGGGTATCCTCTGTTCACTACCGTTCCTCTCTGTCAACCACTACCACTCCATTCTCATACAAAGACGTTGTTGTTGCCTTTTCCAAACCGCATACCGCACACATTCCAGCGATTTTGTTCCTCTTCGAGTCTTTAGATGCATTTTGCGACTCCAAACCAGTGTTTATAAATAGTCGACGTTTGTGAAAAATGATGATTGTTGAATCGATTTGTAAATCTGCGAATTAAATTATTCTCTGAAGCTTTGAGCGACTTTCCGAGAGATGATCGGACGGAATAGGTGGCACGAACAGGGACGGAATTAGCGGAGTTCACGCCTGCGAGAGCGGAATCGGGAGGAGGATTACGCGGAGAGCAAAATGGTCTGGAACTCCGATTGATTTTGGAGACGGCGGAAGCCAAGGAATGAGGCGACGGAGCTGCGAAGGCGACCGACCAACTACGGGCCGGCCTTCAAAAGAGAATGGGGCTCTCTGTAGACAATGTCTCAGGAAAACCCATTAAAGCACGAGCACAGACAACTTTTCGTTCTGATGCACTTTGAGAGCAGGCATGTCTAACAGACAAAACTGGTTTTCCAAACAGACATTTCTCTGCACTTTTATCGTCTATTTTAAGCCAGAACCAGCCTGTTTTTTGCGTATTTCAAATGGGTAAAAAGTATTAGATTTAAATCTTTTATGCAATAAATATCCGGGAGGCACAAACGAAATTATTGACTCGGCGGAGGTGATGACTGGATCACTTGTTGGTGAGGAGGGTGGTGGAACTGCTGCTCCTGGAATTGCTGCATTTGCGGCTGGAAATGCTGATTTCGCGCAAATCCTTGGTTCGGAACCATTCCTTGCTGCTGGTAATAGCCGCCCTGATTTCCAGGGTGCATCACCATCATTTGCTGCGGCGGTGAGGGCGACTGATGAAATCCTGGAGAGTTCATCGGAAGCTGATTGATTGGAGAAGTGCCTTGGGAGAAGAAGGTGCTCAGATGCTGAGGTTCTCCGTGATTAATTTTGTACACCAGAGTTCCGTTCGTGAGCCAGAGACAAGGATCCGGGATCGCATAGTCGGTACCAACAAGCAAACGACTTGTGTTGGTCCGCGAATTGTACGAAATGGCCGCACCCTTGGGCACAGGAGCGTATCCTGGAGGAATGCTACTGTACTGGGGAACCTGCTGGATAGGAGGGAGCATATGTGGAGGCATAGGCTGTTGTTGATAAGGCTGTTGAGGATGATGCACCGGGTAACCGGGTTGCATTTGCTGCATCGGAACGGTCTGGGCCATTTGAGGATAGCCGTATTGTTGATAAGATGGCTGGACAGGAACGGGTTGGGGATTCGGGAACTGTTGCTGATTCGGGAGCTGTTGCTGATGCACGGGAGGGGCGAAATGCTGCGTCGGAGCGAACTGAGGTTGCTGCTGGATGGGCATTTGCTGCTGAGAAGAAGCCTGCTGGTAGCTGCACTCGGGCGCCCCTGCGTAGAAGTTCCCGTCTCCCGCCGCATTGAACTGCAAATCTTGATCCAGGAGCAACTCGTCTTGGAGTTGCGCAAAATCTTGCTGATTGAGAGATTCTAAGGGCTGCTGGAAATCGCGATTGCCCGCCCCGAAGAACTGGTCAAAAGCGTCCATTTCCTTCTCCGCATCTTCCGCAACGGGCGCCTCTTGGGCAGCGAGTGGAGAATGAAGGCTGTTGTGAGGTTCCAGCAGTTCGGGAACATCAGCATTCTGGATCGCATTGGAAACGTCGGCAGAAGACATTTTCTGCTCGTCTGCATGTCCCACGGAATCTCCAAAAACGCTTTCGGCTTCTTTCTCCAACGCAACGTCCATGGACACTTCCGCGAAGCATTCCTGGACCTGAGTGGGTGCTTGCTCGGGCGCCTCTTCCTTGACCCCCTGAGCAGAAGACAAATCAAAATCGCCGCTGGTTTCTCCATTAGTCGAAGGAATCTCTCCTTGCGCGACCGGAGGTTCTTCTCGTGTTTGCACTGGCTTCATTTCTACTCCTTGGCCACTTACATTTCCTTGTTCTGAAAATGTTGACAGAACCTGGGGCTTCATCCTTATTTCGTTCTTCGAGGGCATCCGATTATCTAAAACGGAAACAGATCCTCCTCCCCCCAATCGAACCACTTACTCTGCTTAACCATGAAGATCCTCTTGCCTTGGAATTTTCCTTCGCGGAAAAGTTCCGCGTTCTGGGGAAGCGCCATCAGCGGCGAGCGGTTAGTCGTCAAGCGAACCAGCCGCCGCGCACCTGGAATCATCTCGCCGGGCCGCTTGGCGATTCTTCCACTAGTGATGGAAGATATCAGCGGCTTCTCGCCGATGTTTGGGATCACCCGATGGGTCGGAGCCTGCTTGAGAGGCACAAACGAAGACTTCATTTGGTTCTCCGCTGCTCGATCCATCGCGATATCCGGAGATTTCAGTAGAAAGACGGAGTTATATCCCTCATTAATGGACGCCGGCTGGAAAAGCGATGCAGTTGTTGTCGGCCTTCGCATTATCTGTAAAGAAGCCCATTAGGGCGATCCCTGAAGCCTGAAATGGGAGAAGTTAGCTTGCTTATGGAAATACGAGTAAAAAATCCTCGAAGATATTTGGCAAAGCGCGAAATGAACATGAACAGGGCGGCTGCGATTCGGGACGATCCACAGGCCGGAGAAGCGATCGCCAGCGTTGTGAACTGAAACCACGAATCGCCGTTACAAAAATCAAAACGCAAATGCGAGTTCTTCGTGTCAGGACCACTCGGAAAATAGAAACGATTCAGAGATGATGCTTGACATCAAGACAGAAAATGTCGTTCAGATTCTACCGGCCGACCTCGTCGTGGCCTGGAACGCCGGCGTGTGCGCGCCGGTGGCCGAGCGAGAGCTAGATCAACTGTCAACTGTCAGCTGTCAACCAGCAAGATGAATGTCCAGAAGAGAGCCGCCGGTTTTGAAGGTCGGACCCGTTGACCGGCAATGGGCACAAATTTGTTTCTTGTTTCCTTATTTATTTTGAACAGTTTGTTTCAGAAATGGCACACCGCGTCCGAAAATGATAAGGACGCCGTCCTCCCGGAGGCGACTTTGTTTCTGAAAAGGAGCCATCTTCGAGGACTCGCTAGAGCGCATTGGCGATCTTGGAATCTCGCTGGCCTGCAGTAAGTACCATATCCTGGTTTTCCTAATTAAACAGTGATTTACAGATGTTATTGAGCGGATCATTGCGATGCCATCAGAGGACCGCGTTTGCGTCTTCTGTGGGCTGATCAAGCTCAGCAGGGTCAGTTACGGCCAACTCGGATATGTCGGACCCGACAACTGCTGGATCAACAACGATCACGGTTCCACTTGGGAATCGAGGCCCTACGACCAACTCGATGACGTAGTCGCCGCAGATCGTCGAGATCGATACTCTCCGAAAACAGCTTAATCACATCGACAAGGAGTTGATAAGTGACCTGCTCGACGATCTTTACGAAGACCTCGACGAAGCCGAACAGGACAACGCCAACCTCTACCGCAGCCCCATCGACGCCAACCAAGAGAACGACACTCTTGTGCAGCTCTTGGACGACCGCGACAGGACGATCAACGAAGTTTGTGGCGAACATGGGTCTCTCGCAGAAGTCAGCCGACGCCAAAAGCAGGTCCACCGACGCGAAGAGAAGAACCGCTTACGTGAAGAAGTCTTTCGCTAACGCGAAAAGCGAATGGAATCCGAGAAACATCGAATGGAGGACAGACGAACTCCGCCGAAAACTCAGGTAAGTAAGTTACTTCAAAATTTCGACATTTAGGAGCACCGAGGTCCGAACCCTCCGAAGATCGAAGCTTTTAAACATAAAAATTAATTACGAAATTCGCGTTGCTGATTGTTGCTGTTTTAGCCAGTTGTCCTTTGGTACGCCAGCGGAATTCTCGCCTTTGAATGTTTTTTACAAAGCGCCGCAGTACCTTGACCCGAAGACCGAGGTCGCCTACCTCGCCCAGTCCGACATTGCCCAGGAAGAAGCCCGAAAGCGAGAGGCCTCCGAGAACCATCCTCTGACGCCAGCCGCCAAACGGTGAGAAAAGTAATGAAAAACAGAACTTGTCAGTGGTTTCAGGCATGCGTGGAAGGCACAGGTGGCCGTCGACCCACCGAAGGAAGTCACGGCGAAAACTTCTGCCGTGATTCCTGCTTCAACTCCGGTCAGGTGAATCAGGTGAAACGGTGCCTCGTTGAGTAAAGAATCATCGCCCGGATCATGGAACCTTAGCGGAACATGTCTGCAGAATGAGAAAGAATGCTATGTGGATGTCGTCACTGGAACTTCATGCTGCTGCGATTCTCTTCAGTATTAACATTTTTGTGTTTGGCGTTTGGCGTTTGAAGAAGTGTAAGCCTGTTATTTCTCTATTTCTAAGTTTCTCAAAAAATGATTCAATTTCCCATGTTCTCACAGCAGAAAATTTTTGCTCAGCGTCTTTTGGAAATGAAGACCATGCTGAAGCTGAGTTTGAGCAGGTGCTCATTGTGAAGCTCAAGGTTGGTTATTATCAATAGAATCATAATTTTAAAAGACTAATTTCAGAACTTCGCTTTTAGAACTTTTTGCGCCGCTTAGATCACTGACTCAGTAATTCCAGGACAACTCAGAGAGGTCTTCCATCAACCTCCAGATGACGGTCACCAAATCCAACAAGCCGGAATTCATTCGCGCCATCACGCGGCGTTCACCCTTTTTGAAGAGTGCTATAAGGACCTGAACAACGGAAGGAAGCTGACGCTGAACCAAGCGTTCGGACAGGCGGAACTTTAGGCCGAGTTCGGCGGTCAGGAGAAGATCCTGACCATGTTCCAGGCTATCGTCCTGCTCCAGTTCAACGAGAACGACACCCACAAGTTCTGAATTACTGGAGTTCTTCTGGGTAGATTCTCTATCTTACGACTTTAGGAACTTCTAGAAGTCACGCAGATCGCCGAACCTGCGTTGTTGAAGCGCTGTGTGGCCAGCCTGGCTTTCGGCAAGTTCTCGATCCAGGTTTTTATCTGCTCGAAGTCGACAAGGGAAAACATCGGTAAGGTGAGCTGGATTTTCCGGTTTCTTAATTCCATTCTTTAAGAACTCGAAGACGAGTTCACCGCGAACAGCGACTTCAGGTCGAAGACTCGCGAAATGAAACTCGCGAGCGTAAGGTCAACGTCAACGAACCTCCGGAGGAGAAGCCTGAAGTCGTAAAGGCGCGCATGATGGTAAGCTTATGAGAATGTCATCGACATGTTTTGTCTTGATTTTCACATGGAACCCTTAGAACGACGAACTTCGCAAGGAGAACCACAAGATCATTGTCGTTCCAGATCGAACCACCATGGCGTACCTGCGTCACTACTCGCCTCGGACGACACGAATCGTCGGCAGCGAGTCGGCAAAATTGAGTTGTTGCGTGTGATGTTGACACCGCGCCGTTGCAGTACATTCTGGATCTCGAACTCCAGCAACGCGCTCAGAATCACCAATGCGGAAGAATCGGAAGACGAATTTGAGTGAAAGGAGAGAACGTCGACCTTATGCGTTATAGAGTTCAATTTGTTGTAGCATCGTTATCCACACTGAATAAAGTTCCCATCTTATCTACTCATGTCTCCTTGTGAATTCTATTATGCTGGTTCGTCTCCTCATTCCACGTGTTTTCCATTTCTCTGCAAAGTCAATAACGCATAGATCTATTGCGTTTTGGTCTTGGTCTAGAAAAACGTTCTTTTCACTTTTTTTTGTAAGCCTACCGTCGCGACAACCTTCTGAAGTACAAAAGTAGGATTAACTCTTTTGGATATTGACTTTGCAATAAAAGGCTTGTGTTAGTTACCACGTTATCACGTACGAGGGACGTTATCTGTGATTGCGTTACTTGAAATGAAAATGCTCATCTTCTGGAAAATTGCTGCAACAAGTCAAACAATGTTACAAACGAAGATGAGCCAGGATCCCAAATTACAGAAAAAGGCGAAACTGAAACAACGAGACATAGCGTAGCAAATTTACTCATAAAACACTCGTGGGAGACGAGCAGTGAGTGACATGGATTCCAATACTCTTCGTGGACATTTTGAATGCGAGTTCAGTCTCGACAGCGCTCAAAAAGTCCATTGTGTGAACGGCCGTTACGAAGCACCGGAGGAGCGGCTACCCTGGCCACCGTGGCCGGATTGAGAGGCACACGGGGACTGCTCGACGTTGGCTGCCCACTGTCAAATAGAACTGATAAACACAGTGTAAGGGTAGTCATGTACTTACAGGATCCGTCGCGAGTGTTAAGCAGGCAGGGTCCCACTCAGGATTAGCCTGGCACCAGTCCGTAAGAAGCTAGCCTCTATTGTTAAAATCTATTTAATCACAAATTAGTACGTGAATTTTACGATGGACCACTTACGCAGACAAACCTTGAAACGGAATTTGCCAGAAAGAGCAGTCAAGATTTCTGTGGCCTTACGACGGATCGGATCGGCCTTGACGAAGAAGGGCATGGTGTGCCAATGCTCTAGGAAGACTTCCACAGCACGACGCTCACTGCAGTGAGGTCAATCACAGATGCAGATAGATAATACAACTTACTCAGGCTTGATATCCTTCTGGCACAGCTGCTTTCGTTGGATGTTGCACGAGGAGTGTGCGATGACGAGTTTCATCTGCATGTGGCAAAGCGGGAGCTGATAATGGTAATTAGATAAATACTAGATCTTGCGATAAAAACTCACTGCTGTCCGCGCGACAGTATGCGAGGTTGCCGGCGGGTCGGTGGCGGACTCGGCTTTAGAGGACAATTCCGTTTTTTATGGATCAGCGCAGTCAATGTTTCCGTTGACTGCGAAACTTCGACAGGACCCATTTCTAAGTCGTCAACGTTATCTTGCAGTTGGAGGATGTTATTCGCCTCCGACGCAATTGCTTTGTCGTCTTCGTCGAAATCCATGTCGGTAACCTCGAACATCTTCGAAGCTTCCGACGATAGATAATCAGCATTCAGGTAGTCATCCTTGAAGGACGCTGACTGACTCACCTGGCTGACCACCGCATGCGGGGTAGTGGGAGGAGACGCTCCTGGACGTCGATTACCGTGCTCAGGATATTCGGGTCTGGCTATAATCGACTTTGAAGACTGGAGACCGCTTTGGAGC
>KN168002.1:40723-52397 GCA_000757745.1 Steinernema scapterisci
CGGGTAATTGGGGTCAGTTTTGTCGTCGTAGGGAATCAAGCTGATAAACTGGATCAGGTTGAAGATGAACGGGATCGGGATCCAGTACAAGATTATGCGAAGACGATCCACGTCTGCCCACTGGAATCAGGTTTCTTAGATGCGAGTTCAAGAATCTGGACTTACTCTAACATGACGCAGAGGATGCGCAATGGCAATGTAACGCTCAATGGTCAAAGCGGCAATCGACCAACTGGAGACATAGGACGATGTCATAAGGATATACTCGATTATCACACAGAACTCGTAGGCGACGAAGTCGACTTTAAAGAGAACTAGGGTGAGACCGACGAGGAAGACCGAGTCGGCTGCGGTGAGGATCAGAAGGTAGTGGTTGGCTGAGATCTGAAATTTGGCTTATGAGTCTTCATGTTTTTAGAACTTGTACCCCAATTCCGTCTCCCCCTCAACCCTACTATCCCTGCGCTTCCCCCACGTCCATCGATAAAGCAAATTTATGTTTACGCATTCCCTCCCAAAAAGCCAAGAACCACTCTCACTTTGCCCAAAAACAAACCTTCGCGCGCGTGGCGGCAACGACCCTCATAAACAAGCCGTCAGGCGGTGTGGGCTGGTGGACCCCTCCACCCCGGCCAATTGCGTAAAGCAATCTCTCCAAAAAACTGCTTTTTGTCTTCACTAATCAAAAGTGGTCTTGGCGGTGCAAGCTACATATATGAACCTTTTGCTTATGCACATCCGTGTCTGCGACAACAGCTAACAAAGGAAAAACAACGTCTAGGAAAAAAGGCTGAGTTCTTTCAGAAATTATGCATTATTGAGCATATGTAGATCACTGGGATGTGTGCTTGCTAAGATTCTTTGAAATAATCGTGCTGGAGATCGATTCTGGACATTAAATAAGAATGACATTTCTTAAGAACGCTCTTAGGCGTTGTTTACAAAGCACGAATTGCACGTTTGTTGACTCTGAGCACGGCGAGAAAATTGCATTTTGGGGTAATGAAGATTTTGCTAGGGGCGAGAAAAGTTAGCGTGGGGGTTACGTGTAATTGATGTGGAGGAGTGTGTAAGTGACAGGAAGAACTTTGGTCAGGAAACTCGGACATTTTTGGGCACTTTGACATCTAAAAGTTCCATAGAGATATCACACTTTAAGAGCTCCAAAAGTATCCAGAAAGGTCCAGAAACCACATCAAATCTGGTCCTTCCTGACATGAATCTGTCACCGCCCTGTCATGGATACAGCTCAATCAAAACTAGACGATGTGTGCTTCATTTAAAAGATGGGTTTTTGCATTTATAAGTTACTCTCCTGCTTTCGTAGTTTCCTTCACATCACGTAATTCTAAGAAGCCAACTTTTTAAAATTGAGACAACCTACCCCGAACTAATTGATACACTTCTTGGAACGTCTGTCCTCCGTCAATCCTATGCCCAATTAATCCAAATTCTAATCTTCGATATGACTCTCATAGACCCCCTTTATCATCTCTTCTTTCAACCCGCACGTAGCGCAAAGTCCAAATGTGCTCAGATGACAAGACTCGGAAAAGATCCCAGGCAGTCACACTTTAATTGTTGCCCTAATCCGGAAATCCACAATTTACGGCCACAACGCGTCGAGCATAAAAAATGTCTCTGTCGTTTTTATCTCTAATCAACGTCTTCTTCTCCCAGACGCGGGTTTCCCGGAAAAATTAATAAGGAGACAATTTTCGCATATTAGTCTTAGAGACTTCGGGTTGGCATCTGTGTAGGGGAAAGATTCTCAGAAGTCTAGCATTTTGAAATGCGGGGTTAATTAAAAAGTACTTTTGTGCAAAAGCTGAGGGTAGTAGTGGGAATGCACTTAAAAGAAGACTTTGCAAAGTGATTTGGGAAATCCTGCGGGATTTTGAGAAATGGTGATTTGTGGAATTTATCGGTTTAAGGAAGCTTTTTGGAACACTACTAAAATTAAAAACAGTAGAAAAAGATCTGCAAAAAATTCAAATGCGAAATCTCCATTGAAAAGGCAACATTGCCCGGGACCCAGAAATGAGATTTTATGCGAATTCTAACCCTTACACTCAACATGACCTTACATAACAAAGATTCTTTCTAAAATTATCTCCTGCGTCACATTTATCTGCCTACGGCGCTTCTCAAAAAGTTAATAACACGAGAACTAAGCTTATTAGACCGCTAAGACGTTCGGACATTCACAGAACTTTGATGCGTGTTTTGCTAAAAATGGAAATAGTAAGTCTGTTTTTGCTTGCTCAAAATCTTTCATTGCTCAAAAAATAGCATATTAAAAAATGAAGCCAAATTAAGTGTACTCAGCCTTTAAAATTTAACATGAAAAATTAAGATTTCATTTGTCTTCAAACATGCTTAAAAGGGTTCTCAAGCCGGCATCAAAAATTCCACCCATTCCCCATCCTTGTAACATTCCCCTCCGCCGACGCGGCTCATCTTGATTAGACGCCATTGTGTAATATGTATCAAAAAACAAAGCCGTAACCCACACGTTCTTAATCAATGGCTCAGTTTAGAAGACACGACGTGTCCTGTGCTTTTCAAATGTCAGAAAGCTAAAAATGGGAATTCTGTCATTTCTTTACAATTGGCGTTGGCGTGGAAACATGAAACGCGCAGCATTTTGTCATTTCCTACACAGACAACAGCTTTCCGATGTGATCGTTACAATTGGAGTTTTTGCCAAAACATCCGTGGTTCAAAGAATAATAATGCTTTGCTGGCTTCAGGCTAGCTTAATTTTGTTTAATAACGATCTGTGAGTTTCGCGATGTCTGCACAAACAAAGTAAACCGGAAATGATGTTTCGTCATATCTCGATAAATGTGGGAAACAAGCAATTTCAAGGAAACCTTTTTGATGCACCCAACTCATTGAAAATCCTGTTTTTAGATCACAACACTTTGTTCCGCGCTCTTTTCCTGTGACAAAAACATCCTCACACCCTAAATATTCTAAGAAATTGAGAATCGCTAGATAGCTAGACTCGTCTCTTAAGGGACTTCAATTTCAAAACGTCAATTTTCCAGACAGGAGACTTAGTTAATTGCAAAAAACAGACCTGTCGAAGTCGCGAATGCAGAATCGTAACCAGTGAGATCACATTCCCTAACAGTCCGAAAAGCACAATAGTCGGGAGAATGTAGATATAGTACTCCGAAGGCTCTTCAGCATCTCCGCCAGACGCCAAAGCGGTCGAATTCGTAGCGGCAAGGGTCTCGAGGTCCTCCATGAGACTCATCTTCGCATATCTGCAGAGGAAAGAATTTAAACAATATGTTCCCGGAGGGAGGCGGTCATTAGGAACGGCGCAATGTTCCAGCTGTCGCAGAGAAGATGACGGCCACACGCGCCAAATGGAATAAACCGGCGAGAAAAGAAACGCGAAAAGAACCGCGATTAACATGCGAAGTGGTGCTGTGATATCATCGACGGTTGACTGCGGAGATGAGAAGCACGGGGAGAAGAAGGGAACTGCGGCGGGGAAGTTTGGGAAATCGTTCCGGCGGAATTCTGATGAAGTGCAGATCGTTTATGGAATCCATTTTCGGACTTTTGAGGGTTGTCTTTAATTTGGCTTGGGAAGTAAACACCGGGACAAAGACCTGGAAATAAGGACACTGAGGCAAGAATGGACAGTTGGGAAAAATGGGTCACGCTCCAAAAAATTAAAGATCAAACAAGCTTGATAATGAGACAATAATTTCTCCGAATATAAAAGAGCGATATAGCACTAAACTTGCAAAAATCACCCTTTTAATTTATTCACTTGCATTCTGGGACACGCATGCATGAACAAAGAGTTCTTTGATGGCACGCTTGATTGGTTTTTTGACTAATTTGGGTCTAGATAAAAATATTTGATAAGGCAATCACGTCAGAAACCAAAATTCCAAAGAAATCGGGAAAGCCGTAACTTGGACAAAAATAGCATTTAAAAACTTTGGCGCACTTTGATGAAGATCAGCAAAGATTAACACATATTAACTTCAAAGACTTTGAGTTCGTCGCCAAAAAACCAGTAAAACTTCGGGTTAAACGTTAAGATTCTGTAGGACTTTGGCATCCATCACCCAGTTGCAAAAAACTCAACTTCTTCTAAAAATATCTCGAATTCAAAAGCACCATCCGCTTAACATGCAACACCACACCCTTCCCCTGACCATCATCTGACTTCCCCTAGACGCCCTTTAACGAAATTACCCTCAAAATTCTGTCCCAACCGCAACAAAATGTCCAAACCAATTCTTGTCCATAAAAACCTTGTACCGAATTAATCTGGCGAAACAAGGAAGTTTAGCACCATGGAACATTTCGCCCGGCGGAGCATGTGTGTTTCGAAGCGAACGGCCCGCGTTTAGGTTGTAAAATGGGATCTCGGAGTGAAATTTTATGACCTAAAAGCAAGCTCGATTCTCGGCGGGTGGCTGGAGAACAGAACTGATGACTTTTGCAGGGATTGGAGCTGACAAGTCGCAAAAAAAACGGCTGACAAGGGAGATACATGGTAGAACGGAGACAAACTGAGACGCTGAAAAACTGGATTAAGAATCTGGGAATCCGGGTGACCTTTTAAACTGAAAATTAAGCCCTTCGAGACCATAAATCTCTGACAAATTAAGACAGCTTTTTAAACAAAACGGCCACCCTTTTATTTTATGACGCAATCAACGCCAAGGCGTCGGGCGTCGGAGCTGCCAAAAATTGGGGCAGACAAACGGGGGCCAAGTGGCGGGCGCCAGAGGCCAAGTGGGACGTCAGGCGGCAGACGTGTTTGCCAAAACAGAAACGCGGAGATAAACTTATTCGAGGAAATTATTCGCCGATCGGCACAATTAACAATTAGTCCTCGCTGTTGTGCATCGAGCCCAACAGGGCTCGGAACACTAAAGGGGGATGAGAAGGAGTGGGAGTGGTGGAGCCGAGACCGCGTGGATGAGTTTGAGAGGGAGCGACTCTGACTCTAGCTTTGACTCCTCCCACTCAGGCGGAAACTCAACGTTGCGATTTGGATCGGATTAGTGCGTGGTACAATTGTGGGAAAATTCACAGAATACGATATGAAAACTTAAGATTCTAAAATTAGACATGAGCCAAAAAATCAAAATGTTCTTAGATCGAAATGATGGGATAGGACAATTTGGAATGAGGAAGTAGAGAACCGCCGATAAGGACAACGGATTTAATGGAGTCAGTCACGCAACATCAGATAAGTTGCAAAGACCATATGAAACGTCTGGGAGTGGTTAGGATGATAGAGATTACAAAAGCCAAAAAATTAAAATTTACGTGTTTTTTATCAATATCCTCTTAGAACAATATCCTCTATTGTCCTAAGCACTCCTGTGCTCCAATTAAGCGCATAAGAAGCACAAAGAGATCAACTTTCAACAAGCAAAAATATTAAAATTACCATTTTTCAGCAATTCTGTAACTTGGAATCGGACAGTTAGCACCATTCGACCTATCCCCAACACTTCTAATTGCCTGTCACGGACGTTCCTCCTAAGACACTTGATTAGAATGATTCAGATCAATTAGGTGCACTGACATTTGCTCATCCGAACCCATCGTCCCCTACGTCAGAACCCTAAATACCGCTTTGAATTCCAGTAATGGATGAGGGTAAATTTGTGACATTAACTCGAAATGTGCGTAAAGGTTGATTCGAAGTTAAGTGATTCCCGAAACCTACGCCTAAATAATAAATATTTAAAGGGGTTGACCGCAAGCACAAATAAACAAATTTGCATTTTTTATTAGATCTTTGAAGGTTGAATCTTTTGTTTCTGAGAAATTATTAGCCCACGTGGCTGGAAAACGAAACGATTCTCCAAAACGTCCAACACCCGACTTCCTCCCGCTGCAGCTTATTTACGTTAATCCTCCGGAAATTTATCCTGAAGACATCCGGAACGACATTTTTCATCTTTGGCTACCCCGAAGTCCAAACACTAAAAGGTCTCCAAAACTAACAACCAAACAAGAAACCTATAGGACAACTTTGTGAACCTTTTAGGTCTAATGGACAAGTGAGTGAAAACATTGTGTTTACAAGGCTCGGATATCACTATCCTCTCCTTATAAAACCGCGAACGGGAGAGGCGCCTGAAAGCGGGGGAGGACATATCCGAAGAGTGAGAGTCACTAAAATCTAATTTCGGGACTAGTACGTAAACAAGGAACTCGGGTGACATGTGCATCACAGCCCCCTAGACAATATTTATTGACCAACGTCTGAACTTTGCGTGGATGTTCTCATGTGGATTAAACGTCTGACTCTCCAATGTCAAGGGTCGCTGACATTCGTTATCTTGATAAATGACGTTGTTTACGTTAATAGGACATGGGGGGCTTCAAGAGTCAATTTGGAGGTTCTTCCATTCATAAATGATCAAAAACAAGCAAACGGGGATTAGCCCAGAATCAATCAAGAATCAAAAGAGTTGGAATACAGATCACCAAAAATAAAACAAGACTTTAACTTGGGCATTTCAAACATGGTGAAAAGATGAATAGCTCATTTGGCTAAACTAGCTAAAGGTGAGAAAGAAAAAAAAAAACAAAAATATACATTTTGTTTGATTTAAGCAGTGTACAGTCACTTGAGAAACATGCTTAGTTGATGAAGGGTCCGTCGTATGTCCAGTATTTAAAATGTTTATTAGGAAACACTTCGAACTGTGTAGCTATAATAGCAAAAAATGTTTAAATTTATGAAACGTCTTGGGAGCACTTCAAGAGGTCAGAATAGGAATAAGCGTTCTTGAGAATGAATTATAATTAGAACTATATTTTAAAAGTTTGACATTGTTACATATTGAAGCCAGTTTGAGTCATTTCTAAGAATGTCTTATACAAACCGTAAACCGGTTTGCAGTACCTTCAGTCAAAAAACTGTTCTTGTAGTACCCGAGTATCCTCGCCAAGTATCATGTTTCGTCGTACTAAAAACCTTTGGCTGTAGTTTCCAAATAGTAACCAAAAGAACTCAAATGAATCAAAAATCTTACTGTTGTGTTCCACATTTGAACCCACGCGACCCTGAACTTTCCACTCTTATTTGTACCCCTCTCAAAACCCATACCACCATAAAAAACAAAAGCACTATTTCACGCAAACACCTTCTCGTTACTGATTCCTGACCTTTTCATTTTTAGTGCAGTTTTATGATGGGCCGAAGGTATCGAGGACAAAAAACAAGAATCCTAGTCATCAGGCTGAAAGTTGGATATAAACAGATTCTCATAGAGACTCGAAAAATAAGCAAATTTAAGGTTGACTAGGCTAATGGACAGGTTGGCAAGTAAACTAATTAGCTGGAGTCCAAGAACCACCTGAAGTGTTTATCGAAGACTTTATATCTTAAATGCACAAAATTGCTTCCGGCAAATATTTTCACAAAATGCTGAATTCAATGAACTCATCATAGAACTCTGACTCGAGTCATGTGTCCCACGCGCTCCATCGTGCAAACATTTGAATTTTCGACAAAGCAAAGGGCAACATGTTGACGACAAGATGCGATTCATGTGAGGATGTGAGAGTTTTGACAGAACCTCCGATCTCTTAATGTCTCAAAAAGGAGGATAAGCAGCCATTAATAAGTGCTTTGTAGCTCAAATTCAACGAAATACCGGTACGTCACATAAAAAAGAGCATCGTCGAACTGAAATTAGATGTTAATGTTACGCGACCTTAACGGTTCAAGGCGTTAATATCTTTAAAGAACAGTAAAGAAGACGCGACTATCTTCAAAAAACCGCCAGTAATGAAACGTTTCCATTGGCCGCGTTATCAATCGCCGTGCAAGAAACATGGTAAAACGATTAAATACTAAGAATAAAGGTCAAAACCAAAAACGTTAGTTTTTCAATGCCTAAATTATTAAACTGGGAATTCAAAGACGTTAATTTCTTTAAGAATTAAGGATAAAGAACTAAAAAAATAGCTTGGGGAGTGTCATTCTTAAAAAACCGCTACTGATGAAACCGCAAGATCAGGAACAAGATCAGGAACAAAAATGTATGAACGATTAAAGGCTTAGACGAGGAAGACAGGCAAAAAAGTGTATTTGCTTAAACATTGAGATGTTAAATCACAATAGACAGAAACATTATACTAAGCCAAAATACCCAGTTCTCAAAAAATGGTGTCTTAAGAACAAGTTCAGGCTGGAACCCTGCGTGAACAACAGCCTTTAAAGAATGTCAAGTATCCCGCTGCGAGAAAACAACTCCCGTTCAAAGTCCTGAAGATCATTTATCTGAACTTGTTTTCTATTCATTTTAAAAGTTGTCTCTGTCTGTTTTTCGAGCGACTAAACAAGGTCAGTCCCTTGAACATTGGGTACGAAATATTTAAGATTAGAACTTTTTTGGGCTGGACCTATTATCCTAGCTGATCACAAAATCAGATCCTTCCTCATAAAGCAAACAGAGTGATAAAGCATTCAGGTCAACACATCCGTAGCACATATTCTATGTTTAAAATAAAATATGGGTTGCCTACGTAATAGGCGTGTACCTAAGCACAAGTGAACTGGCCTCGGAGCGTTCATGCAAAAAATCAACATGGAGCTTTGAAATCTTCCAAAAAATAAATCGGGAAAGCTTGAAGTTTGCCGTGTCAAGAATTCTGTATCCTAAGTACGAAACGTATAGCGGTCCTTGAGCAGTTTTCAACTTCATTATTAGAGTTGCATATAAAGACTTAGAAAAAGCCGTGCCTGATTTCATCAAAAATGATTTCAACACGGTTTTGAACTTCTCAAGCAAAAGTATCACTTTGTGTCTGCTTTCCACATACGATCCAACTGCAAAAATACAAAATCCCTTGTTCACTGTATGTACAAGTACACAAAAGCCAAACGTACTTCCACAAACACACGAAAGAGGAACTTCCTGAACACAAAATCACTATTCCAGTTTTGTTCTTTGGGATGTGGAGGAGGATAAAAAACCGATTGCTAAATTGGGCCCAGCTGAACACGCTCGTTCAGAAAGGACACGTCTTTGGGGCGAAGGGTTGCTAATTGAGTTAACTGAGCAAAGATGGTCGAAAATACGGTAACATTGAAAGCCCACCAACCGACTGCACCCTCGATCAAAAATCTAGCTTATGTTGACAAAACAACCACAACTAAAAATGTATTTGACAGATTCAAAGACATCAAAATTTTCATTTTGATCACTGACCTGTACTCTAGAAACCACGTGAAGATATTCCAACGAAACCCTGCCTCACTCTCTCTCAAGCCAATATCCACGGACTACTGTCACTTTCAGTCTTCTTTTTCAAAACAGCCTCAGGCATTTCCGCAGCAGAGCCTACATTTGAGTTAATAAACAAACACTTTTATTGAATTTGGCTATTTTTATAAACTTTTCTAATTGGCTTTCTGTTCCTAGAATCCCGAAAATTCCCTAAAAGGTCCCAAAAATGGCAGCGTTTCAAATATTTACGAAACTTTCGGGAGCATCGTAGCTGAATAGCCCGAAGCGCTTCACTGTTCAATGAGATCTTCTTCATTTGCCCGCACTTTCAGAGTAAATTAGTTAAACTAGTGATGAGATGAGAAAAACAAGCGCGAGAGATGTCGTAAAGGGCAATTCGGTCCGGTGGAGAAGGGGAGACTACTAACTAAATGCCGTTCCAAAGGGATGGGGGGGGGTGGAAGAAATGGGTTGTGAATGAGGAGGATGGCAGGTTTAGCCAATTATTTGGACTGGCCAAAAACAGAGCTGAGTTGCTAAGAAACTGTGGGATCAATCCTGAAAAAACGTTAAGCTACACGTAATTGCCAGATTCAAAAATCGATCCTCTTCCAACAAAGTGTTGTCCTCTTATCTTCCGATCTCTCCGAACACCTCCAAAACAACCACTGATCGACTATATTTTCCGACCCACTAAAATACAATATACGTCAGAAGCTCCAACCTGCTGACCATGCTCTACGTGCTTGACTCCGTTGCTACCAGCAGCTCACATCGCTAACAAAGCTGTAAAAATAGATCTTCCACTTAATTGACGTTCTTAAGAATACAAATTCGAGATTTGTGAGGAATGCAGGCAGCACGAGGAAGGAAAAGGGAAGGGGAACAGATAAATAAAGTAAGGATCATCGGATGCGGCCGAAAATTGCCTGGCAACAGGGACTTAATACGTAGTTGTTGATCAGAGATGAGGCTTCGCTTAGGATAAACATTGGTTAGATGTGTTTTAACAGTATATATGGAGACTTTGCATCGAGAAAACCCGAAAGTACTGCACCAAAAAAGCCCCAATTTTCTCCCATTCCCCAAAAGTGGAACGTGCAAATCTGCGCGTGACAAGTCCCATCCGCCTCCCCTGGACCCCAAGCACACTGAGCAAACAACTCGGATACACTCTAAATGAGAAGCAAAGCTAATAACGAGTGCGTATATCCACCTAATAGTGTTCCATAAACTTCGTCATTCCACGGAATTTCGCATGAGATAAGTGCAGACTAACTAAGAGCTTCACGCACGACGCGTCCAGGCGTCTCGTGTCTTAGGCAAACATTAGGCTGAAAAATGCGTGGACTTCAAGATGGAAATTATATGTTTGGTGTTTGTTTTCGCGTCTGAGACGTTTGAAGGCGGCGATGATTAAGAGGGCGGGTCAATAGGTGATTAAGGCGGCGTGGTTAAGGGCAGAAGATCTGGACCGTGAAACCTAATCACCCTAAAAGGAAGTAAAACGTCCCAAATCTTGACATCCGATCTCTGGCAGCCTCCCACCTTCCCATGCCCTTTTATCAAGAAGCCCGTGTAACGTATCTCCTCAAGCGGAAAACTTCCATAAGTGCATACGTCCTTATTCGCGACTCACCCCAAAGGACAGCACAGAACGCAGGAAGTCATCCCCAAGTGAACTTGATCGCGTCCGCTTAAATTCTCCGGAGAGCAATGCCGCAAGAGATGACCTTTTTCATCATTACCCCTCCTCAGCCGTCGCCCAACTTGGGCTCGTTTCCCGGAGTAATAAATAGTGCAAATTAGTGCTTTTATCTTCAGCGACTTCGAGACCAATTTCTAGGGGCTGCAAAAAAGTGACCCAAGTGCAGGCGTGAGTCTCCGCTGCAGACACTTAAAAATTAGATAATTGCGGTGGACGAGGAAGAAGACAAAGTTGGGTTGAGGGTAAAAACGGCACGGAAAAAGGTTAGGAGTAATTAAGACCCAAAGTTGGATTTGAAGGATGCAAGAATAAGACGAGGGGAACGTATTAAAAGTTCTGTTCTGAGCTTTGAGGTCTCAGAGGGTAGATTGATTTCGTGGTTTTCCTCTTCATCCCCGGGAATGTGATTGTTCCGACATTGGAATAAAGGGAACACCCGGAAATGCCGTAGTTCCGAGAGCCGTTTGGGGCTAAATTGCGGCCAATCTCTATTCAGAAAAGGATAAAAAGCGGCCAAACTATAGAACACAGAACCTGAAAAACACGGACTCGGAAATGAGGTAACCGCCCAAAAGCCAAACAGACTCTTTTGAAACTATAGTACAAAAAACCTACAAATTCCCTGGTCACTGAAGTGTAAGGTGCCATGAGGCATGTGAGCATACGGCTGAAGTGAATCTTTTGTTTCTGAGAAATTATTAGCCCACGTGGCTGGAAAACGAAACGA
>KN168003.1:3091-24431 GCA_000757745.1 Steinernema scapterisci
TTTTCTTTGACCATGGAGATCAATCAGAATTTCATCATACCAGCCGCAAAGAGCCGCTTTGAAGCGTGTAAAACACGTGCAACAGTCTCTTGTTGTACACTCGCTTATGTGGACTACTTCCAGCTGAACCTCGTTCAGCAGCTTGATGTTGTCCAAGAACCCGAATTCCGGTGCCTCGATGCTTTGTCGTAAAGTAGTTCTGAAACATCCAGAGACTCGCTGGAGCTGGTTTTCATCGCCCAGAGAGGTGAACTCTCCAAATGACCCCTTAAGCTGTTCCAAGCCAGGGACGGGCATGTTATAAGCGACGATGTCCCGAATGATCTCGTTGGGAAGATAGCCGAGGATGCCGTTGAGTTCGGAACAGCGAATGTAATCTCTGCTCTGGCGTAAATATTTCAAGACTCTTTTGTCCAGGACGTCGCCGAATTCGTCCAGCAGGGATTTGGCGTCGAAGAGCAGAGTCTCGCGATCGAGAAGACGGTCGGGAAGCAGGGTCATACTTGAACACGTGAGCGCTAAGTCGCATGAAGCACGCGTTTACATGCAAAACTTGGCATTGATGCACAAAGCGTGAATTTTGGAACCCGGAAACCAAGGTGTTGATCAGGACATTTAGGTCTTGCAGCGCTCCAGCACCATGTTTCGTCAAGTGTAGTCCAAGTCCCATTGCGGCCTGGGTGTTGGCCTATGGTGTTCAGAGTTGCTAAGTCACCGTTTATTAACATGAGTTTACAGCACAAAGTCGAGTTAGGGAGAGCTAGTAAACATGATGATTAGCTGGTCTGCTCAAAGAGTGGCCAAAGATGTCTTCATCTGAGCGTAGATTCCATTCATTGTGAACTCAAAGCTAGATTCAAAACCTTTTGTTTTGAGCCAACAAGTTTCACCAGGCGACGTGGGACTCATCCCGTTTGCTTCTGCCCAGCGTTTCAATGAGTTCTGGCTACCATCCCAGCGATTGAACTGCCCACTAAAATAGTACTCACTGCTGTCCGGGTTCAGGAGAAGATAGTTACCGATCTTTACTACCTGGCTTTCGGAAACATCCATATGTAAGACCAACGAGTGCAGTCTTCCATGGACAAATGCGTCGACGGTTGCATCCACGAGAGCTTTGCATTCGGAAATATTGGGTTCAACACAAAGTGAAACCTTTTCTGATCTTGCCTGGCTCAAGTAGCTTTTGACAAACTCAAGGACGGGATCTACCATATAACGATTGGCATGGAGAATATTCATTGAAGTGGCGGAAATGAAGTTGGGTGGATTCTCGAAAATTTGCTTTAAAAGATGATTCTTTCTTCTGCCACAAAGATCGATAACAATGTGTTTATACCAACCGCAAAGAGCCACTTGGAAACGTTTCAAGCACGTTTGGCAGTTTTCATTTTCGCACTCGTTTATGTGGACCAAGTCGAGCTGAACCTCGTTCAGCTGCCTGATGTTGTCCAAGAACCCGAACTCTGCTACGAATGTTCGTGAAGCCGACTCTTTCAGACCCCCAACGTGATGACTGGAAACACGAAGGTGTCTTAGAGACCTGTACTCTCTAATTGACCCCTGAAGTTGTTCAAGACCTCGGACGGGCTCGTTGTAGGCTACAATGTCCCGGATGATTTCGTTGGGAAGACAGCTGAGGATGCCGTTGGACTCCGGACAGCGAATGTAGTCTCTGCTATTGCGCAAGAATTTCAAGACTCGTTCGTCCAGGACGCCGCCGAATTCGTCCAGCAGGCATTTGGCGTCGAGGAGCAGAGTTTCGCGATCGAGAAGACGTTCGGGAAGTGTGGACATGGTTGGAAACTTGAGCGTCAGGCCGCATAAAACACGTGTTTATATGCAAAACTTGGCAATGTGTGTGTGACAATGTGTGAATTTCGGGACGCCGCACCAAAGCTCGGGTCTTTGGTTAGTCGTATGGAGACCCAAGTTAAGACCCAAGTTACGACCTAGAGTTTGTAAGCATGTGAAAAAGGTTGCGTGAGGAGAGATCAGAGTTTATTAGTGCGTTCATGGGACACAGGTGACGTAACGGAGATGCACATAGCGGAGATCAGGAAAGATGAGGATCAGGAAACAGGAGGAACCCGTCCTCTTCCAAACGATTGGTCACCACTTTGGTAAAACAGTGCCTTCGAGTTAGAGTTCGTAACCATGTGACGGAGGGTGCGAGAGGAGAGGAGACGTCAGGCGTTGGATTCCTAACAATGAGCGACTTTGGTTCTTTGGTCGGCGACTTCGTCCAATGATTCGGGATGTCGAGATTCGGGAATTTCGCAATTCTTGAGCGTCGCCTGTTGCTGTTGTGCGCGCATCAGGCAGTCAGGAGTCAGGCTCTCAGCAATGCCAGGCCGTGAAAGGCTTCGATTGGAGGGTTAAAGGCCCAGATTTCGTAAGTTAGGGGAAGCGATGGTGAGACTAATTTTGTAAATCACATTTATTAGCACGTGTTCAGAGCAATTATGGGACGGCAAGGTTGAATGATCAGCATTACGGCGATTACGGTAGCAGGAATTGGCATTTTGGGATTGGCGGATGGACAGGAATGGCCAAGGTCTGGCTGTGTGACTTGGCTAAGAGTTGGGGTATGGAAAGAGGCCATTTGTGCTGAACGGAATCGTCGTAATCGCTTCTTGGTCAATCGAAATCAGTCTCTGAAAAAGCTGAAATAGCAAGCTGGCTAAAATCGAGTTGAAACTCACACATCATTGATCAAGAACCCAAGGAAACCACGAGAGGAGAGGACCTCGACGAGAGGAACAGAAGCCAACACTATGGAGACTGCTGCGGGTGAGAGGAAACGCGGAATGCGCTTCTGTTTGTCCAAAGGGGTGTGCTCGACTCTTCAACTCCTTAAGTCGACGTCATTGAGCAAACAGAGGTCAACGGTGTGACAGAAAATGGGTTCTTTTGAGCCCGAAAAGTGGGAAAAAGTTGGACACAAATCAGCACAAACTGGATTCGTGGCAGCGGTGAGAACAGAAGACATTTACGGGTGCTCCCAGCACGAAATCCGTCAGAACTGAAGTTTGGCATTCGACCAACCGCTCAACAGATTTCGGCGACTTCCGAATGACTTTCTGCGTCTGGCCAGGAATGTCTAGACGGCTGCTTCGCCCTTCCCCTTGTCCAGACAGCTTCCCAGACGTCTGGAATCAACCTTCTGTCTCCTTCGGCCTCCCTCGGCATTCTCCTCGATTTGAGCCCTCGCGAGCGGTCGGCCACCCGCTTGGCTCCGTTTTGGACCAAGATGCTACCCAAGAAACGAAAGGTAACCGATTTCCTGGAACTCGAATCTCCTAATTCTCCATTTTCAGCCTAAATGGTCCCACGAAACGTCCGAAGAAGTGCCCAGGATGACGAAGTCCGGGTCGAAGGAAGCGAAACCCAAGGGCTCGATGTCGGCGACGAAAACCGCGGTTTCGTCGTGCTCCATCCGCACCGATATTTCCGTGAATTCGGCCAACGAATCCAGCTCGGGGGCGTCCAAGTCTCAAGTTCAGAAGCTGGATTCAGAGTAATTTTGGTCATCTTCACTCCTTTATTTATGAACGCATTTAGGAACGAGACGCCGAAGAAAACCGAGTCCACGAAGGACGATTCGGACTACAAGGGCCGCAAGGTGAGTACGGCCAAGTCGAAACCTAAGGTAAGGAGGACACTTTGGGAATAATTACGTCTTATCTGAGGTCATTTCAGGTCTCGAGGAAGACGGTCCCGATAAGGAGAAAATCGATCGCCGTGGTCGACAGCAAGAAGAGCAAATCGGAAGCGGATTCGTCGTCCAGCGCAAGAACCAATACTGGCTCCGGAGGATCAAAGCGACGTCGAACTGGATCCATTAAGGTATGGTTTCCGAGGGCACAAATTCGCTGTTTGCCGGCCGAAATCCGCCAGAATTTGTAGACCAACTTACGTGATCTTCATTATTATTTGGACCTCGTTTCAGCGCAAGATGCGTTCGGAAGCAAAAACCTCGTCGCACGATTCCCCACCGGCCACGCAATCTCCAACCACCAACAGTTCCAGCGCTTCAGTGGCAAAGAAGCGCCTCGCCAACAAGTCCAAGCTCCAGATCCGCCCAGCCACCAAGTCCATCCCGAAGCGTACAAGCGCATCAACTGCCGCTCTGGACAATGTCTACACGCCTCCAAGGTCGTTTCCAACTTCTCCCCACATCGCATCGCCTGCGAGGAAAAGTCCGGAACACGTCTTTGCTACGGACAAGTCGCAGATGTCGAAGAGTCTTCAGAGCCTTCAGGGAACGGTAAGAACTCAATTTTTCTGGCTTTTCTAAGCACCATTTTTAGACCTCGTTGACTCAAGAGGACTCCTTCGACGCAGCCCGAACTCTCAGTGGCGGCTTGTCCGTCCAGTTCAACGTTCCCCTGTTCCATCGCCGGCTCAAGTCTTTCGTCTACGAGGTAATTCAGGAGCTTATGATTTCACCTTTATCCTCATTTTTCCAGTGCGTCAGATCCTCGATTAAGTGTCTCCACGCTGAGTACGAGGAGTGCCGAGGCGTCCCTACGGAACAGCAGTCAAGGGTTGGGAGACTTGAGGAGAACGCGTCGAAGAACCGCTACAAAGGTGGGAATTTTGGACTCGAATCAGCTGAATTATGTCTTGGTTTAGATATTTACTGCATTGACGCCACTCGCGTGATTCTTCGCTTTCCTAGCAACTCTGTATCCGAAGGATACATCCACGCGAATTTCGTCTATGGCCGGAATCTCCTCAATAAGTACATTTTGACCCAAGGGCCGATGGGGAAGACGATCGTGGACTTTTGGAGGATGATTTGGCAAGGTAGGATGGAACTGAGCTGGTTGGAACTCATTTAAAAATACCCAATTTCAGAGAAAGTCGGAACGATAATTATGGTCTGCCAGAACGTGGAGGATTCCAAGAAGAAGTGCGCCGTTTACCTCCCGTAAGCTCTGATTTTCAATCCCGAGATTAACAAGGTCTTTAGGCAAGAAGACAAGAAATTGAGGATAGCTGGGATTGAGATTCAACAGAAGACCCAAACCTGGCATAAGAACCAGCTGAGGGAGACGACGCTGGAGCTGAAATACAAGGGAGAGCAACGGGAAGTCATCCACTGGCAATGGCCGGCTTGGCCTGATCACATGGTAGGAATCTCGAATCCTCAGTTTGATTTCTGATCAACCGTTTTCAGGTGCCCTTGAAGGATCTCCAGAACCCATTCCGCCTGCTTCAATCCGGTCGCCGCAACTCCACGACAGTCATCCATTGCTCCGCTGGCGTCGGAAGATCCGGAACGCTGATGGCACTAGAGATCTGCCTCACGGACCTGATGCACGGACAGCAGACGAGCGTCTTTGAGGTGGTCAAGTTCCTCAGGAAGCAGCGCGCCCACGCCGTGCAGACCTTCAGCCAGTACCTCTTCATTCACCGTGCCCTGCTCCAGTTTGCGGTATACTGTAAGACGGTTCCAGCGGAGAAGATTCAACCCTTTGTTGATCTTTATGAATCTCATTTGAGCAAGAAATGAAATGTTTGTGAATGAATAGGTTTATTTCCCAACCAATCAAGCGACCAATTTTAAGTTTCTTGGAATCCAGGTGGTTCTTAGACGCTGGCGATGTTTCCTGACAAGAGCTGTCCGAGGGTGGCCTTGAGTTGGTCCTGTAATGTGGGATTTGAAGCTTGGATTCAAGAAGGTTAAGAACTGACCGCGAGTCCGGGAGAAAGGAGGTTAAGAACCGGAGCCAGAGCCTGAAAATGTGAATCTTAGAAGTCTGTGCCAGCAAGAGCTACACCTACGTCAACCAGAGGAACAAGAGCGTTGACAAGAGGTTTGATGGCCTGAAAATCTCACATTTTTGATATTGGACTATTTCAGCTTACGGAAAGGATTGGAGCGATGGCCTGGACAAGAGGAGACACGCCTTGGACGACCGGATCAGTGGCCTGAAATCCGAAAAATTTGAATTCCAGAAGCATCTTCCGAAGCTTACGTCAACGACCGGTTTCACAGCTCCCACGAGAGGGCTGACTCCGCTGATGAGAGGCGAAACGGCTCCCAAGAGGCCTCCGCTGTTCCCATCTCCAGCCACAAGGGCGACGAATCCAACGACGGCGAAGAGAGCGATCGAGCGGAGCATGTTGATTACTGTAGGTCTCTTTGGAACTGATGGATTCGCCTTCCTGGCGCGCTTTTGTACCCTCCGGCGCCAATGTTTCAGGGATTCCAGGCGTCAAGAATTCCAGGGAATTGATGGAATCAGAGTCCGCACTTTAGGTCGTCACATGACAGTCGAGAGAAGCCTGAAACTCGGAGATGTACTATGTAAATTTCGTGTTACGTTTTAATCTCGTCTGGAAAACAGAAATTCGTGGAGTTTGAATGGGCTCGAGGACACGCTGGCTAAATAATTTGGCGGTTTGGGTTTGGGATCTGGATGTATTTGGATCTGGAGGGAGAGCAGGCAGAAGATGGGGACATTCTATGAGTTTCGGGTATCGCTGGGCTAGATTTGGTGTCCTTTGGATCTATTTTGGCTTATTCAAATGTTCCCGGAGATCAACAGTCAGTGTAGTGCTTAGGATTATAGCCGATTGATTCCTAGAACAAGACTTTGAGATATGAATTTGTGCACTTTTGACCTTGTTGTCGTACGTGACTTTTGGTCTCTAGATCCATGTCAGGCAAGGCTCAAAATCTGCGATTCTTATTTGATTTTAGGGTTTTAAGATTCAGGTTGAATGTGAAGTCGGAATCCTCAAATGTGGAATTGAAACTTCAAATTGAGGGCTGAGGTGCCTGTTGGACTTTCGGCCGCCGGTCAGCGCTTAAGAATTCCGATTGGTTTGAATTTTGTTTCTTCTGATTAGGAGGCCTCGGATGCCCATGACGACCTTCTTCGTCACTCCCATCATCGTCCGAAAGTGGCGATTTCCCCGAAATGCTCTTTCCCAACTCATTTCCCAAGACCTCTCCACTCGCACAAGGTCCTCTGTAAACTTCTCACGTTCGTCACCCAAGTTTTTCGACATAAATTTGTGTCCACTTTCTTGTTTTCCTGACCGATTTGCTCTGTGATTCTCCGCTGTTCTCAGCTTCCTGTGCGTGATCTGTTTCGCTGTGTTTCTGGATCCATTTTCCGCGTATTGATCCATGTTTCCGTTCCAGGCAACCACGCTCCTCTTCTCCAAACTCCCACGCGTGTTTTCGGCATTTCCTCGCCGAATTTCAACCCAGAAGATCGCCAAAATGAGCAACGACTCATCAGCCAAAGAAGCGAACTTGACGCCAGGAACGGAACCCGTTCCTTACAAGCTCGTGGACATCGGCGCCAACCTCGCGCATCCCAGCTATCACAAGGATCTCTCTGAAGTTCTGGCCAGAGCCAAGGAAGCAGGTAAACTTGCTGTTTTGTAAATTCGAAGCTAATTTTTGTAATTTTCAGGTTTGGTGAAGATTATGATCACCGGATGCGACCTGAAATCGAGCAAGGAGGCCGAGAAACTCAGCTCGGAACATCCCGGATTCCTGTATTTCACAGCCGGCGTCCATCCCCACGAAGCGAAACATTTCACAGAGGAAACTTCGGCCGAATTGATGACGCTTTTGAAGAATCCCCAGTGCGTGGCTGTGGGAGAATGTGGCCTTGATTTCAACAGGAATTTCTCGCCCAGGGAGGATCAGTTGAGCGCCTTTGAGAAGCAGGTAAATCTTGGGTTTTTGGCCATCTTGTCAGCCGCCTTTTCGACGGTTTTGTGAGCAGTTTCATGCCAATAGCTTTCCAGGTCGCCCTCGCGTGTGAACTCCAGAAGCCCCTCTTCATCCACGAACGTGAAGCCAGTGTCGAGATGGTCGAAATCCTGGGAAAATACGCGGACCAACTACCCAGAGCCGTCATCCACTGCTTCACTGGAGCCGCGGAAGAAGCGAAGAAGTACATCGATATGGGATTGTACATAGGATTGACTGGTAACAACCTTCAAAAGTGGATCCTAATTAACCCTCGACCTTTTCCAGGCTTCCTATGGAAAGACCGTTCTGACAACGGCGTCAGATACGCGCTGGAAAACGGAATCATCCCTCTGGATCGTCTTCTCCTCGAAACCGACGCTCCGTACATGTACCCTAAGATCAACGACAAGAAAGTGCCGGCAGCGGTGAGGGAAAGCTTCACCGAGAAGGTCAGTTTTTAGGCTAGATCTCCAGATTCTAATCTTAAGATTTTCAGGTGAAAGCGTTGCATAAACACGCGAGTTTTAACCGGAACGAGCCGTGTTCCTTGGCCGCCACCTGTGAGATGATAGCCGCGTTTATGGCGAAGGAAGATCCGATGAAGGTGGCCGAGGTTACCACGGCTAATGCTAGGGACGTTTATGGATTGGAATTGTGATGTTTGAGAGTTTTATTGTTGATTAAATTATTGGGGTTATAGGATGTTTCTTAAGGATACGGTATCTGGCCATCTGGGATATCTCGGTTTCTAAACCGACCGACTCGATTTTCCGGGGTTGGTCAGAATGAGTGATCGCCTACGGTCTTGGTCGTCTGTAGACAACTCCAGGTGTCTGAGTGGATGATCGACCGATTCGAGTTTCCGGATTCAATCAGAATGGCGATTTTCACAGACGTGTCGGATGTCTAGGAACGGTCTCCTTCGGTCCACAGACGGTCTCAGACGTCTGTAGACCGTTCCTGATTTCTAGACTACTGTATGTCTGGATTCAGCCTTCAAATCCGAGCCCCTCAAACTGCCCGCTTAGGTCTACGTGCACCCAGCTAAACTCCGCTTTCCCCTCTCTCTCCACCCGATTTCGAAAGTTACGTAATCCAATTGGATCTCCTTTCATCGCCATCGCATTCACTCTCTCCTCCAGCAACCGCCTTCGCGGCTGCACAGAACTCTCTAGCGCTAAGACTAAACTTGTTATTCTAGTTTTGGAAAGCGCGCGCACTCGCTCGTTTTCTGACTCATCACCATCACCAGCGTCGTCGTCACAAATCGCTGTGCTTCCACACACAACTACTCCGCTGCTTGCTTCCTTCCTATCCCCTGCAAACATTTGTTAGTCTTGAGCGCTGGCGCTGAGTATGAGACCATATTGTTTCTCCTCCCGCTGTACCGACCGTCTTGTCGCGATCTGCCCTGTCTGCGGCGCTACGATAGCCCAACGTTGCGCTCCTCTATCTCTCTCTCTGTCTTGGCTACATCATCATCCACTCACTCCACAGGTTTATGGGTGATTTGCGCCACCACTGTTATCTGCGCGCCTCGTATGTTGCAAACTCCCACAGCTGATTGGTGCGCGCAGTGTTGGGACGTCCCACCTCCTCCTCTTGCCCTCCGTTCGTGCGAATCTTGGCTCCCGCAGCGTTTTAGGACACATGCAAAGCTCGCTGCAAAAAACGCGCGGCATTCTGGCCGTTGGTGCGCCTCTCGCTCGGCACAGCCGCCGTCCGCCGACCATCTTGAAACACGCGCCGCCGCTGCCTTCATTTCGTGTGTCTTCTCTGTTGTGGTGTGTTGATGTCCGTCGGTCCCTCTGTCGATGTACCCAGACAAGTCTGGGTTTGATCGTCGTCGTCGCTAGTCTCGCGTCCACTCCACCAGCTGCATTGCATGTCATCAAGCGTTGAAGAAGCGTCGCCGCCGCTGCCTCTTGTCTCGTCTCAAACTCTTTTTGTGCGCAGTTTGATGCGGGGGAACAAGCGCAAAAAGCCCAGTTTTGGTCAAAATTTGCTCGCTGCCGACGCCGCCGTCCGCTGTCAAATATGGGCTGCTGCTGTGTTGCGTACGTGTGCACGTTAAGCACAGCTTCGCGGCCGCCGCCGCGGCGAATAATGTGGTTTCGCATGTCTCTTCGTCAGCTTGTGCGTAAGCAAATAATGCAATTAGCGCATTGATTCTCGCGTGATCAAAGAAATTGTGTGAACGTAATTTTCGGCGTTTAATTTTGTCTAAAAAAGTTGAGAAAATCACGTGATTTACGTGTGTTTTGATGCTTCTAATTTCGTGTCTAGAAACGGCGGTTTGTCTATTTTTTGTCTAGTTTTGTTATGCGCTTTTCAGACGAATTAAGCGACGTCTAGAAATTACATTTTTGATGGGCGCGATTTTTTTAATTGGTTGTGATTTTGTGTCTACCAGACGGCCAGACAAGTCTAAATCCGTTACATCATTCCTGTCTCATTTCACGCGAGCTTAATCACTTCTGATCCCCTCCCAAGAGCTGACCAGTCGTGTCCTCTTATCGTTCTCTTGCTAAGCATCTCTCTGCGCATTTCAGTGTCATGGCTGGAAACGGACCTAACCGAGCGTCGTTTCCAACCTACCCGGCCGGAGCCGCGCGTCAGATGTCTCCTGCCCGTGCCTACTTCAACGTGCCTTCCAACCGCTACCTCCATGACCACCAAGCAAACCCAAGACCATCCATCTCGGTCAACAGGAACTCATCGCAACGCTTCGAAGTCATCTCCAAGCAAGCCACCAAGGTCACCGCGATTTCATCACGCTTGGAATGGAGAGTCGAACAGGTACGTTCCTTCTAATTGATAACTAGCTCTGATATTTATGAATTTCAGTTCGAAAAGCTCATGAAGCTATACCGGAATGGCCACAACTTGGTCAGCCAGCAGTTCTCCTGCTCGCACGCGCCTTCCGTCGTCTGGGAGCTCCACGTCTATCCCAACGGAAAGCGTGAAGAAGACGCCGGACACGTCAGCTTCTTCCTTCGCCAGGTCGGTCTTCAACGCGGAGAAGAACCCATCATGACCGAATTCCAAATCTACACCAACGACAAGGATGGGAATCGTGTCAGCGTCTGCCGCGACACCAAGGATTTCACGAACCAGCAGGGACGGGGAAAGTTCCAGGTAAGTAGCTACTTAAAGGCTTAGAAATAATTGGTTTCGTTTAGGTGCAACGCGAGAAGTTGCTCGGTGCCCTAAAGACCGACCACTCGCTTGTGCTGATCTGCGAGGTTGAGTACTTCCCTCCAGGCGCGAAGATCTCTGTGCAGCAAGCAGATGAGTGCGACGACATGGATGAAACAGATCCTGAACGCCACGAATTCTCGCTGCGCGCTGCCATGAAGGAAATGTTTGAAACGGAACGTTTGGCAGATTGCATCATCAAGGTAAGCGGTCATTCTTTGCAACAGAACCTCTAATTCCCTATTTCCAGGTTGAGCACAAAGAATACCGCGTGCACAGATGCATTCTTGCCCAGCAGAGCGAAGTCTTCCGCTCCATGTTCCTGCAGTCGTCAATGGTCGAAGCTCAGAAGGGAGTGATCAACATCACTGACAGCCATCCAGAGCCTGTAAGTCATGTTTGCTTCGTACCATATCTGATCTTTTCTGTCATTCCCAGGTTCGAGCCATGCTCGAGTACATCTACACAGGAAACACCTGCCTCAACCTCCCGGAAGGAGACCACAAGTACACCAGTGACAAGCAGTACGCCCAAGACGTGCTGGCGGTGGCCGACAAGTACGCCATACTGAACCTCAAGGAACAGTGTGAGCGCTTCTTGTCACACGCGATTGACGCGAAGTCCATTGCGTCGATGGTCGTGTTCGCCGACTTGTATTCCGCACATATCTTGCGAGTGGTATGACCCTGCTTCTGGGAGTTCTTATCTTATTTGTTTGCGATTACAGGCATGCACTCGCTTCATCATGGCTCACCAGCGGGACGTTATTCGAAGCGCAGAATGGAAACAACTGAAGCGCGACCGTCCCGACCTTGCCAACGGTGTTCTCGAGGCCATCCTGATGGGTGACTTCGAAGGCGACTTCTCCACGTACGACAACACCTCAGTTGAAGACACGTCTCTCGAATCTCCCGGACTCAACCACCAGGACGATTCTCCGGACCGCAAGCGACCAAGACGGACTCATAGCGGAACACGCAGTTAAGGAGGCAATTCTACTACGGGTATCACATCACGTTGCCAATGGAGTCTTATCTTACCAATGTATTTTTGTACATATAATAGCACTATCGTTTCGTCTTCGCGGAAGTCGCTTTATTAGGGACTATGCAACCCTATCTAGATTGTTATATATTGTGTCTACTCTGATGCACACACATTTTTCTCGTTGTTATTTCACCTGCATAAACTAGTTACTGATTTTTTTATTGCGTGCAAGTCGTGTTGCGGTTCAGCTCCGTTTCTATACAGGCTTGCGTGGTTCCAGATTACCGGAAACGCAGATTCTGAACGGTGTTCTTAAGGATGATCGACCTCGGGAGGACCACATGGCGGCTGGTCACATTGACGTACAACGTCAATGGCCAGAAACCGGATCCGGAATCCGTCGGGCTGCTTCTGGCGAACGAGAATCTCGCGGGAGGCGATTTTGTCGCGATTGGGCTTCAGGTGAGGAAGGGGTATTTCTAGGATAGGGCGTGAGAATTCTCAGATTTCAGGAATTGACGCACTCGGATATCGGAAACTTCATGCCTTCCGAGGAAACCTGGGCGAAACACATCGGCGATTGGATGATCTCCAACGGATGCGTGCTGCTGAAGAGGACGTACTTGGCTAGCAATATGCTGCTGATCTTCACGAGGAGCCATATTTTGCCTAAGGTGAGTACGGGGAAGGGGTCAGGACGGAGCTCTGGGGAGCAGCCGACCGCACGCTGCCGAGGGACGGTGATCGAATGGCTGGCTTTCAGACGTGGAAGTCTGTCTGGATTTATGTCTATGGGTCGTCTGAAATCCGGCCAGTTTTCAGACGTCTTAAACAAGATATTGTCCAAAATGAAATGTCCTGGCGTGTCTCGCGTCGTCTCAAACAAGTCATTCTGGCCGTGAGCGAGACAGATGACCGTTGTGTCCGAAAACCGACCGATCATCAAATCGTACTTCGCAGAGAATGCGCCTTGGTTTTCAGACAACGAATGCCGTAGACAGACTCAAAGCAGACAATACCTGTCTGATTCTGATTACCGTATCCCTGGATCTAAATCACGTAATTTCAGATCAGCAGCGTCGATTTCCGCTACATCCGAGCAACAATGGGCGGCCTCGCCGGCTACAAAGGCTCAATAGCCGCTCGAATCGTCTTCGGCGGCAAGAATGTGTCCATCTGCTTCGTCACAAGTCACATGTTCCACTCGGAGAAGTTCTACTCGAAACGCGTTCAACAGTACAAGAATTCCTTCGCCCAATGCACCTTCAAGGACAAACCAGCGACAGGGACCGACTTCGTGATATGGATGGGCGACCTGAATTGGCGCGTGGACACGACGATGGATGCGGGGAAGGTCGCGAAGGATCTGAGAGGCCTGGATGGAAACGAAACTGCGATCGGGAGGTATATTCAAGAAAACGACCAAATGAGCCGAGCCATGGTTCTGGGACACGCGTTTCATCATTTCGTCGAAGGACCAATATCGTTTTTGCCGACTTATCGGCTTCAGGTGAGCGAATCTTAGGATTTTAGCGTTTATAATTCCTGAAATTTAGGTAGGAACGACAGATTACGACCTGAAAAGAGTCCCATCCTGGTGTGACCGAATCGTGTACAAAGAAGACAAGGATTTCAAGCAAACGCGCTACAACTCCTACACCCGGATAACGCTGAGCGACCATTTCCCAGTGGTCGCAGAATTCGAGTGCTCCATCGAAGATCCCCTGGAACCCGAGCTGGTCAAGTTCCTCCCTCTCCAGATGTGGTATTCGGGAGTTCCACTTTCCTGTCGATTCCGGTTCAACAAGTCCTATTGGCAACGCGAGGGCTCCTACAAGGATTGGATAGGAATCTACGAGAACGAAGTGACCGACGTGGAGACTCCGCTGAGATACGTCTTCGCTCTGACGACTTTTGATGAGCTTTTCGAAGGTAAGATGAGTTCTAATTTTGACGATCTTATGCTTTTCATGTTGCAGGAATTCCAACAGTCGTCGCCGAGTTCTCCGCCCTGGATGCTGGCATCTACAGGGTCGGCTACTTCAGCTATTACCGCGGCTGCTTAATAGGATTATCGCTTCCGTTCGCCGTTTCCTCGCCCCAAACCTCAGCGTCTTCCTAGGATGCCAACGTGTCTGCCTCGCCGAAGCTATAATTCCTGTAATATGTAATCAGAGCAATATTAGAGATTGTATTTAGAGCTAATTACGTGTAGAAAATGACCATAAATTGTAAATAGCGGTGTTCATCTACCAGTATTTCAGGAGATTCTTAGCCGCTTGGTTGGCATTGTCCTGGCCGAAGACGAATTTGTCGATGGAAGCCGTGTGATAGGAAACGTCAGTGAAGACCTGAGCTCGGGATTGAACTGCCTCATAAGCTAGCTGGGAGCAATCGGTGCTGTAGGAAACGAGGCCTTGGATGAAGAAGCGGTTGTTCAGGGAGCTGACGAACCCTCCGCCGCTGTCGCCCTGGAATCAAGAGAACGGCTTTAGAGGGCCGAGGGGAACTGAGAATTACGGCGCACATGTCCTTGGTGTTGTACTCCATAGCGCAGATTGTGTCGCTAGGAAGCTTATAATGGACTTGCTCACAGTATGCCCGGGTCAGTGGGGTTCCGACGTCAAGCATCTGGAGGATATCGTGAACTATGATGTCTTTCTGGGCTACAAATGTGGATTTCAGGGTTTGGATGAGAGAGATAAGGCCTACGATCACTTCCCCATCCGTAAGACCAGAACTTTGGCTTCTCGCGGAGCCCAGTGGTGTTGTGAAGATGAGGGAGGCAGATGTGGGTTTCAGAGATTTGGTCCCGGAGTTCGATTAGGGCGATGTCGAGACCGGTGGTGCAGTTTCCCAAGAGGAAGAAGTCTTCATATTCGGCCCTGAATCAGAGGGGAACTCAGCTCCGAACAGGCCAAGACCTAAAGACCTACCTAACGACTTTAACGGACTTCATCTCGTCGTGACCCTTACAAACCGAGCCACTGTTGACACAGGTTCCCCCATACCGGACCTCCAAATTCTTGACCGCCACCTTTGGATCATGATAACTACATTCGCCGTTGCCGTTATCGAAGAAACAGTGAGCCGCGGTCACCACGTGCTTCTTGGAGATCAACGTGCCAGTGCAGATGTAGTCTGAAACCGGGATTCTTGCCCTGGAAAGGATGAAACAAGCTTACGGCCGTCGTAGTAGATAGCCAGAGCCCAAGGCATCTCGCCGTCTTTGACGTCCGTTCCTCCCATCGCTTTTCTCTGGTCTCCTTCGGACTCGTCGAGAAAGAATTCGATTTCACGCTTCGCTTGATTCTTGAAGAAGTCATCTGATTCGTCGTAATTCGGCTCATCCTGATTTTCAAAGGTGTCATCGATGAGGTCAGGGTCTACGGAAGCATAGTTGAAGCCTTTGATGTGCTGGCGGCCGCAGGTTTCCGCATCTAGGGGAAGATGGCATTGGTTCCGGACCGGGGAAAGCCTACCGTAGACCGATGAGATCGTGGTTAGAGGAGAGAAGGAAACTGGGATCCAGAGCAGAGGAAATAGAAGCAGGAAGACTAGAAAACAGTTGGAAGTAGGCATGGGAATGGGGTGAGCGGCGCCGCTGTGGATAGGGAGATCTGGGGCTAGACACTCATTGAGCGGCTGTGGAACGATGACTCAGGATTTGGCAGGCGGATGTGCATGAGAGAGAGAGAGATGATGACGATATGACGCATGTGGGAAATCATAAGACCCAACGGATGCGGGCAGTCGCTGCTTGGGGCAAGGGAAGACCTGGTGGAAGGCCGTTGGAGGAGGTCACCGGAGGGAGCAGGAATCCTGGGGCATAGGGAGTACAGTAGAGTTGGGGAGGTAGACCGAGCGGAAGACCGACTCTGGGCATCATCGGGGAGCGGAGAACGAAGGCTGGGTTTGCGAGGAAGGCGGCTTGGGGATGGAGGAATCGGCCGGGTCAAGGACTCTGGAAAGAGCAAGAACCTAAGCTCCGTTCCTCTCAATTGAGCTCTTGGGTAGCTTGTATGAGGCTCCCGGAAACCCCTAAGTCTGTCCAGTCCTTAAACCAATGCTACCCTACCTCCACCTCCCCTTCTCCTGCCACCTTCCCGCATCGCTCTGGCACCAAAAAGCCCCTAAAACCTAACTCTAATTCTCTAAAACCGATCAAACCATAAGCCCCTGAAACCCATCCAACCATGCAACACGTCCCGATCGCATTTATCGACAGCCTCTTCCAAACCTTCCCCAAATCACCAATCCACTTGAAACGCCTCGCACGTCTCTCCAGACCCTTCGACAAGTGCATCAAAAGCTTCCTCCAGAAAGTCCACCAAAAATATTACACTCTCCTGGACGGAGAACTGGTCGAGACTTCCTACGTCGACTGCAACAACAATACAATCGATTGGAACCACTATTGTCTCGATTATCGATGGATGACATGCTTGGAATTCGAGGCAACCTCGGAAGACATTCCCAAGATTGACAAGACTCTCATGACCAAGATTTCGAAGGAAAGAGGACGGCTGTGGCTTAGCCTGCGCAGTCCTAATCTCGACAAACACTGGATCAACGAATTCGCGTCCTGGAAAAACCTGACCTTGCTGTCCATCTCTGCCAGACACGACCTAAACATCATCTACCTCCTAGAGAAGATCCTAGAAACAAAGCAACTCATCACGCTCCACTTCGAGTTCGCCTCCGACGTCGAATGTCACTTTGCCTTAGAGTTCCTAAAACAACCCCAATTCTCAACTGTCCGCTTTGGAAAGTCTGGTCGGGAGATCGTGGGAAACCTGTGGAATTTGTGGCGGACGGATCATAAGATTTTGTCCGGGAAATCGGTTGCCTGGTATAGAAGAAAGAAACTCCATGATTCGAGTTTTGAACGGATCGGCCAAGTCGAGAATGACGTTCTACGGTATCGGTCTGGGAGTCGCCTAGTGGAGTATGTGAATGGTAAGGGGCTGCCGGGAATGCGGAAAGCTGATTTTATCAGGGGGATTCGGAGTTCGCATGTGCATTTTTTGTGAGTTTGAGATAAAAGAGGTTTTGCGGATTTTGGGTGCTTGGATCGAGGGACTTGGGGACACGGGAGATCAGGGAACTGGGTTATGATACGGTAGGTTAGGGGAAGCTGGCGGGCGTGGCAGCCAGAAGGCTTCGGTGATTTATGCCTGTAGGCAAGGATAAGGAAAGACCCGAGGCAAGGTCGTTAGAGGTGGTCAGCGAAGTGAGCAGGAATGCTGGGGAACTGGGAGTACGGTAAAGAGGGACGAAAGGGATCGAGGTCTTCGGATCGTAAACTTGGGGGCAGAGGAAAATCAGAAAACTCGGTTTATGTGCGGGCGGTGGGTGTAAGATGACATTCGCGGCCTTGGCTGTAAGGACTCTTAGGTGATTCATGCCTGAGGGCAAGGATAAGGAAAGACCCAGAGGAAGGTCGTTAGAGGTGGTCTGAGAAGGAAGGAATTGGACTCCTGGGGGTACGATTGAAAGCGAGGATCTGTGACTTGGGACGACATGAAAATCAGAAATCCCGGATATGGTGCGGCAGAGGGAGGATCGAGCTGATCTCGGCATGTAAGGCTGCAAGGGGTCTTTGGTGGTCAATTCTTGAGTACACGGAGGATCAGGCCTCCGGAGAAGACAGGAATTCTGGGGCATAGGGAGTACGGTAGAGTTGGGGAGGCAGACTGAGCGGAGGACCGACTCTGGGCTTCATCGGGGAACGGAGAATGAAGACTGGGCTTGAGAGGAAAGCGGCTTGGGGAGGGAGGAATTGGGCTCCAGCAAGGTCTCTGGATTGGAGACTTGGAGATACAGGAAAATCAGGAAACCTAGCGATGGCGCAGTGAAATGAGGGTGCTCTGACTTCTGGGTCCATGCCATGGGGCAAGGATAAGGGGAGACCTGGAGGAAGGCCGTTGGAGGAGGTCACCGGAGAGAGCAGGAATCCTGGGACATAGGGAGTACGGTAGAGTTGAGGAGGTAGACCGAGCGGAGGTTCAACTCTGGGCATCATCGGGGAGCGGAGAGTGAAGGCTGGGTTTGCGAGGAAGGCGGCTTGGGGAGGGAAGAATTGGGCTCCTGGAGGGGCAAATAAGCCTATTTCAAACCTAACCTAAATAGCTGATTTTAAGCCCAAAATTCTAAACCGAATCTGAAGATTTTGGTTGTGTGACTCCCGTGGAGCATGAAACCATCTATTTATTAACCTTTGCATTTCTTACAATCTCAAAGGCAAACTATTAATAAATCTAGCAAAAAACAGATTTCTCAACCTCAATGGAAACTTGTAAACGTTCAAAAAATTCAAGAATTCCTTAGACTTTTCTTTCTTGAGCGACGCCAAGAAGCGATCTCTTTGAATTCTTGACTCAGGTCCCGGCAACTCGTTGAGCTGGTACCATTCTACGATCAGCCGCAGCGCTGTCGACCCGACATCGTCCAGGACCAGGACTCGGGAATCCTTGGGTAGCTGCTTGACTTTTTCCAGTAGGATGACGGAGTTTTTCAGCCATTTGAGCTTCAAGTCGAAGATGACGTGGTCAGAAGATTGGATCTTGAAGGTGGACTCCATTTTGAGAGTTTGAGGTTCTGGAGCTCTGGCAATCTGGGGATCTGAATGGCTGTGAAAGTGGAGGACTGGATTCTGATGCGATCTCTTGGTAATGTGTGATCAGGAACCGTTGTGGGAACCCAACAAATTTGAAATTTTGAAAATTTGTAATTACGGATCTGAGCGCCGGTACGACGGTAGGAACACGATTCATGCTTGGGACAAGGATAAGGGAAGACCCGAGAGAAAGGTCACTGAAGGAAACAGAAATCCTGGGACACAGAGAGAACGGTAAAGTCAAGGAAGCGAAAAACTGACCGTAGGTATCATCAGGAAGCGAAGGACGAAGACAGGGTTTGCAAGAACGTCAACTTTGGGTGGGAGGAACTGGGATCCCGGAGGAGCAAAGGAGCAAAAGGAAGATAAGCGAATTTGGATCTTGCGACCAGAACTCCTATGTTTAGTATTTGACGCTCTCCATTGTTTGCTCGTATTTTAGAGCTCAGGTCATAAAACACTCATAGAGCGATGAGTCGCGAACGCATTTGAGCGCTTTTAAGTAAAGGCAGTCTCCGGTCTTTCGCGTCACACGAGCCTTTTTTTGATTGATTGAAGTCGTTAAAAACGGGGACAGAGTTTCGAAAGACTGATAAAACGCCGATTAGGGCGATCTGTCAATAACAGACTATACGACGGTACCTCTAGTAGGGTGGTATAAGGGCTTATGTGATTTTAGCAGTCCTTGTCTTGTTGGGTTCCTGTTTCAGACTTGCCGCTGTTTTCAAGTACTGTCTTTTCAGCCTCCCCCAAGCAGGCATCCCGGACATGCCTCCTCTCCGGTCTTCATCCTACGCAGACCCGAATCCCGAAGCATGGACGTAAGCCACATCTGTGACGTTTGAGATTTGCTATTCTGGTCGGCTTTAGAACGCTCAAAGTCAAAATTGAAAAGATCAGAAACTACGAAAACTACGAAAACAGCCATTTGCCGTTACAATTGGTCTGCTCTGGCCGCGACCACTATAATAAGATTGTGGTCTTGGCGTATTCTGAGTTTCAAGGAATGGAGCATGAAGGCGCTCGAACCCTGCATAGAAAGCTCTATGCCGCTGTCTTTGGTTATGAGCCTGTCGAGCTTCCTCCTTTCAGGCCATACGATGTAAGATCCGCATATTGAAGTGTCATGTTCTTATGTCCATTTTTAGTTCATTGGCCGCGAATTCAGCTTTGAGCGCATTTCCCTGCAACAACCAACGAGAAGGTTCTGTAGCCAATATAGGGCTTTAGGAGTGAACACAGATCTGTGTGTAGTCAACTTTGATGACATGGGAAGGTCGCACGTTCGGTCTCTTCACCCAAGGGAGCATCTCAGCTTCCTTTCGTACTGGAAATGGGACCGCGTCACGTAAAGTTGACTTCCGTTTTGAGTTGAATGAAGACGTTGTTTAGAAACTACTTTGGTCCCAGATCTCTGCTGTTGCACTTTGTGGAGAAGGTCATTGACAAGAGTGAATATGGAGACATGGAAGCTGTTTACTTCACCTTCTTCACCAACGAGAGTATTGAAATCATCGGCTCGACGTACTGGATGCCAAAGATTCCGAACGATGATTACCAAGAGCTCAAGAAGCTGGAAGGGGTGAGTTTAAAAGCTTAGTAGAGACTGATTTGAGTGTTCCAGAAAGATATCTCCATTGAATCTGCCTACCTCTTGGATGGACAGCTTCGATTCAGGGGATACAACAAGACAAGGTTCGTTTATACCGAAGGAGGCTTGACGAAGACGTTCGACTTTTGTAAGCTGGACTATCTGGAATAGCTGGCTATTGGAGCGTCATCAGAGAGCACCTAATGTTGATTTTTGTGGTAATGGATATCCCCACTACCTGATTCCAAAAATAAAGTCAAATCGACAAGTCGAAATGACTTGGAAGGCTTCGTGAGCCTATCTGAGGTCGCCACGAAAGCCAGTTTTGGTGAGTCACGGCCGACCGTTGCGATGATGGGAGAGAGCACAGAGAAAACAGGCCAATTTGGTGATCGGAGTGAGTCATGTCAACTTCGGGAGGTATTATCTTCCTGTTTCGAAATTGCGAGCGCTTTTTAGAAGCACACGGCAGACTCTTAAAGCCTTGAAGCTCTGGTTTGAGCATTTCAGGATTTAGTACAATGAGTACTTCGGACAGATCAACTCTGGAAGATAACGCGGTCTGACAATTGGATCTTGGACTCTTCAAGCTGGGGAAGACCATTGTAACTTGTTCTCAGGTTCCAGGTTTGAACACTTGGACAGGTTGCCTGTCTTGCTTGTTGTCTGTCCATTCATCATGATTCTCATTAGTGAACTAATCCGCTAGTAACTTCCGATGTTAACGTGAGTGATCAAACGTCACGATCGGACGCGAACTGTTGCCTTATCGGGCTGATAACTGACTCCGAGAGGTTGCTTACTGAGGGCATGTGACAGTTGGAATTAACTGGAATGTTCTTTCACAACGAATCACAACGAAAAGGCGAAGACTGTCATAAAACAGCGTCCTTAAAAGAACCAGGAGGTCAGGAGGGAGCAGGAATCCTGGGGCATAAGGAGCACGGTAGAGTTGGGGAGGTAGACCGAGTGGAGAGCCGACTCTGGGCATCATCGGGAAGCGAAGAACGAAGGGTGCGTTTGCGAGGAAGGCGGTTTGGTGAGGGAAGAATTGGGCTCCTGGAGGGGCGAATAAGCCTATTTCAAACATGACCTAAATAACTTATTTTAAGTCCAAAATTCTGAAACCGAATCTGAAGATTTTGGTTGTGTGACCCCCGTGGAACATGAAACCATCTATTTATTAACCTTTGCATTTCTTACAATCTCAAAGGCAAAC
>KN168005.1:0-30610 GCA_000757745.1 Steinernema scapterisci
TTTGGATTACCTGGTCCAGAAGATGTCGCCTTATACTGAATAACCATTGTATATCATGTATCAATATTTGTTTTTTCACTCCTTCACTATATTTCTATATTTTTCCATTTCTTCATCTCAATAAATATTTGTTTTCTTCTTCATTCAGGACTTGGGAACCAATGGTAAAAATTACCTACAATATCTTGCAAAACTGTTCCGCTCGGTTCGTACACCGCTCGGTTTGTATATCCAAACGTTTCCGAATCAAAAAGGCCACCCGCGCGTTAATTGCCCACATTAACCACTCATTAAAAAGAAACTTACGGATTTGTGATGAATCGTAGCTGCATCTCGTCCTGTTTTCGGTCCGTGTTGGGTTCGCTGGCTTATCACACCGTCAGCGTTCGAAAGCCTCTCGTTTGCCGCCGTTCTCCACCGCTCGTTTTCTGCCGCGGTCCCGGCGCGAGCTAGAAACGCGGCGCGTTCGTACGCGTGGCTCCTCTTTGAAAGATGTTTTTGCTGAATTCGAACGATTTCGGTTTGTTTCCCCGAGCCGCTTCGGTCAGTTCCGCGTATTTACAGCTGTTTCCGGGCTACAGAACCGTTAAGCTTAGATTCTTTGTGTTTTCAGAAATCGGGTTTCCCTCATCAAGCGATGGGCGATGAAAAAAAGAAACGCGCGCCGTCGGATTCTCAAGACAGCGAAATGAGCTCCGCGGATAGCAGCGATGACGACGTCCAAGTGATCGGCGAGGCGGTTCCCAAGAAGAAGACGTCGAGAGTGATCCTGGAGGAAGATCAAGAAGAAGAAGAAGATGATCAAGAGGAAGAAGATGAGCAAGAGGACGAAGAAGAGGATCAGGAAGAAAATGAAACCGAGGAAGACCAGAGTAACCAATGCGCTCAACTTTATGAGGTAAGTAGATCACCTTCGAACATCAATTTGAATCACAAACCCACTTTAATCGAAAGTTTCAGATCGAGCGAATCGTTGCGCATAGAAAACGGGGTCGTCGTCAGCAATTCAAAGTCCGTTGGAAGGGATACGACCAAACCCAGGACAGCTGGGAGCCGGAAGGAAGCTTGCGCGAGCAGGGCTGTGATGAAATCATCGACGCTTACTTCGAGGACATCAAGGAACAAGAGGAGTTGGACAAGGAGATGGAAGAGATTCGCGTAAGTTGTTTTTATACGCTTTCTTTTAACTCGAAATATAGAAAAAACAAGACGAAGAAGAGATCGAGAAACGGCTTAAGGATAGCAAGCTGTGGGGAGGAATTCTCGAAACATGTTCTCTTGAATTGGACGAAGTGGCTAAGAAGGAGATTTCCAATCTTTACGTCGCTGACCGAGTTCTTACGGAGACGGAAAAGGTACCGAAATCTCTTCATTAGTTCTGTTTGACGTTGCTATTTAGGCTTTGATTGAAGTTAACGCCAAAAGCAGTCCAGCCACATCCACGCTGCGCTTGACTCGGGCCCAACTTCGAGCTATCCAAGAAGGCAAGACGCCCACTCCCAGAGCTTCCTCTTCACTGTCCACTGAGGACTCCTCCACTCCCAAGCGCGCTCCTAAAAAGCCAGCAAAGAAAGAAAAGCAAATTGCTGAAAAGAAGACGAGGAAACCTCTTAAGGATACGAAGCTCGGAACGGATTTCGTCACTGCCGATGATTCCTCATCGGACGAACGAACAACCCGCAAACGGAAACAGCGGGAATCGTCATTCGACAGCAGTAGCTCCAATGAAGAAGTTCAACCGTTGAAGGCACGTAAGATGTCCGACGCTTCAAAGTTTGCGACAAAGCGCAGTTTCAAGAGCATGGAGCAACAGAAATTGAAGCGACGTGAAAACGAGGCGAAAGAGATGAAACTGGCCAACGATGTGAAACGTTCTATGATCAAAGGTGAGTGTTACAACGCTTCTGGAAGTTGACTAAGACTGAATTTCTTAATTCAGCTGTGCAAGATGCCGAAGATCGGAACAAGAAGTTGGCAGAGCAAGGAAAGCTGAAGGGAAGAGGCGACGTTGCTGAAAAGCCGTCCACCAGCTCCTTGATGAAGGACAAGCCCTCTACCTCAGGTGTGGCATCCGCTGCACCAGCGGCGTTGAAACTTACTGGGAAGTTCGTTATTCCCAAAAAGAAGCCGGTCAGCCTGAACATCAACAGATCCAACAACGCTCGCCCTTTGGATCTGCTGGATACAATCCTCGATCAGCAGGCGGCCACTGTTTTTGGGTCTTCCACGCCGATGAGCACTCTTGCTGTAAGACCACAAACTGGAGAAAGGCGCACGGAAGCATCTACCGCCGGGATCCGTGAACGTGCCAAGGAGCGCACCAACGTCATTACTCCGGGAAAACCTCTTCCCACGGAGCGCCGTAACATGCAAAACAAGGCTCCGAATCAATCACAGGAGAGCGAGATCGACGCGAGCAAGAAGAGCATGGAAGAGTACTACGCCCGGCAAGATCCCATCTTTCTGAACCAAGAGCAGTTCGTGAACGAAATCCGGTGGAGGAACATTCCCGTTATTGTAAAAGCGTTCCGAAACCGGGCGAACAAATTCAACTTGGAACATGAAGATGCAAACGGAAACAGAATTCTGCACACGGTGAGATTTAGCAATTCTGGTGTGTGACTTTACGGTTGTTTAGATCATTGAAGCTGGATGCAGCGCTAACCATCCGGAAGATGACCTTATCAGCATTCTTTCTGACAACGGCGCAGACTTGAAAGCCAAGAACACGAAGGGTTTAACGCCTCTTCATTTGGCCGTGAAGTTGAATCGACTCTGCCTTGTGCGTCGTTTGATTGGCGCTGGATCGCCGATCAACTCTCGGGACAAGCAAATCCGGAACGCGCTGGACATTGCCGTTGACCACAACGTCAACGTCGAAATCGTGAAAGAGCTGCTTTGGGCAGGTGCCAACATTTCACCGCGTAAGCTTCTAAAGAAGGTTTAATCAACTGATTCTTTATTTTAGGTTGTTTGAACAAGATGAAAACGCGAGGTTCGGAAATCAAATCGTCTCTTGTCACCGAAATCGATGCTCACAACAAACTGCTGCAGAATCTGGCTAAAGAGAAACGCACGGCCGTTTTACGGTTTGTCAAAAGAGTTCTCATCTGAGTTAACCAGTTTGTTTTAGGGATGGCCGCATCCTCAATCAGCATGTTTCTCCGCAGTTCATCACGTCCCTTTGTGATTCGGTGGAGACCAACTGTTCGTTCGATGTTAGCAGCCCTTCCGTGCAGAACGACCACGGATACGTGATCTCGTGCATGGTCGTGGACACCAGTCCCATGTATGACAGTTCCTTGCCGGGTGGAAAGGACAATCCAGCAAACAAGGTAACGAGTTCTCATTTGGTTTCCCGAAGGTTAATAGGTGTTTTTTCAGTATCTGGCGCGACTCTGGGGCTGGTCTCCGGTGCAACACGTTGTGGTCAACGGTGACATATGCGAACCTTTGACCGCTTCCGGGCATCACCATTTCTTGTTTGCCACAAACCTCGAGCACAAGAACACCCTCACAGTCGTTCTTAAGCCCGAATATCGCAAGCGACCGCTTTTCGTCGTTACACAAGCCTTCAAAATCGACATTGGCGCGGATGTTTCGATCTGCGTGGAAGAGAACCATGAGGACCAGGATTTCGACGATGGACCAACAGCGGTGCATTTGCTGTAAAAAAACCGGTTTCTGTGATCTCGCAGGTGAAGTAATAAGAGTTTTCACTAACCTAAAGTTCTATTTTGTTGTTTCATACGAGTAGTGGAAGAATAAATTGTTTCAGTCATCATTTGCGTTCTCCGATTATTGATTCAGAATCATCTTTTGATATTTGTTCGTTCTGTGGTTGTAGTGCACTAGGGTGTTCCGTTAAGATTTCGCCCTGGCGTCTGCCGCTAAGAAAGGCTTCGTCCGCCTAGTCTCCTTCGAGCTCGCCATCGCTGGATTCAGTTTTTTCGGTTTCTGTCACCTCCGCAGATCTCAGGAATCTCGTCGCTACATCTACGAGAATCTCCCGGCGCTGAGCCGATTCTACTACTGGACCGAAGATTCGATCTCCTTTGGACAGCTCACCGGATCCCGTCTTCGCCACGCCGACTTGAAGCGCTGGGCCCCGTGCGACGCTGAAACGAACGCTTTAGAGTGCGACTGAAGAAGGAACCATGGTGAAGAAGTCGCAGATCAACACGTACATGCTGGCGACGGGCGCCATCATCGCCACCACGTTGTACGGAATGTACGAATACTACGTCCACTTCATCAAGACGCCCGGTCCGATTCCCGTCCAAAGCTGGGACAAGTACGTCGCTCTGAGGAAGTCAATCAAGAAGGACGAATAAATTAGAATTGTTTTAGAGTTTAAATCAGTAAAGTGTTATGCGAAGGTGCGTAATGAGTTAATTCTAAGACTGTCGAGCGCCAGTTGAATATATTGTTGGGTTTTGATTGTGATTTGCTTCAAAAAGGTTTCTTTAAGATGTCAACCGGACCTTTCCAGCGCGTGGCTCCGGTTTCTCCGCCCTTGAAGGGCTCGTTCCCGCTTGACCACGAAGGCCAATGCAAAGTGGAGATGCTGAAGTATATGCTGTGTCTGCATGAAGCGAAGGAACACGTAACGAAGTGCCGCGATTTCGCCAAGGATTACCTCAGATGCCGGATGGATTCAGGCCTCATGGCGCAGGAAGACTTCGCGAAGCTCGGGTTTCACGAGAAGCCTGCGAAAGAAGACGAATCTTTATCTGAACAGAAGTGAATTTGTTGTTGTGCCATAAACGTTTTAGAGGAATTTTTACGTGAACTTCTTATTCGAGAGAGCGATTGATCAATCCGAGCTGGGTGAGAAGGCAGGAGAGAAGGGACCTCGTCAGGTGTTCCGAGCGGACTACTGATGCGTGAGCCGACTGAATCGCAGTCTGAACCCTCTTCAGAATAATCTGGAAAAGTCTAGAATTGTTTTTATAATTCAAATGTCTAGACGGGCTTTTCATTCCAGACATTCTGCTTCAATTCATTTCGATCTCCACTCGCGCCCCAGTGCGGTCGCGGGGTCAGTTCGCCCCCAGTGCATGCCCGATTTTGTAAGCGAGGTTTAGGAACGTCATCTGTTTGCTGCGTAGCGTTCTTTCTAACCATCGAGGGTAACCCTCCGACGATTCTCTGCTTCCTTCGTTCGAAAAAACCACCTTCGTACAGCCGCAGATTTTTTGTACCTCCCAGTCAGTCCATAAAACCACGTCGAGTCGGTCGGAACGCCGCCAATTGTCTCCAGGAACTGAAATTTGCATCCACACGGAGCGATTACAGGCAAAGACCGTTCTCGAGCGCTGATAGCGCCGGGCAGTGCCAGTCGACCCAGTGGTACCGACTCTCTTCAAGACTAAACACAACAACAGCATAATGCGAAGCGAACGAGCGGCGGACGGTGATAAGAACCACGCGAGCGCGATGACGGAAATCGCGTTTGGCGTTACGAGGCTTCTTGTTTTTGTTTACGGTTGTGCAGCGAGGAAACGAAGTACAGTTTACGGTCATGCCACCCACATGGAATCCTGGGAATCCGCTTTCTTTGTGAATTTTCGCAATCTTTCATGCGCAACATCCATTTATGTGATCACAGTCGGAAACCCCGATTAAGATCCAAGTTCTGCTATTGAGAGTGCCTCCGTTTCCCCGATTCTCCAGGCCAAAACCCCCCGACTCCTCGTCTCCGAATCGCAAATCATGGGTCGTCATATGCAAGTTTATTGTAGTTCGACTTTACTTTGTTTACTCTGCGAAGGAAACGCGCGTTATCAGCGAACGCGGCCTCCGAAATGCTAATTGTTGTTTTGCGCTCTCGCTTAGAAGGAAAATCGGGGAACGGCAACTGCTGAACTGGCGCTGATGCCGGTCGAAGGACGCCGCTGATAAGAGTGCAAACACGGAGAAAAGCTAATGGACGAGGAGGGAAACTTGAAACTTGAGGATTTTTCTTATCGATTCATACGCCTTCGACTTGGATACAATTGATACTTATGATACAATTTATTCACATAAGGAAAGAAATTTCAGGTGAGCAACTTCTGTAAGGAATTTGAGGGGTGAAGAGTCCGGAGTGGAGTGAAGGAGTCCCGTAGATTGAATGTTTCGGAAGACGAATATTATGAAGTGGAAGGCGGCGAGAGTCGTCGACGAAGGCGTCAGGCGACGGAAGTGAAGGTGGAATGAAGCTGAGAAGCGGCAGCTGTGGGCTGTACGACCGTTTGAGGGTGGCTCAGGACGGAGCCCGGCTGGCCAATGTGCGGCGACGACGGGGTTACGGTAGCAACGTGAGTGTGGATAGCCGTGGGGTAGAAAGCGCCGGGAGCAGGGCCGAGCGAGGTGTCGTAGTACTGACCAGTGGAGACCCGCAGAGATTCGTAGGAGTGCAACCTCGTTTGCAGATGGCAAATCGCCTCCGTGAGATGGCGCACTTGCTCCGAGAGCCGTGCGTTCTCGTGTTCCAAGTTGGATTGGGTTTGAATACGGCGAACGCGGCAGTTGTACGCATAGCCGCGGTTCTTCAGAGTTCGGCGTTTCTGCTTCAGCTGGAGCACGACTTCGCGTTTCTGGCCCTGGAACACGGGTTAAGCACATAGAATCAAATTTCAGAGGCTACCTGGAGACGCTGGTTGAGCTGTCTTACGGTGAGATTGGTGAGTTCTTCGTCGGAGACGTGGGGAATGTGGTGAGGCGAGGGGTTCCGCTCGGAGTTCGTGGAGGAGGGCGAGGAGGACGAGGTCGAGGGCGAATGGATCAAAGGCACAACGGTGGCGGAGGGCAGGTACACAACTGCGGACTCCATCTTCTCTTTCTTCACAGCTGAGTGGCGGAACTGAGCTGGACCGGCTTCACTCCGCGGCTTCGGAGCAACTGAAGACGAAGGACAATAAGGAGGGGAACGTCGCCGTCGGGAACGGTCCACCCAGGGGCCGCGAGGAGGGATCCGCCCCGAGGCGTGAACGCCGACCATCACCCAAAGAAAGAAGCGAGGAAGAGCGCAAAAACGATAAGAAAAAACGCGTCATCGCCGCTGCCGCCGGCGAGCGCCGGCCGGGTTGGAGGGCTTACCTGTTCAAATCCGTCCTCCGAGTTGTGGTTGTTGGCGGAGGGCTTCGAAACAATCGCCGGCGGCCGGGCTACGGTGGAGAGCAACGTGCGCATCCCGCTGTCGATGGAGTCGGCCAGAAGCGTGCCGATCTCTTCGTCCTCGCGCGGCTCCTCCAGCAGCAGATTCGACACACTCGAGTGCAGTTTCTCGTCCTAAACAACAAAACTGTTCCGGATGATCGTTAGCAGACGGCGGGGAGCAGATAAGGGTTTCCGAACACGATCGTACCTGGTACTTGCGACAGGATTCGATAAGTCGAAGCACATCCTCGTCCACCGTCTTCTTGCCCACCAGCGAGAAAGTCCGCGAGAACCTCCCGACGCCGTCGGTCTGCGTTCCTGCGTCGTGGCGCCCCGGAGTTCCGATGTGCACCGAAGCAGTGCGAGTCGCCGTGCTGAAACTGAAATCAACGTTGGGTGCTTGAGGAATGACATTTTGAGATTATGCAATCGAATCTAAGAAGAAAGTTTGAATGAAATACCTCAGCGATTGAGTGCTTGTCCTGGTCTTGCTCGAAAGGTGCTTGGCGCTATCGCCAAGGCCTTGGGAGTTCCCAAAGTGGCATCGAATGAGCTTCGTGGTGGTATAGGAAGCCCGGACGTTCTTTTCGGGGTGAAGAAGAATGATGTAGAGTTTGGGGAAAAAGAGCAGAACGAGCGCTATGCTGGCGCTAAGGGAGAACGAGAAACTCATCGTGAGAGCCTTGTTCGACGTTCCCAGGTGAAGCACGATGAAGGCCGACCACACGACCAGAGTACAGTACCTGAAACAAGAGAGTTTAGGCTGCGTCAGGAAAAGTTCAAATACATGGTGAATCCGATGAACTTTGCTTCATTAAAGTTCTCAGGAAGATTTCGCGTTTTCACGGCGTAGAGGGTGCACAGAGAGATGAGGAAGAGATCCCAGAGAAACGGAGTCAAGAAGGCGGTCGAGGTGGTGGAGCACTCGAGGACGAGGCGGTTCGGGATATGGTGAGGATCGAATCCGGCGCGAGGCATCTCCCTCAGCACCCCAACCCCGACGATGAGGCACTCGATACCGACCAGGATCCACGTGATCACGACCTAAACTCCAGAAAGATCAAATTAGCAAAAAAAAGAATCGAGTACCTGGGAGAACGTGCTCAGAAATCTCGGCTTCTTTGTGAGTATTCGCTTCTTGCTTCCGGCCAAAATCCTCGCAATTCTGTTCGTCTTCGTTAATAAAGCGGCATATATGATTGAGAAGGCGATCGGGGGCAGAATCCGCGTGATGAAGCAGCTCGCGAAGGTCGGCCTCGCCAGGATCGCAAAGGAAGCAGCGTAGCAACATCCAATGCCGCTGAGGATGATGTAAGAGAGCTCACGGGTGGTGGATTTGACGACGGGCGTTTGGTTGTGGTGCAGGAAGACGATGATCGTGAGGCCCGTGGCGATGATCCCGAACCCTGCAAACCCGAGGGCGATGATGGTTCCGAGGCCGGAGACGTATTCATGTGGAAGAGCGTAACAGCCTAAATCGAGATTGGATTACGGTAAACAGAATACGTCATTTAATTGCAATTTAAAACGTTCCCTTTGCAAAAACTCATTTATGAAAACGCCCCCTCTCCGATTTGCCCCCAGGATATCAAACGCTTCCCGAACTCGACGTCCAGAACACACTTCCACTCCAATCGATTTCCAGAGTTTAGCCTGACCTATGTGTTTCTGAAATGTTACATCTTTTTCCTTAAGTCGCGCTGTTTTCCGACGTCTGCAGTGCCAATAATCAAATTTATGGGTCGGCGCACTCGGGTAATCCGCTTTCAACTTACTCGTCCGGTTCTCGTCGGGCCAGAATCCCAGCGAGCAGTTCTCGCACTGGTTCGTCGTGTAGTTCACGATCTGCTGGTCCGCGCAGCTCTCGCAGATCCAGCAACAAGCGACAGTTTCGCGCTGCTAAACGACAGAATTACGGTATTAGGTCGGGGAGGAGCTCACTCACCCGCTGGCCCACTTTGCACGCCTGGCTGCACACGGACTCCGGAATCACGTTGCTTTTGTCGTAGAACATCAGCGTGTCGTCGCTCATGTTCAGGTGGTATGAGCCTGAGCGGAACTGCCGGAAGTAGCCCGCGCTCCGGAATCCCTCCTTGCCGATGTAGTTCAGGATATCGTACCAGGCGGGCGGATCGCCGTTGGAGTCGAAGAAGATCTCCTGTTGGAACTGGTCCACGAAGGTCACGTTGATCATGTAGCGGTACAGCAGGGTCCCATTGATCGCCATCAGGTCCGCGCAGCTGGTCGCGTTGTCCTTGCAGCGGTCGTTGTAGAGCGCCTTCAGGGCCAAGGCGACCACCCGAATCGAGTTGATCACCTGACTCAACTTCGGATCCTGAAATTCGCAAATCAGTCATTCCAGATTGTTCCCACTCGACGCCCTCAGGCGGACTCATTAACTCCCTCGCCGCCGGATAAGTGAATTTTAGGAGCCCTCAGCGCGTGCGCATGTCAAAAAGTCAGCGAACCCTCAGTCAAAAATCGATGTTAATCTGTTTTGAATGTATTTCCTGCGTCTTCTCCCTCGAGGACGCCCTAAGAGGACCTCTTCGCGGAATCTGCGACCTTTTACTGTCAACTCGGAAGGAGAGATGCCAAAAGAATGCGATTAAGAGGCGAAAACAGCAAAACAAAGGATCTCGAGATTCCCCAATCGATCGGCAGCGCTCCAGGCGTAGATTCAAGTTACGTTTCAACAGGGAAAACACGCGAAATCGGGACAAAAAGAGGCAGTAACTGAGAAATCTGAAAATGCGAGGAAGAGTTTTCCCACTCGGTCCCGCCACGAAACTCGACTTCAAAGTTTCGTATAGCATCCTCAAAATGAACCATGCTCAGACATCACGGTCTAGACAGAAAAGCCGACTGACCTGCTCGTAGTTCATCGTGAGGTTTTCGTTTCCTGAGCACACGTGCGTTTCCAGGTCATCCTTCGGCACCGTGAGTTGGCACTTACTGAAATCACTGAATTCATTTTAGCTAATTAAGCGGTTCCGACAATTTTTGTTGCCAAAAATCCCTGAACCACGGGTTCACGGTGTGGTTGTCCGGGTGCAGCGAGAAGTAGTACGAGTCGAAGGACTCAACCTTCGGCGAGTGGATCCGGATCGAGAAACTGCCCGCGGCTTCGTCTTCCACGTCATCCACCACATCCAATCTGAAAACAGGTTAAATTCACAAAGACCGCAACTCTCCTCACCTGTCGGCCCATCCGTCGCTCCCGATCCACTGGAACCCGCGAGTCATGTTGTTCCTCTCGCGCATGCGCTTCTGCGCGTGGAAGAGTTGGTGCATCGTTTGGCCCTCGCAGAAACACACAACCACCTGAAAAGAGTTTGAAAGACTGACCAGTGAGTTCCTTTCACACCTGAGGTCGCGATTTCTGGCTCATAAGCGAGGTGAGCACAGTATCGAAGTCTTCGGGGTCGGCGAGGCTTTTCACCTTCACCGAGTAGGCGATGCAAACTTCGTCCCCACTCAGGCGTTCCAGTTCTTCGAAACCTTTTTCGCCGTAGTTTCCTGCAAACAAACAAATCAAACGAGCGAATACTTCGTGAAATTGGCCCCGATTTCGGGAGGACAGAGCGTCGTTAAGGGCAAAACAGTTCGATCCATTGAACAAAAAAGGCAAATACGAACCGGCGCTGTAGACCGCGGCGATGTAGGTCCAATTGAAATGGTGGAGGACGTTCCAGATGGCGCGCGCTTGCCAAACGTCGGAGGGAACGACGCGGAGGTAGTAGCCGAACTGGTCCTTGTCCGAGAGATCCGTGGTGGTCGCCGAGTATCCGATCTGGGGAATCCGAAACACCTGGAATGGATTCGATCTTCGGATGGATTTGCCTCAGGGAACCCCACCTGAAGCAGATTCTGGACGGCGATGGTCGTGGAGCTCTTTGCGGGCCCCACCAAGGCGACCACCGGCGCTGCCTTCTTCTCGCATCCGGTCCTCTGGCAGCAGGAACACTGGCCTCCCACGCCATCTCTCAGGAACGCGATAGTCTAAACCCGTCCAAGAGTTCCTCTCTGCGCCTCTCGCGTCCTACCTGCTCCATGGCTATCCTCTCGTTCCAACAAGAGTCTCGTATAGAAATTCCTAACCGGAACGGAAGCTGTTTATTGAGTTCCTCGATCGTGTTCAGCGCAATCTCGGCCCTCTGGATACCGTATTGTTCCCAAATGGGTCCACAACCCTCGGTTCCCGCAATCTGGCGATGTACCGGGAACAAGGCGCCGATCTGAACCGCGCGAGTAGTGTTTATTCAAAAAGCAATTTCGGACGAGGCGCCTTCGAATGCATAGGTGATGAGGGAAAGACGCCCGAGGCGCTTCGGCGCAAAACAAACACGTCTTAGAGCGTCTAATCACCCTGGCGACCCTCAAGGGTTCCCGGGCAGCTTCCGGACTCACCTGGACATCTCCGGGCAGGTCGGCGACCAGCATGCGGGCCGACTGCTGTACCGTAGTCTTCGCTACCGTCTCCAGCAGGCGCACCACAAGGAGGCCGACGTGACTGTAGAGCATGGTCGCGGCGGCGGCGGCGGTGGCGAGGAAGGCACTGGATGGGGTGGCTGGAGTTCCTGGCTCTGGCGAGCAGCGAAGCCTAGCGGAGGCCGCTCTCAATCATCGCCAATTATTATTCGCGCGAAGCGAACGAAGAGTGAGAAACGGACGTTGGCCAAAATCAGTGCCTATAATACACGGACGGCGGTGGCCAACGAGGGAGGACAACTCGGCCGATGAGCCAGAAAGAGGGCGCGGGGCGTGGAGCCTCCGCCGCCGCTTGTGACTCAAATTTGATGATCTCCAACCCCATCAAACGGCTCTGCCGGCTTCTCTTCATCCGCTTCTTGACAACTACGTGAGAGCGCCGCGCCCGCGGTAACTCGATTTGCCAGGAGTCACACCAACAACTCAAGCCAAGTGTTGTTCTCATCTCCGTTCGACCTACGCCAGTACGAAGCCGAAGACGTCCAGGGAGGCGGAGGAGTCAAGAAGCAGGTCGAAAGCAGCTCGAAGCAGAAAACAAAAGAGTTTGACAAACAAAGAAGCAAAGAATTTGATTGGGCGCTTGGTGTTTCTCCGGGGAGTGCGGAGTCTCCAGCTCTCGGTGTACTGTAACACCTAGAAGAAGGATGTGGAAAAAATAAGGATTTCTGACGATGTGATAGAATAAGTTACTAGCATTTGAAAGAGTATCGCTTGAGAAATGCTTCCGTGGAGTAGGTTGACTGGAACAGATGCCGGTAGTCGATTTTCTTCATTTTCTTTTTCTCCATCCATTCAGTGGACACGGCCAACGGCTGAAGCACTAATCGAAAGCCACCGATGACTGAAGTGGGAAAGGGTGCCCGGACTGATTCCATAGACAATTGGTTCCTTCAGTTCACCATAAAAGGACCGGTTCCACCTATAGCTGGTATCACGCCGCTGCAAAAAGTGTCGCGGAATAGGGAGGTCCACTCTTCAGAATGATCTTTCGAACTAATAAATTCTTTTCGAACTAATAAATTCTGCCCTTCAAAATTAAATATTTTTTTAACTTTAAACAGTTCAGAAGCGAAGAATTCAAATTGCATAAGTCGCGTATCTGAGGAAGCTGACTTTGCTTTCCTCTCATCACTCCTGCAGCTAATAAAAGCTTCACCCATCTCACAGTTACTTTCGGTAGACCAACGCCACGTTGTTTTGCAAACTTCTGTTCTACCTCAAACGAATGAGTTTCGATTGCAAAGGCATCTTTGAATTCTTTGGCAGAGATTGCCGTTTATCCAACCTTTGTTGCGACGCTCAAGACCGCACAGAGTTTATGGAGATTGTAAGACGATCGCGTTTGCTAGTAGATTTGATCGCGGATTGATCGAGGGTTAAAGTATTGATGACGTTCTCCAAAGTTCATCTACCGTTCTCCGAGAATTCGTATATTCTGCAGGAGGTCAAAGATTACTGTAGGTATCAAAGACAATTCCGACGAAGGGTTCAAGTGGCTCCGTTCGCTTCTTCCTCAACCCATCACAGCCGGCTCCTGATCAACCTCAACATCCCCAGTCCCACGTTCAAAGAACTAGAATTTCCGTCCACATGACCCAACGAATATATACCAAGGAACGTCTTGCTTCCACTCGCATCTCCCGATTCTTCTAAACGTGAATTCCGCCCAGCTGTTCCCATAAACCTCTGCAGAGATAAGCAAGTACAAACAAGAAAATAGATAAAAGAATTTGTTTAACAACAATTAACAACGAAAACAGTTGGTGAGTTTAGAAGATAGGTTCGGGGAACTCGAAGTGGACGTCCTTCTTGGTGAGCTGCTTGTAGACGGCGGCGAAGGCGTCGACCTTGTGCTCGATGTTGGTCTGCTGGGTCTTGTCGAGGTGGACCTTGATGATCTTCTTGCCGTCAAGCTTGACGCGGGTGCGGCGGCCAACGATCTCAGCGGGGTACATGAGATCGGCGAGGATGGCGTCGTGGACGGAGGTCAGGGTGCGGCTGCGAGGGCGCTTCTGCTTCTCGGCCTGACGGTTCTTTCCGCGCTGGGGCTTGGCGAGGACGCGGCGCTAAATACGGAAATCAGGAATCTGCGGAAAAATCGGGGCTTACCTTGGCAACAATGGCGATCAGGCGTCCGGAGAACTTCTTCTCCAGTTCGCGGACAAGGCGAGCCTGGATCTTCTGGTACTCGCGGAGCTGGGGCACGGGAACGTAGATGATGATGCACTTCTTGTCTCCGAAGTCGAGTTCCTTGGCTCCGACGATGTAGAGGTCGCGAAGCTGCTTCTTGAGCTCCTCGTTGTTCTCGAGCTCGACGAGGGCGTTGGCGACGCTCTTCTCGATCTCTTCGGCGGCCTTGCCGGCGGGCTTGATAAGCTTGGGGTGCGCAGTCTCGGGCATTTTGATGAACCTCAAGTCTGAAGCAAAGATACACGTTATTGTTAAGCATATAATGAGGAAATTCCCGGATAAACACGATGCTGACACGGCCAAAACGGAACAAAGTAACGAAAGATAAGTAACAGTTAGTAGAGCAAGGTTTAAGCGCATTATATTTGTTCTAAGTAGCAGAACGAAGTTTGAATCACGCAAAGCCACGATTGAAATGTTTTAGATCTTTCGGAATCGTCGAAGATGAAGTGAATAAAGATATTCGCGCGATCAACGACGGTTTAGAAACATTCCGAAGCCTATGAAGAACGTTAGAGACACGAAAATCACGAAATCGAAACGAAAAGCACCCAGCAAACATCGAACCGAAGGGTCAGATCAGACTTGGCAGCTTCGGAGCTCTCCCGGGAGATCCACCGTAGGACATTAGTTGCCTGACTGATTCTGTTCGGGAGTTCAGCATTCAACACATTGGAAATATCTTCCATTCGTTTCCACGTTTTCGTCGTGTCTGTGGCGGCAACCACTGTGATCGGAGAAAGATTCTCCGGAACTTGGATCTGGAATTGTGGCAAAAGTTGAAATCAAACGCGCAGGTTAAACATTTGCTGTATTTTAGGGACCAAACTGGATTGGTGCGTAAGCTTCAACTGGCTGTGATCGGGAGGCGATTAGGTTATTATAGCTGTTGACGAATTCTTGTACGGCCTGTTTCGTGTCTTCGTCCGGATTCTGCATGCTGATGAAGCCGATCAGGACGCGATACACGAAGACATACTGAAGATCCGTTTGGACGGAATGCATCCGTTTAGCGCGAAGACATTTGACCACGGAAAGAACTTCGAGAGGACGACCTTGGAGCAAACGCTGAAGACACATCTCGACAGCTACTACGGTCCCTGAAATATAATGTTGCGTTAGCAAAGCAAGATGACAACCTGACCTGTTCTTCCAATTCCGGCCGAGCAGTGGATCACGCTCGAGGATTTGCCATCTGTTTTTCGGATCATTTGAAGAAGTCGAAGGACCGTTTCGTGGCTCTCTGGAACACTTTTATCTGGCCTGAAAATTATTCTTTTACCCCGAATATTTCCAAGTGTTTCTTACCAGGTTTTCCATTGGTGGTGCAGAACGGTTTGATCTTCGCCTTTCTCGCGAACAATCAAATGCGTGGTCGTGACGCCGATACCTTCATGGACACACTTCCCCTTTGTCGTAACAGATATTTCTAAAGCTGATTCATTAGTATCTGCTGCCGCTGCAATCTTGCCTACCAGTGCCATCGATCTTCATCGTTTCTCCGTCCTTCTCGCTCCAGTACTGCCAACACTTGTCCTTACCCTGCTCCTTAGTGTCACAAAGCATGACTATGGCAGCTACATTCTCCTGTCGACACATTCTCCAGAAGTCGGCGACGGTTGTTTGCAGAGGACCCTTAAGTTTGTATCTATTATAAAACAATAAGAAAGATTTTTCCAAATTACCTGTGTGCAGATGAAGTGTTCCGTATCCGAGAGTGGCACACCTTTAACATGATTGGCGTGAATGTAATCACAGTCGCCTTGCGCCAGAATAACGCGTTCTCGATCAGCACAAACGACGTCTAAAAACAAAGATATTGCTGGTTAAATCAAAATGTTTAAAGTGGAATTATAAATACGAAGTAAAATTAATTAGTGCGACGAATTTAAAGAGCGCATGCCCCAACGGTATTCAGCTATTACGAGTTTTGTGCAATCCAAAGCTCACCCTTATATCGGTTCTTCGATGGGTTCTTGTCGAATGCCTCTCGAGTGGTGTCTTCTGGGATGTACATCTTCACGCTCTGGACGTATTCTTGGAGGGCGCCTGGAGCCAATAGCGAACTCGATCTCTGAAAGTGTACAAAACTGAATCAATTATATAAAAAAGTATTTTTACCACGGCGAAATTCCTCATCGCAGTCTTCACTTCCTCTCCCGTAGTATCCACGCGGCCGGATGCAAGCAGGCCCTTCACTAATTCCGCCACGGGGTTCCTAAACAAGCCTTTTAAAACTCTGTCTTTCATTTAGCAATACTCACGCAACCTTCCGCTCGCTGGCTTCCTTCGATTTGTCCTTCTTCTCATCTGCGTCCTTCTTGTCTTCAGTTTCGAGATTGTCCTCAGTTGTCTAAACAGCCACTTAAGGATTTATCCGTTCTAAATGTTCGAACCCACCGTGTGCTTCTTGGCCGCTTTCTTCTTATTGATCAAGGCCTGCATCTTCTTCTTCCTAACGCTGGTCTCCTCCTCCTTGGTTCTGTCCCCCTTGGGAACGTCCTTCTTAGCTAAGGCCTTCTTTGTACCTTTTTGGCGAATTGACCCCTCGGCACTCCCTTTCCGGTCTGGCGTCGCCGGGATCGAAGGTTGCGAAGAGGCTGGCTGGGATGTCGCCGGCGTCGGAACGTTCTTGTTGCCGCTTCCTCGACGCGTCTTCAACTTTTTGACCCGGGTGCTTCGTGCGGAAGGCGATTCGCCGCCGTCTTCCTTCTTCTTGTCGGTCATCGGATTCAGCTGATTTGCTTGATGGATTATGTCCGCTTTCTGAAAAACACGCTTTTTACACAAAAACTTTGATTTCTCACTTGCCGCCTTCTTGAGACGGTTGAGGAGTGCAGACGCCATCGTCTTGTCGCTCTCGTGACTCCGATGCTACCGAGATACGCGGATCGACCGAAAGTCTTTGCAAACGGCCAACTTCAGGCCGACCGACCGGTGCAGATAACTGGAACAGGAATGTGGCCGGAAACGACGGCGCTGCTTTTGAGGGCTGCTGCACTGGAACTCAGACTCAGACAGACGTCGGCGTCTCTGAGCCACAGGAAGCGGTTTCATTCTGAGTTGTTGCCTCCGCCGTTGACCGGTCGGACAAGAATCCCGGTGGAACCGACGCTTCTTCGGTTTTCTGTATTTCTGCAAAATACATCAATTCGAAAATTCGCTTCTACAGATTAAATGAACATCTACTGACGTCGTTTAAACGCGATATCTTTCGTCATTTACAGATTTCAATGTTTTCAAAACACTTGCTGTGATTCAAGCGCTTGTTTCCACGTTCGTGCACGTAAGAATTCAAAGTCCTTCTTCTGTTCCTGCGTCCCTAAATAACTCCCTTCCGTCAGCTTCTCGACTCTGACTCACTTCAGCTTCTTTCTCGCCTCGGTTCTGTGCACAACTACGGTTCCAGACCTCCAGTGTAAAGCCTTCTGCGTAGATCGGCGATCGTCGGCCCAACGTCCAAGTTACGTGCACGTTCCCGAAACGATGCCGATGACGAAAGATAAATACTTTTTCTTCCAAAACAAAAATATCACGCGGGAGCTCAATCTTCAGCTCAGGTCGATCGAAGTTTCTTTCAGGGCTCGCGCTTTTTCTCCGAAACGCCGCTTGTTTTGCACGTTTCTTGCGACAACACTGTAACACGCTACGCGAATTTCCTGCGCGATTTTTGCCGTTTCAAGTCGGGGAATTCGCGTGCGACCTCCGCAGAGCGGAGAACCGAGGAGAAACGTGGCAGGTGCACGCCGAAAACGGGAATTCGCAACTGGTCACTACGTGCAGGAAATATCGGCTTGAAAGTGTGTCCCTTAGAGAAAATGTTCTCTGCTTGAAATTACTCGAGCGAAGGTACTGTAGATTGTTAGGAACAAAGGATATGCTGCAACTTAACCAGCAGTCTTGCAACTCGCGAGGTTCAGGTTTCCCTAATAACGTAACTGGCTTTCCACGGCGATCGGATTCGTTTTTCTCTTCGCGCTCTGTTTCGGGGATATGTCGCGTCAAAACAACGACTTCGCAGATAGCAAAGATCAGATGGAGATCCTCTCGGCCGCGTCTTCGAATTGGGTTAATCACTCGGATCCAGCAAAAACACGCCGCCTGGATCCATCCATCGATCGGTTCGTCGTGGTTCGGAGACTCCATTTAAGTCCTCGCGGCGCCTCGGGCGTCCCTCGCCTGTAATCGCCTGTAAACCTCTCCGGTCTTTCTCCGCCTCCGCGCGTGCCTCGAGTCGGGTCCACCGCAGCGCCGCCGCAACCGGGGGCGGCGCCTCGCCGGAGGCGGCGCTCCGCAGCGCCAGAGGAATCCAATCGCCTCCTCGACCGATTCTTCTTTGCGTTGTCGTTCAATCGAACAAACACAACTTCTCCTAACTCCATTCACTCGAACCGTCCATGCCCCCCTCAACCTCGCCTGCACAGCCCGTGCGCCGTCCGGCCTCGCCGGAAGAACTCCAGATGATCGCCGACCTGCGGACCGTGGTGCCACGGAGTGGAGCCCTTGGCGACAGTACCCTCCTCAGATGGCTCCGATCAAAGGACGGCCGCTTCGACGAAACCGCGGAAGGCCTCAAGAAAACCCTTGTGTTCAGGAAAGCCTGGGACCTCGACAACATCGAAAACTGGACTGCGCCAGAGGTAATCGACTCCCTTGCGATCTAATCGAATACGAAATCGTATTTTTCTTGTCAAGCGCTCTTCTCAGCTGGCCTGCACAACAGCGGCGAACGCGTAGTGCGCAGGGAAAACGCAGTGGAGAAGGTCCCAGCGGCCTTCGGGGCGACCTTGCGCGCGTGGCTATTCTCTGATCGCATGTGACTTTTGGAAAATAACCAAATTACTGTACAACCGAGGTGCAGGCTGAGCGCTCGTAATGCCGTCGTCTGCTGGTCACTGATCAAGGTCCGTCGGCTGCTTTGAAGGTCGAAATGCGCGAGTTCGAGTAAACAGAAGCTGATCCCTCGCTGGTTGTAACCTCTCCGAAATCTATGTGCGAAATCTCTCTGCGTCAAACGACCTTCGGAGAATCGATTGGTTGCGAAGAAAGAAGCGCGGTCAAACGAAGGTTTCTAAAGAGAAAAAGTGGAAAGAAACGAAAGGCGACTTTTTCCCTGAGCACAGATCAACTGGAGACAACGAGAGACGTTTGGATTGTTTCGACTGCAAAACAGGTTGAGGGAATTTGGGAGACGCGATACGGTAAGAAGACGGACGCGTTTAGTTTTGGCGTTTGTTTACCTAAAATCTGCGAAAATCGGTCTGCCTTGAAGACACCTAGGAAATGAGATTCGAGAAGTTGTATAATGCTGGTGCTGGATTCTGTCAGAAATCTGTCAGAAAATTGTTCGGAAACGAGCCGCTTCAAAAACAAAATTGAAATCGGCTTTGTTCTTGATCGCTGATCGAAGAACACGCCAAGTTGACTCACTTCCTCACGTCCGATCTTTGCTCCATTAGATCTAATCTCGAGCTCGGTTTTCGAATCTTCGCTAGATTTCGACCATCCCGTCTCCCAAACTGGAACAACACCGCCTTCCTCCTCGATTCCTTTGGTTTCATGGTCAGCAAAGCGCCTCGGGGCATCGGCGCGCGTTACGAAACACGTCGCGCAACGCGCTTCGAAGTTTCATAATTTGCCGGACGAACAATGTGCGCAGGGGACAACACGGCCTGGAACCGGTCCGCCGCGGGTATTAACAGCTTCATCGGAGACTAAAACACGTGCGCGGAGTCATCAATCGAGGCACCTGAGGCCTCAGGCGATCTGATGCAAGCAACTGCGAAATGGACCTGGAATGATCGATTGACGGAGAACTGCTTTCAGCTGCTCGAAAAATACTGCGGATATGGATTTCTGTCGGACAAAGACGGAAACCCGATTCTCATGTCCCTCCTCGGCAACATGGACGTCGAGGGACTCCTGAAGAGCGTCCAGTCCCGTGACTACATCAAATACTCCCTGGCGGCCATCGAGAAAGGAGTCGAACTCTGCAGAGAACGCGCCAAAGTGGTCAGTTCAGTTGTCTTTTCTCCCTAAATACCGTAGTCAACAGAATTGATCGACGGTCGATCTGATCATACAAAAAGCCGTAAAAGTCGAAGAAACCGAAAAGAACAAAAACTGGTTGTGTTGTGCGATTTTACGCAGATTGCGCGTTTTGTTTTCACTTTTGACGTGGGAGCTCGACCGGTGTAATCTTGGCACAAATCTAAAGATAGCATCCAACCGGCGCAGAATATCCAGTTTGGCGAACAAGTGACTTTTGCAGAAGGGGACAGTTTTGTGAGATGGGTACAGAAAGTGAACTGTTCTCAGGAAAGACAGGTTCCAAAGAAATTGCGAAATTTGCAGTCATGAGGAAGTAACCGGGAAGTTATATGCAACATTCAGTTTTAGTTATATCAATCAAACGTTTCTGAAAAAAGGGAAATAAAGCAATCGAAGCGCTCTCACCTCGTCCTATCCTCTACCGTACCCAATATTGTGTTTGCAGACTGGGCGGCCCTTTGAGCAGATGATGCTCGTGTTCGACCTGGATCACATCACCTCCGCCCACTACAGCTGCAAACGCTTCGCCTCCTCCTTCACGACCCTCGTGCTCCTCTTCCAAGAGCACTTCCCGCTTGTCCTCAAGAAGATTCTAATCATCCGGGCTCCCGAGATGGCGCGCCTCGCGTTCCACTCGATGGTCCCCTTCCTCTCCGACTCTATCCGCGAACTCATCGAGATGCCTTCGGAGGAGGACTGGCAGAATGCCCTCAACAAATACGTTTCTTTGGACGCGTGGCCAATGCACTGGGGCGGCCACATGGTCGACGTCAACGGAGACCCCAAATGTCCCTCAAAGATCAGGTAAGGATTCTTTTCTCGTATTTCCTTTTACGTTTACTGTTTCCGATACGGCCTCGGCCCCGTGCCGGACAACTTCTACATCGACTCGGACAAAGCGATGCTCGACTACGACCAGTTGACGACGGTTTACGCCGGAGATAAACATTTGATCGAGATCAAAGCCAAGAAGAACACACGTATCAGGTAAGACGGGCGGGAGCCAGTGCAACCCCAAACACGGGTGACCCAAATCTAGGCGAAGAGATGTTTGCGGATCTGAGATTTCGAAAAACAGAGCGGTCAAAGAGCAAAGAGCGCTGCTGGACAGCGCGGAGAGATTTCTGATTCGAGGGTATTGAGCTTGAGATAGAAAACGCCTGATTTCATCGGTCGAAGTTGTACATGATTAGAGCATTCGACGGTGATTTGAATTCCAAGTGTCCATACGTCGAACGAGGGCAGAGCGCAAAGACGTATCCCTAATTCCACAGAATCTTTCCGCTACAATCCAGAGCAGTTTTGAGGTCTGCTTCTGCCCTGAAAGCGCCTTCAATTCTTTCGCTCCATCAGCATCGAGATTTTCGTATAACTTAAAAGCGAGTATCTAAAATTAACCAAAAATCGAAACAAACTCGATTTCAGCTGGCAGTACATGACCGAAGAGGACGACATCGGCTTTGCGGTTTACTACGACCACTCGCTCAAGGCGACCAACTTGACCGACATGGAGAACATCTATCCCTACATCCGGCTCGAATGTTCTCAAGTGCCAATCACCGGATCCGTAATGTGCGAGCAGCCGGGAAGATGTAAGCGTCACCCCATACCAATCTTATTCTAATGCTCTCTTGTAGATATCATCGAATTCGACAACTACTACAGCTGGTTCTCAGCGAAACAACTACGCTACAACATCGAAATCGACGAACTGGAGTAAGCCGGACACCCCGACTCTCCCGCAATAACCCAAATGGCCTCCAGTGCCTTGTATCATAATGTATTTGTCCCCATCTTCACGATTTGTTGTTTAGTAATAAAGCACACACATTAAAAGCGAGTAAATTCTGTCATGTACAATAAAAGGTTTATTCTACACGACGAGTCTTACAATGAGCAAGATAGAAGACATCCTATTCGAGGGGAGCGACGTCCTTGCCCTTCTCTTCGTACAGCTTCGCGAGTTCCTGGGGGCAGGTGTGCATGTATCCCTTGTTGGTGGCGCAGATTTCGCGCATGCGGGTGTAAGGGTCGTAGTTCCTGCAAAACAAAAGAAGAATAAACGAATGTGGCAATAACTGATGTAAGAATAAGGCCTTGCTTGCTCGCGAAGAGATTCAGCCAGTCTGATTGCATACATCCTTGGATGAGTTACATGATACCCACATCACTCACCGCTCTTCATGCAACAACATTCCCGACCGCAAGAGAGAATTCAAATCTAAGAAGGTAAACTTACTTGAAGAACTCCTCGTAGGCGTCGTGGCGTGGCTTGACGTATCCGAAGTAGAAGACGGCGGTGGTGGTGACAGCGCTGAGCATGCCCACGGTGATCGCCTTGCGGGCGTAGCCGTGGATCATGTTGCGCATGAGATGAGGAGCCATGATGCTAAAAACAGAAGAAAATTAGAGGAAAATTTCACGAGAACCACGAGAATACACGCGAGTGGAGCCCGGAAAATGAGGATACGAGTAACCTGGGGAGAAAGGGACCAGGCTGAGCGCCGAACGCGGAGATTCAGAGAAATCTAAACCCACGAAGATTTCGAGGCCACCTGAAAACGAGACAACGCGACATCGACTTTCAGCTCAGACAGCATCAGCGACAGTCTAGACAAGAATGAATCGCGGAATCCACGAAATGCCGTTGAAAACAGCGAAACAATCCAGAAGCGACGCGCAAAACGTAGACAGAGACGTCGTTTCGTGCATTTTCAGACGATGAGCAAACGCGAGCGAGGAGCGTCGCGTGTTTGTCGTGGCGGGAGCCAGAGAAGACTCGATCGGCGGTGGTTTCGAATTTTCACGCTTCGACTTTTCCCACGTTCGAAGCGGAGGAGAGAAGAAGCCTGGAACGCGGAATCTGGGCTGTTGATCGAGGCATGAGGAGGCTAAGAGTTAGCCAGAACACTGGGAAAGCGGCATGAAAGATCGAAACGAAGGAAACTTTGGCTTTTCAGAAGCCGCCAAGATGCATGCATAGAAGAATTACTGAAAAACCTCGATTTCAAGATTGTGTGAAAAGTAGAGATGGTTTGGAAGCAAGGTCGAAGAAGAAGGATGCCGTACGTGATGTGAAGCCACAAATGCCGATTTGGATAGGCTCAAGAGCACCACTGAAGTAGCCAAAGGTTCTTTCGGCAAAATGCCTATAACTTAATAGGTTTGGGCATTAGACATTACCACTTAAATATCCTACTGAAAAACACTTTGGTTTATAAAAATAGAACGCGACAAATATTTAGTCGCATGTCGCTTCACGTGATCTCCTCCCTCACTTCGTTTCCCTCCCCGTGGATTCACTACTGCAAACCTACTCTTCTTCCCACAGCTGACCAGTTCTTGGCCGAGCACATGTTGTTTCCGTCAAAATACTCCTTTTCACATGTTTTCAACCCTCCTGGGTCTCCCCATCGAAAGTCACGCGTTTCTAGCTACCTCGTCCCAACCTGTTCTCCGGACTCTTTCCCCTCTTCCCCACTCTCTACAACGCGGATGTTCACGTGCGCGTCCAGCTGGCTCATTTCCTCGGTGCTCCTGTTTTCAGGGTTCCCCGGCTGATTCCAGGAACCGGGTGAGTCGTTTCACCAAAAGTGACGCTTGAAGCGTTTGATGAAAAGGCGGCGACGACAGGTTCGATTCAAATGAACACATTACAATGAAATGGACAAGAAAGAGTGCAAAGCATGTTTCGCGAAGATTCGAGCGTTGATCGATTGAAACGTTTGTTTTAGAAGGGTGGCGACCTGGGAACGGACGAAGACTGCACTCGGTCACACTATCTTCCAAGCTTGTTCTCGAGTTGAAATTAGAGCTTTTCTTTAGAAACTGTAGCTCGGAGTTTGACTTTTTGTCCCCGGGAGACCAAGACCGTAACGGAAGAACGTCATCGCGTGGAGTTTGCTTTTGCTTATATTACAGTTCTTCGCGTTTGCGTCACGATTCCTTGGGAATATCCGGACAGTTGACTTGGGAAGATTCCCCGAGCGCCCCTCCTGAGTTTGTTCTTATCTCCAAACCAAACACCATTTGGCTTCGCAAAGGTCATCAGCCCCAAACTTCTCTCAACGCTCCCAGACTACCTCTTCTCCTTACCGACTACAGTATCTCCAAGGCCGAATTCCTGCGCCATGCCGTCTCACTCCACATTTTACACCCGTCTTTCCCTTCGCACGATAAAATCAACGCCACTTTCACTTGTGGCCGCATGCAAAACTAAACGGATTATAATCCAAACGCTAAACATTTTTATCTCCGACGTCGCTTCGCCGCTTCCATCGATTCCTACGAGCAAATCGCAACGCTGGAACGCATCAGAAGTCAGAAGCATAATCGAATTAGAGATTCTGGTGAATTCCGCCCTTCCGGCACCGCTAGGTTGTTCCAAATGTCGTGGAGGTCAAACGAACGACGAACTGGTTAGGCGAGTGTGACAAGTCGGTTTGATGCACCCGAGTTCAAAATCCACGAGAAAAACGAGGAACCGAAGAACCGAAAAAGGTTGTGTTGACGTTTGACACCTTCGATGAGCAGTGGGTAGCATTTTGTGAGAGGAATTGAATGTTCTTTGAGTGGAAAGATGTTGGGGACTTTGAGGTTTGTGGCGGAGATGCAAAGTAGAAACGGTGGAAGGGCCAGAACTTCGCAGAAAGATAGAAGAAGTCTCAATTTGAAAGACCGAAAAAGCATCTAATTAAATCCGTCATACAGAGATCTCTTTTTGAAGCCGATGATGAACATTTGTAGGCACCAGTAGGGGTGTGTGACTTTTTGAAGGTTTTGAATGTTTGGAGCTCAATTTATCCTGTGTTCCAACAAATTTTAATGCCACAAAAATACAAATTTTCAACAGTTTTCGACGCTTGTTTCTAGAACCGACCGGTCTATCTTGACAGCCACTGCAAAATAAAGCACTCCTGCAGCTCATACCTGTGTGGTTCTGTCTCGAAATGGGTCGCACACATAGGTACCTACTTGCACCCATTTGTATCCAAATGCTTTTTGCATTCGTGAAATTTCATTAAAAAAACCTTAAATTTTCCTTGAAATTGCCTAAAGTGGCGACGTTAAAAGTTCGTACGTCGTAAACGATAAACCCATTATCACTCATCCCTCGAAAACCCTCCTTTCTCGTCCTCTCGCCGTCTCCTCATCGCCATCTGCTTTCACAGCTGATCCACACCGGTTCCGTCCTTAATCCTTTTACTTCTTCTTTGCCACTGCCTCTCAGAATCTCTCGCATGAATACCGGATCGCCAGCACATTTCACATTCCCTCCAGCCGTTTTTCCCCGCGACATTTTGTTTCACAGCTGATAACCGGAGACGCGCGTCGTAAAGCGAACGACGACCTTTGACGTCGGCGTCCGGTCGCGTCGTTCTGGGAAGAACGGGTCGTAAAGAGGAGAGGACATGTGATTGAGGTGTGCAGGATCGATGCTTCGAATCTTAGTTATATTTACACACGTATTCGGTCGGAGCACAGAAACACGAAGGGAGTATGTACAGTGGGTGAGGAATGTCGGAAGAAGGCGCTATTTCTAAGAGAGGACTGCAGGCGAAGCTACGCGGTAGCTGCGAAGACGCTATTTACAGGTGGGGGCGTTGACTGGGTTCATCAGGATTGGGTCTTCTGAGATTTTGAGGCTTAGGAGAAGGTGCGCACGATGAGACGACGGCCGAGTTTCGGAGGCGCCCCCACCATGCCCCTGTGGTTGTCCACCACCAGCCGGTCCTTGGGTCCGATTTGCACCGTGTGTGCATTTGTGGTCAGGATCATTGCAAAGATCTTCAGATTCGAGTACAGCTTATCCAGGCACTCTACCGTAATATCGGGCGACCGCGACTCGTTGTCCAAGATGGCCTGAAACGGACGATAATCAAAGTTTGTTCTTGCTCGATGTCACATGAGCGTCAAGGACGTTTGGGTGCGCCAAGTTCCTGTCCCCGCGCTCAGCTCGAGCCCGGGGCGCCTTCCTTCTACCGCCGGGGGAGCCCGTGGAACAACAAACAAACACGATACTACGTTCATCCGGCGCGCCGGCGGCAGCATGTGACCGCGTGTTTACGACGTTGGTCCGCGGGCACATAAATCACTTTTGGTTCTTTCTGGCGTTCGCCTCCCGGCTCCGGGTCAAATTCCAAAGTCCGCGGCCCCACAATGCACCCAACGGCTTTCCCGGCCGGGCACCGAGCCAACAACAAAAACAGCGGGTGCCGCCTGCCCCTCGTCACACACACACTTACCCCAGTCACGCGTCCGTCCTTCATCGTCACGATTCGGTGGCGGGCTTTAAAGGGACCCTGGCGGTACTCGACCGAGCACCTCGTCAAGAAGTCGAACTCTTCTGGGAACCGGACGGCCATTTCCTGCAACGATCGATTAGTCGGGAAAAGGAAATTTGTTGTAAACGAGTTGGAATCACCCTGGGCACAAAGATGTGACTCACTCCAGTCTCCCGGAACATCTGTCTTCGAAGCAGGCCGGGAGACGTGTTTACCCAGACGGGGACTCCCTTTACCAAGGAAATACGGATCGGTTCCCGCTGTCAATATTGATCTGGGAGTCGGGGTGATCTTTAGTTGTCCCCGGGAACATGTTTGGGGCGATGGATGGTGGGGTTCCCCGATCAAAGAAAAACAGAGGGTGTGGAGAGTGTAAAAATGTGGGGAATCCACTGGGGAAGTTCAAAGTTGGACGTACCTCGAAGGCCTCGACGGCGTCGGCCACGTAAACTTCGGAGACTCCGTTCAGTGAGTCTACCGTGCAAACCGAAGGGACTCTTTCCAGATGGGGCCACACGTTTCCGAGATCTCGGGCGCGTTCGCCCCACTCCACGGTTCCCATAGTGACCATAGGGTCACAAGGGGTCGAAGGAACAATTTTCCACGTGTTTTGAACAGTGCTTTGAGGGAGAGGTTCTAAATTCAACGATTAGAAGAGTCCAGAGAGTGTCTGGGCGGACCTTCGAGATCGACGGAAGGCCTCACAATAGAATAAGTGCGCAGAAACTGTGAGGAATACTGGCTGGCCATGCAGATGGGCCAGAGGACCGAGAGACGGTCTTTGGTGTAATCCATGACCTGGGGCGTCAGATTCACGTCGACGTGGAGCAGCGAAGGTCGGCGGAGAGCGTTGTCGCGAAGCCAAACGAAGGGGAACGTGGCCAGGTAGCCGTCTTCCCACTCAATCTGCACCGATTTCGGGAGACGACGAGCAGCTTTCAAAGCCCACATGATGCTTGGATTGGAGGCGAGAGAGATAATACGTAGATCGGGAGAGACCGTTCCTAGTGGAACATGAAGTAGTTCTGAAAAGGGACTCCGCTGGTCGACTTTCTTCGCTCGCAGCCAAAAACGTTCGAGTTGCGGCGGCCCTCGGAACACGCGAACGCACGCTGGTGGTCATCGATCGGATCGGAATCGACGCCGGCAACCGGCGGAGAGCAAGAAGGAGATCATGATGCAAAGGGGCGAAAGTTTCCGAGAACGAATCGGGGCGCGCCGGGCGTCCCTGACCTGAGAATGCACGGACGGACGCCGCCGACGACGTCCTGTTTGCGTTTGGGGAAGCCCTCGAAGGTTTCCGACCCCTCCCAGACCGCCGCCGACCGCCGGCGCCGCGTCGCACCCAGTTTTATACGCGGACGAGGAAGGCCGTTATGGGAGGTCCTCCCTCTCCCGTCCGCTGCTCCTCCTGGGAGCCGTGGATACTGTTGCGGACCGCCCACAGAGCAGCCTGGGTCCAAAGAATGAGCGTCACGTGAAGGCCGCGTGCGTACCGGGGAATCCTCCGACAGGACGTGGTCCCGGCTGAGGGCCCAGCGACGTCTTCCCCCGTCAGCTGATCCCTGACTCTCTCCGACCGAGCGTTCTAAGAAGCACAACACTCACGACTATACACAAAATCCGCGTTAGCCGCCATGGGGAACAAATGATGGATACTTCTTATCAGCGCGAACGCCGTAATCACATGGCTCAGAAGCACCCAAATTTAGATCTGATCACGCGGAATCGGGTTCTCTGCTCGCGCTCTTCTTCTCATTAGAATTCCGACTTCTGCACCCAAAAGCACAAAAAAGAACGAGACCGCGTGTGGAGCTACCGTAACCCGGCGGGGTCGTTAAGACGGAAAACGGGAAAACAGGGAGAAGAAGAGATTGGGAAGAACCCGGGGATGTTGTTGATGGTCGCGGCAGTCATCTGATCTGTGCCAATTCAACTCGAACCGTCAAAACAGAGTCTGTTTACTTAGTAGTCACAGCCTATTGCAACAAAAATAGGGTCCAGCGAATACCCCACTTCTTTATTCCCGAGCACAAGCGTCTTGTTCACGTGCAGGCGAATTGCCGAGGCAGAGCAAATCTGACTGTCAGAACCTGCTCTGAAATATGCAAAACGAGTTTTGTGGCACGGGGATTCCCGGCTGCAAGTACACGGAAAGGGCGTTGGTCGGTACATTCAAGGACCTCGGCACATGCGGCCGGGAGATGACAACAATAGTTGTAGTGGATCGTGTCGACGTCGCCGGTTTTATGACGTTTTTTCGTAGTCTTCCCGACGAGGGGAAGAAGCTGATAAACCTGTCGAGCACGTAGTTATGCTGACAGCAGCCAAAATATTCTGTTTGCCCATGCGAGCTGTTATCGGCGACGACGACGCGAGGAAGACGAGTAGAGGGCGCGCTGAATCCTACGCATGCAACAGCCCCGATAGTATTCTGCAACGGATCGAGGTCGCCGGGGACGATCTTTGACCCAAGATGTCGCTGGAAACGGTTTGTAGCGGGGCTGCGCAGACGAAGGTTTTGGGAGATTACGGAGATGACGTTTGCGAGGGTCGGGAATTAAGGGAAACGGAATGAGTATTCGGAATGGCATTCAAGCATGTTCAGTCTTTGGAATCAAGAAATCATTCAGAGGGAAATGAGTCTACGAGCAGTGCTAGCAAGAGAGGTGTGAAGAGAAGCAGCACAATGGGTTTTCGGTCGTTTGAGTGGAAGACGCAGCCGAACAAAGGGTCGCGTCCGTATCTTCCGAAATGTGCTCATAACCGGCACCAATACACATTGTTCATTCTTCGTTTAAAAAAAGCCGAAAAGCGGAAGTGCAAAATTGTTGATGAAGCCGATGCACCAAGAAGCCAATTGGTCATGCAATCCAATTCACAGATGGACCTTCCCGCACCGCTGCCTTTGTACCTTGAATACTTCGGACTTTGAATGCTTCAAGATTCCCTATACCAAATTGAAAACTAACTAGATTCAAGGTCGTCGGAACCGGAATTATGTTTAGATTTGACGTGCTTGGGACTGGTTAAAGCATCGTGGTGTCTGCCTGGAGCGCCAGTCGACCAAAGGTTACAAGAGAATTCCCGCTGGAATGGTTTTGAGGGGACACAAGCATAAAGTTCTCTTCGCCAAAATTCAAAAGTCAAAATATTTTCTGTTTTGGACTTTGAAATTTTCTAATAGGTGCAAATCAAGAAGTTCCACGGCCAAACATTGTCGACGCATGTAGAAACTACAAATTTTCTTTAAATCGCTCTAACATTTGCGTTTTTCGCCGCACAAAAGCGCCAAATTTTCGATCCTAAAAGGTTGGACGCCAAGAAATAGTTTCGTAGCTAACCTCTCCTTTGATAACTAATAGCACTAACCAGAGCTTGGTAATCAAGTCATCCAGGGTTCGAAACCGGCCTAACGGACGATCGAAGACGCGTCGTCTGGGTTGTTTTGGTCGTCTGCGGGGAACTGCGGAGTTGCACCCAGCAAGGAAACCCCGTGACCCCGTCGTGATCGATTTCAGGCCTGTTTGCGACGGATACAGTCTAGACGTCTGGGATCGCGGAAATCGGGGCGCGGAAGATTTCTGTTTGGGCGGAGGAGAGGCGAAACCGGGAAAGTCCTGAACTGTTTGGATTCGAAGGCTTTAACGCAGATACCGTAATCCTTTTCTCGAAGCGCTCCCCGAGGGCCGTTTTCCCCTATCCACCCTTCCGTTCCCCTTTCCTCACTTTTCCAGCTTTCTGTTTATACTTCCGCGACCAACATTTTCGACAAATAAAACCACCGTATTCCGTTCCCAGCAAAAACATCAACAGCTTCCGAGCGACACGGCGAGGGTCGCCCCCTCCCAAAGTCGCATGACCGAGTGCAAGAAGTTGTTTAATGTTTACTCGCGGCCGATTTGTTCGCCGTTTACGCAAGCAAGCAAGCAAACAGGCGAGCGGATGGAGAGGCTTCCAACCTAGCTGCCGAGGGACCCGAGCACCCGGAGGATCACGTGAACCGCACGGCTTCGAGAATTGCTTGTGGGAGGCCGGGTGCAAAGGGGATTCTCCGAATTCGCAACTCGGCTCCTTTCGGCGTACTTTGTTCTCGCGATCGGCGGCGACGCCCAGATCACGTGGGGGACAAAGAACGATTTTCGTGAAAAGTGACTCTCGTTTGGTTGCGACGGAGGAAAATTGAGCGATCGAGGCGAGAAACGGAAAAAGTGGACAAGAGTAAATATGACGTCTGTTTTGTTGTGGAAAAAGTGATCTTTAACTAGCTAAGAATTGTTTGAAAAGCGATAAAAGGTAGACGGTTGTTATCTGATCACATGGGGCTAGTGCGAGGTGGACTTTGAGCCGAGGAGAAGGGGAATGGCACATGGGAACAAGAGATCGGCAGAATCGGAGTGGAAAGGCGATAAAGGGACGAAAAGGTCGAAAGTACAAATTGACTGTGGTTA
>KN168005.1:48048-63095 GCA_000757745.1 Steinernema scapterisci
GCAGAATAAATACATAAATACATCAGAAGAAGAATTCGCTCAAGAGATCCAATCCGTCGTCTCCCAAACCGTCGCCCATCATTCCCATCGAGTCGTTGATGGCCTGCGTGGAGATCATGTCGCCCGGGTTGGCGTGCATTCCGATCTGCTGGGCTAGCATATCGTTTGTTCGGTTCGCCAGGTTCATCTCGTACATCGATGGAGGTGGAACTTCCGTTAAGATTTGCGGAGGAGCCTGGCTCAAACGCTGACGCTGGAGGTACTGTAGGTCAGCCAGCATGACGCTGACTTTAGCCAGCATGTCGTTGGGATTGACCTGTTTGCCCTCCTTGTCGATTCCAAGACCTTCGCGGACGTCGCTAATAAACGAAACGTCCACACCAAGATTCTCCAAACTCTCGATGTCGTTGAGGATATCAGTAATCTCCTCGAAAGTGATATCTTCGTCCTTCTGAAATGATCAATGAGTGAGGTTCTTGACAGAGATAAACTACCTTATCGGCCTTCTTTTCTTCCGCGGTCGCCTTCTTCAAAGCCTCGCGGTCCTTCTCGACTTCCTTCATCGTGCGGCCGTGTTCCCCATCCGTCAAAATGTTCAGCAGGTTATCCACAGCTTTATCGTAGTCCTCGCTGGTTCCTTTCACTACCTGCCTCAAAGACATCGCGTCAGCAACGTTCTCTCGCGAACCGTACGTGGAGACCAACAATTCGGTGTCCCTTTGGTTCAGAGTCGCCCAAGTCGAGTCGAACTGAGGAGCGAACGAGCTGAATGGGCCGTAACTTAAGAACGAGAGGGCCTTTTGGTTATGAAGTCGCTGTTCGTAAGGAGGAAGCATCGAGGTGGTGCCTTTCTCGAGCTTGGGAATTATGTCCCCGAGAGTCACAGGCGGACGTCCTGACTCTGTCACGAGATTCAGATAGTGCGTTCCGTCGTCTCTCTGGCCGATGAACCCCATGTGAGCTTTTGGTTTTCGGGACGCCAGTCGCTCGGCAACTTTTGCGTCGAGATCCTTCATAATCGCATTTGCGCTTCGATCATCGACAAGCGCGTTGTGTCGCTTTCTCTTCACGGGCTCCACGACTTTCTTCACAGTGATTCCCATCTGATCCAGCGGGAGTTCGGTGAAGAAGGGGAGAGAGTAGCGGAGATAGCGCATGAAGTTCTCGGAGAAGTAGTATTTGCAGAGGGTCGAAAGTTTCTGGGCGGCGAGATAGTAGATCGTATTGGGGCCATTGTAGGTCATCGCGTTCTTGTAAATGAGAACCACGTCGGCTTCCATCTCCCGGATGTTCGTGTACTCGTTTCGGTCGATCTTCTGTCGAATCGACCAAAAATCCATGGGGTTCTTAATTACGTCCGCGTAGTCGGGAGCCATAGACCTGAATTAAAGTACGAATACGAGAGGAACAGTAGCATGAATACTTACTGAGTTACAGGATATGCGAAATACTCGTCAGGGTCCTTTTCCAAGAACTTGCGGAGCAAGTTGTCACAGAGGAGCTGGAACGTTGAGTATTCGCGGAGCTGCACGGGAAGGCTGTGGAGGTCTTCTTGTTCTTCGGGTTCATCATCTTCTTCGTCCGATTCCTCCGGGTTCTCCTCTTCATCGTCGTATTCTTCCTTCCTCTGCTTGTCCTTTTCACGCCTCTTCTTGGCGGCCCTGTGGGAGTATTCCGTCAGGCGGATGCGCCTCTTCTTGCGCTTCTTCTTCGGCGTCTTGCCGCCATCGTCTTCCGAGAGATTCTCTTCCACGGCTTCCACTTCTTCGGACGAGTCGTGGTCGGATTCGTCGACTTCTTCATGGACTTTCTCCTTCTTCGCTGCAAACGTCCGATCGTTTAGCCACAACAGATTCAAATCTACTAGAATTACCTGATTTGCGTCCGTGGAGCGAAGGTGGCGCCCCGACAGCTGATCGACGTTCCTGGACCGCGGATTTCCGTTTTCGATCCGACATCTTCGGGCAGAATTTCTTCGCGCACGAGATCCGAAGCGGAGGTCAAATGTGGGTTCGATGGACGCCGCGCTCAAAGTGATGCTGAAATTATTTCGTGGTGGGAGTGCGTGGAAAGCCCGAACGCGTCTCTCCACGTTTGCTCGATGCGGCCCTCAGCGCTTTTGGAAGTTTCGAATTCGGGAATTTTTGTGGGTTTTTTGAGGTCGGAGGCGCTGGAGTCATCCTAATGATAGGCTGACGTTGGCAGATTCGGCAGTGCCCCACTGAACTTTATGGTTTGATTGTTTTGTTCTCCGTGACCTTTTTCCGCGCTTTTGAATCCAATAATTTTAACATTGTAACTCCTTTTCAGGTGCCAGGATGTGGGAATACCTTGTAGCCGCGCTCTTGGCTGTTCTCCACGGTTACGGCGTCCACTTCACCTACAAGAAGGTCCCGGACGAATACATGGATGAAATCTTCCACGTCAACCAAACGCGGCTCTACTGCTCCGGCGACTTCAGCACGTGGAATCCGAAGATCACAACTCCTCCAGCGCTCTACTTCCTGGCGACCCCTTTCTTCTGCGGCATGGAGCGATACACAAACACCCTCCTGACGCCGATCGCCTTCCTCGTCCTCCACCGGATCCGGCTTCTGACCTTCCCGAAATCCGACGCGATCGCCGACGCTCTGGCGATTCTCTCGCTTCCCGTCCTTCTCCACTCTTCGCTGCTGTTCTACACAGATCTCCTCTCCGTGGTCGCCGTTCTCGCTGGTTTCCTATTCGGCCACAAGAATCGGATCTTCCTGTCAACGGCTTCATTCACCGTCGCCGTTCTCACCAGGCAAACGAACATTGTTTGGGCTTTCGTCTTCGGAGTGCATGCCCTTATTACTGGTTACCGAAGATCGAACCCTATCCGAAGCCTCTTCGAAGTGATCCTGCGTCTCTGGAGCCTTGTCATCCTGGGACTTGGTTTCGCCGCATTCATCGTTCTTAACAAAGGCGTCGTCCTGGGAGACCGAAGCGCCCACGAGCCGAAGTTTCACCTCATGCAAGTTCTCTATGCTTCTGTGTTTATTGTATTCTCTTCTGCTCCTCACTTTATTGTACATCTTCCCGGTCTTCTCCGTCACGTTGTTTCTCATCCTCTCCGTCAACTTGTCTTTCTTATTCCCATTCTCGCTTCTATCCACTTCACTTCTATGGACCACCCTTATCTTTTGGCCGACAACCGTCATATCACATTCTACGTGTGGAAGCGCTTCTTTCAGGTCCACGAACTACTGAAGTACTTCTACGCTCCCATCTATCTCTGTGTTGTTACCTATCTCCTCAAGAGCGTCCGGATGGTTCCCCGCTACATGGTTCTCCTGGCCACCATCGCGTCGTGTGCCGTTCTTATCCCGGCTCATCTCCTGGAACCGCGCTACTTCATCATGCCTTACATCATCTGGCGCCTTGGAATCAAAACTCCACACCGATGGACAATTCTTCTGGAAATCGGCTTCAACGCGCTGGTCGCCGCTTCAATTCTCTACCTCTTCTACTTCCGCCCCTTCGAGTGGTCAAACGAACCCGGTGTGAAACAACGTTTTATGTGGTAAAGAATTGTACAAGTTCGTTCTTCAGATCATTGTGGGAAGTGTACATATATGTATATCAAGGAATATGAGATATAAAACATTTAAAAGCTAACAATATAATAAATTAAGAATTTAAAGGCATCGGTGGTTGGGAAAGGCAGCTCGTGTCGAAAGGCAAATTATGCGAAGTGTGGCAAGGAGAATTATGGCAAGAAAGTGGTCATGCGATCACGGAAATCTGGTTCACTAGGTAATCGATGGAGGCGAGGCTTGCGGCCTTCGAGCCGAGGCACATCTTGAGTTGAGGTGCGGGCATATCGCTTCCGCAGTGGATCGGGTGGTAGATGTGCACCAAGCCCGGGTCCGGGGCGCGGATTATCCTGAGGGCTGGCGCCTTGACCACCTTTTCGAAGAGGTCGACGTCCTCCATGCCCCAGCCTTGGATGTTGCTGTCGAAGCCGCCGACGGCGCTGAGATCTTCTTTGTAGATGGCGACGAGTCCGAAGCCGAAATGGCGGAAATAACCTCGTCTTCGGCCGTAGTGGAATGCGTTCGTTTCTAGCCTGTCGAGTTCTGACCACGATTCAGGCGAGAACTCGGAGAAAACTATCGGGAAGTACACCTGGAATGCTCTTCATGAATAAAGACACTTCCACAAGAACACTTACTTGTACTCCCTTTACCGTATTCAGTCGTATCCTGTCAAGCGTATCGGCGGTGAAGAGCATATCCACGTCCGAGAAGAACATCAGCGAGTCGGCGTTCAGGAGTTCGGCTCCTTGTGTCAGCGCTACTCCGCGGCTGAAGTTCTGGCTTCCCATTTCTTTCACGATGACGCTTATCCTCGATTGCTGGCGGATGAGATCTATGGTTTTATGGACCAATTCGTCCTCAGAGATGCTTCCTGAGCTGTACAAGACGATCACAAGCGATACGGATTCTTGGTTCTTCGACGTCACGGTCATCAGGTTGTTCGCGAATCTCCGGAAAGTTTCAGCTCGTCCCAGAAGCGGAAGAACAATGTTGATGTGGTTCGCTGCTTGAAACATCGATTCGTCGACATTTTCGAACGTTTCATCTAAAGAAATTTCGATGAAAAGAGGTCGTAAGAACATAAAATACCTGGCGACTTTGCGAGCACGTTTCGCTGATATCTTTGCCGTCGATAATCCTCATCGGTTTGAGATTCAATCGGACCAAACGACTGCTGGACATAAGCGTGGCGGCGCACTGAGAGAGTCGCGCGATGGGGTGGCCGGAACTTCTTGAACCAGAGGATCATGTCCAGGATGTAGTCGACCCCGTGCCGCGGCTCTACGCGCATGTACCCGTACTGAAGATTCTGGAACTGAAGAACTCGACCTCGTTGGCGTGCGTTTATATTGAATTCTTCAAAAAGCTGAAAACGAAATAATCATCAAATCGACTTTAAAAGAATGAAACGAACCTGTGTGATGATATCCGAAATTTCGGTTCGAATTGATAGATCTACAGTATGCCTAGGGCACATTACTTCGTTGGCGCAGAAAAGGATGTTGTTATTGGCGATGTAGTCCCAGTAGGAGAGATCTGTGGAAACGTTGGCTTCACGACGCACAAGCGAAACCTTCGGAGTTGACGACAGGTCCGAGAGCAGATCGGTTCGCTTCGATCGGAGATTCTTGATTTGGTTCGCAAGCGCGTTCGCGTGTATCCTAAAAAGAAACGCATGGTCCTGAATCCATTAAAAAGAAGCTGAACTCACCTTCTCATCAACGATGGCTTCTTAACTGGGTGAAGGGTGATAGCTTTACGTAGTTCTTCAAGACTTCCTTGGTAAGCCTGGGGAACGGTTTGGTTGTTGTGGAACAGGGTCTGCATCTCGTAGTTCCACGTGCAGGCAACTCCCACGTGTTTCCGGACGCAGCGGCCAACTTCGACGTCTTCGTGGGTTGTCAGAAGCTCGCTAAGGCACGACTGGAGATGCGGCGAAACGAGGCGAAGGGTTTCCCTCGAGAGAATCACTCCCGGACCTCCCATGCAGTAGTTGTCCTGTTGCCCGAGCGCCAGTTGTCCGTATTCGGCGCTGTTTCCTTGGCCGGCTTGTCCCAGGAACTGCGCCTTGTTCGGGTCCAGCGATCGCAGGAACTCTTCCAGCTTGTCGGTGTTTACGTAGAGATCGTCGTCCGCCCGGAGGAACCAGTGAAAGTTGTCCATCTAAAAAATTCTCCGTGAAACGCGATCGCGAGTTCGGCACAAAAAACGTACGTGGTTGTCCGCCATCCACTTTAACATCGCGAACGACTTTTTCTGCGGTGGGTAGACGTCATCGACGCCCTTCAGGCGTATCAGCGGCATGTCCGGGTAGATGCTATTGGTCCCTTCTGCGACGAAGAAGAGGATTTTGCCCGGGATGTGCTTCGCCCAGGTCCGCCACACGTTGTAGGCTCTTGTGTCGACGTACTTCGCTGCGGTCATGATCCCCACGAGGAGGAGGTCGGGTTCCTTCGGGACTCTCGGCTTCTCCTTGAGGGCTTGTGGACACTCGAAGGGAGCTTTTCCACTTCCCACGGCCGCTAAGGCTGGCAACGTCGCCGTTCTTAGAAAGCCGCACGTCCATGTCATCGACATTCCTAAGAGAATCCCGATGACGCAGACGATTAGCGGCCTTGAAACCCGGAAGAGCATGGCGGCTGAAAAATCGGGAAATTAGAACTTGTTGTGACTGAAAGTGATAGAAATCACGCAGAAGAACGCCGCGGTGGAGAAGAAAACGCAACACGTCGAAGGAAACGGGCGGATATTTGAAAAGATAAACAGATGTCGTATATACAAAACAAAAAACGGGGCTGGCGAGGAGCGAACGGAAAAAGTTGGGCGCGACGGGTGCACGCGACCCATCTTGTACCAAAAGATAAACAAAAGTAGCCAAAACTGTCACGAGCAAATATATTTATACGTGAATATGTTCGGAGTGATTCAAAATTGCAGAATTTTTGATCATCGGCAGACAATTATCATGATTTATAATGAGTCTTGAGAACGGGAAAGGAATTCGCGAAGTTCCAATCAAAAGACGCGAGTCGGGCGAATCGGAATCGATTCGAAGCCGAACGGGAAAGGAAACACATCGGGAATTGGGAGAAGCGGTTCGGAAATACTTCGGAAGCCGGGGAGGAGAACAGGAAAACACAAAATGACGCGGAGAAACAAACGCGATTCAGCGCGAAAATATTTTCGCGATTGGAACAAAGCGAAAAGATGAATTTTTCATGAGCGGCGGGCGAGAGGGCGAGCGAGTGACCGTGAGGCCGAATCGAGGCTGAGTTGGCGATCGTCGGAGAGGAGGACGGCGAGGACGACGTTCTTGGAGGGCGCAGATCTGCCGCCGCTGGGTGATCTTCTGCTGGTGCTGCCGAAGGAAAGTGCAGCGTTTGATTGTTTGACGAGGCAGCACGCGCAGAAGACGACGCGCGCCCCCAGCGCGGACCGCCGCAACTGATTCACGGCTGCTGTGGCTGCGCCGGTGGCAAAGATTTCCCGAATTCTTCGCGCGAATCCCCCAGAATCGCGGGATCCACGGGCGCTTCGACGTTGTGGCGATTCGAGGCACCCCGAACGGGTCACATGATCTGAGACTGCGTTCGAGACTAGACGGGCGCGAGTCAGACTAGACGCAACAGGTGACGTCGCGTCTCCTGGTGGTCCCGGCTGCTCCGACCCCGGCGATCTCCGAGCGTCCCAGAAACCACGCGGATTTTGCGAAATTCGCCGGGACAATTTATTGACTTTTTTCGTATTTTCAGGTTCGATTTTCGTTTTCCATGAGCAGCGGCTGAAGCCAACAGAAACCGGTGTGTCCCGTGGATTCGTCGATCCCGCTGCTTCTTCATGCAGCTCAGCAGCGCCCAGGACCTTCCTCGTGCTCCTTTGCTGCAGTCCTTCGCCAGGAATCCTCCGCTTCTCTCCCAGCTCCGAAGATCGCTTCAGCCGCTCCTAAGATGGAAGATCCGGCTACCGCCGTCGAGGAGTCTCTCTACGAGTTCCTGCGAGAGAACATGCTGGATATCATCAAGAACACCCAGCAGCAACCTCGGAACGTCCTCCGGATCAAGGCCGACTACAAGGGCGAGAAGCGCAGCATAGAAGTCGAACGACCAGCCAGGTTCGAAGATGTGCGCAGAATCCTCCAGCAAACGTTCCAACGTTCACTGAACATCTACTACACCATCTCGACGAGCGAATTGATCGTTCCAATCCGAAACCAGGCTGAACTCGATCGGGCCGTGGAGATGGTCGATAACTGCTCCAAACAGAAATCGCTTAGGTTGATTCTTTCGCGGCACCACAAGAACGAGGTGGAATCTCCGCAGAGCCCCGACATCCGCGGCGTTTACTCCAGCATTCCAGCCCGAGTCGTCGACACTCCGTGGTCGGAGAGCTGTTCCTCAAAGGCTTCCAGCAACCCCTACTATTGGCACACCCTGAGCCGCGCCACAAGCAGCTCCAATGACCCTTACACGCTTCCGGAGTTGGCCGAACTTCGGCCAACTGGAGCGACTCCCAAGGCACCCACAAACTGGCGTCAAGGGAGATGCATAGGATCGGGAGCCTTTGGCCAAGTTTACGTGTGCTACGACGTCGAAACTGGCCGCGAATTGGCTCTGAAAAGAGTCCACTGTGGAGGTGGCCGAGATTCCCGACTGAGCAAGCACGTTTCCAGCTTCGAGAACGAGATCAACCTTCTCAGCACGATCCAGCATCCCAGGATTGTCCAGTACATGGGTGTTCAGCGGACCGACTCGTCGATCGTCATCTTCATGGAGTACATGTCCGGAGGCTCCGTCAAAGACCTCATCGACCAATTCGGCGCTCTATCCACCAACGTGGCCAGGAAATACACGTACCAGATCCTCCAGGGACTCGCGTATCTCCACCACCACGAGATCGTCCATCGCGACGTCAAGTCAGCTAACATCCTCCGTGACTGCGATGGCAACGTGAAGATCGGCGATTTCGGCTCCGGGAAGCGTCTTCAAACCATTGTCAGCCAGCACGGAGCCTCGTTTATTGGAACTCCGCAGTACATGGCGCCTGAGGTGGTAAAGGGAGAGCGAAAGTTCGGCCGCAAAGCCGATATTTGGAGCGTTGGAATAACTGTAGTCGGTATTGCTTATCACAATTCTACAGTATACCTAATTTTTTCCTATTTAGAAATGCTGACGGGTCAAACACCGTGGCACAACGAGCTCCACGAGCCGATCGCCGTTATCCTCAAGATTGCCTACGAGCAGCCGCAGTACCAACTTCCAGCAGAAACCGACGATTCGCTCCGTTCTCTGCTCCAATCGATGCTGGTTACGAATCCGGAGGGACGCCCGACGGCGAAAGAGCTCATCGCCACCCATGCCGCGTTCGAACTTCTGAGGACCTCCTGACGCGGTCTTCTCCGCCTTCTTCACAGATTCCACATTTGCCATAAATTCAATAGTTTGGTGCTTTCGGGGCCTCTAGAATCTACCCTCCTTCTCGCAATTCCCAGCCTTCACTTCTAGTCCCCAATGATTCCCCTTCGGTCACTCCAAAATCACGGGATAAATTCGGTGATTCGCTCTAAAATCACTTCGAGATTTGTTCGATTCGTCCATAATCAGATTCGCCCTTCTCCTCCTCCTTCCCTTGTATCACTTGTAATCTCTTCGCCGGTCACAAAAGAGTTCTTAGATTATTTTTGAAGATTGTATTTAGAGTCGCTTGTATCTTGGAAATAGTCGCCTCATAAAAGATTCAGTTTCTATGTTTTGTGAAGGAGTGTCCGGCAAAGTACGAAGGCGGCGAAAGGCAGAGTGGCCTCCTCTCGAAGCACAATAAGGAAGGAGCTCATTCTTCCTCACGCTCAAGGAGGACGAACACACAACGTTTCCAAATGGTCCTCGCCAAGACTTTTTCTTCTCCTTAAGCCTTTGCGAGTGACTCTCCGTCGCTCTCAGTCACATCGTCCTCTTCGTCCGCAGTCCATCTCCCGAATCTATCGTGTTATATATAACTCTCGATCCAGGATTATGCAAACAACTTCGACTGCCGCTTCCGCCGGTGTCGTCGGTTCTATCAAGGACACCCTGGCTTCTATGCAACACGAACTCTCCCACGGGTTTGTACTTTTCAGCATCTGGACCTTATTTCGATCCATTTTAGAGTTCAAAAGCTTCGTTTTGGGGTTTCAACGGCACCTTCACTTCAAGCCTGCACCGACGACGCAATAGCCTCGATTGTGGCCTCGGATGCCGGAAGCAATCTGATGCTCAAGTCAGCTGATTTTCTCCTCCGCTCTCCTTATAACGACCCACTTGCAGATACCAACTCCACCTGCAGCAGATCCACGACATGGGCGCCGAAGCCGCGCGCCTTTCGAACGTCTGCAGCACGCGAATGGGAAATCTGCATCAGATTTGCCAGGAACACGGCCACGCGATGGTCGAACTCAGTGAGCACCTCCGCTCGCTTCCAGCTGTTCGTGCGCAGATTCGAGAGCTGAATAGAGATCTGAATAAGGTGAACAGGTTTCTGTTGCAAACGGAGATCGCGCTGAAGAATCTGGAGAGTATCCATGAGAAGAAGCATCACCAGGAGAAGATTGCCAGTTAGCGGCGAAGGGAGGCCCGAGTTACTCGAAATGAGCTGCAAACGTGTCCATAAATTCTAATCACTTGAATCGATTGTTGAACTCAATGAGAATTAAACATAACAAGCCTGTTTCTCGAACCTGTGCACTATGAAATGTGGCGGTGTTGATACTCGAATCTACAAGCTCGAATTCAAGATGCTGCGTTAGCTTCAAGGCTTGTTATTGAAGGAACGAAAAGATAAACAGTTGACATTCAGTGCTCGCGAAACTCAAAAGTTAACCGCTAGTGATCGAAATCTCACAAGCAATTTTTCAGCGATTCTAAAAATTAACCGTCAGAAAAAGTCCAACGAAGAATGAACGAGCAGTGAACACGAAGAACCTGGAAATCCCAAACCGACCTTTGTGCATGAATTCCAGTGTTTCCAATCTTGAAGTACCGGAAAAATCATCGCTATATGAAGACATTTGGAACACAAATTAGTGGGTTTAGCAAACTAGTGGAAGCAGAGCGTTGCTGCCATCTCCGCTGTATTCGCCTTTCGCGCAATTCGCTTTGTTCATTGTTTCTTTACAAAGAAGCAACGTACCAAAAAGCTGAAGCCCGAGTAACCGAATGAACAATCAGAGCTATTTATAACAAGTTCTAAACGTAACAATAAATCCCAACAACAGCTCAAAATCAACAAAAACGTAACAACGAACAATATAACAACAATCTAGGCTTCTGAGCCCACTGTAAGTTCGAACCATTGGCGGATGGCGTCCGCGATAACTGCTGGAAGCACGTTGATGTGCCTCACGAGGACGTAGAATGGGAACGGGAACTTGCTCATGTAAGGAACGATCTCCGGCTGAAACAAGTTGATTAGACGACCAAGTGGATCCAGCTTACCTTGTTCTCGGCGTTGAAACTACAGATCGTGGATTTGGTAACAGAGTTGGTGACGTTGTCCACGATCACGAAGAGTACGGTAACGTCGGCGTGGAACAGGTTCTGCACGGCAGCCCGAACCTTGTTCCCTCCGTCGGCGAGGACTCCGTGGCCGTCACTAACGATGATCATCATCTGGTTAGCAGAGCCACCTTTCTCCTCGCGGCCTTTCTCCAGAACGGCGGCAGAAGCCGAAAGGAGGCCGGGCAAATTGGTCTTCTTCTGGTCGAAGCCAAGCTCCTTCAGCAAACGAGCGCCGAACGTGTCGTCGTGGAACTCCCCAAAATCTCGGAGCATCTTCACCTTCTCTCCGAACTTGCACATCGCCAGTTCACCGATTTCCAGCTGCCTGAGCGCTTGTTCAATGAGGCATACGCTCTGGCAGGTCATTTCGGTCATCTGGTTGTCCGACATCGATTTGGAGTCGTCCACAGCGATCATAATCTGGTAATTGCGCTGCGCCTTCTTCGTCCTTCGAAGCCAGATGCTGTTCTTGCGGTAGTCGCTGGCGATGTACGAAATCAGCCTTCGCATATTTAATCTCTTGCCGCTCTTGTAATCGCCTCTGAAACAAGGGATTAACTAGGAATCGCAAGGGGATCAACATACTCGAGCTTGTTGGCGATTGAGGGTTCGATGATCAAACGTAAGTTTTCGGCGAGTTCGGCCGAGAGAATCGAAACCGAGTTGGAAATTTGACCCCAGCGACGTTCCCGAGCCTGCTCGCTATCGAGATCCGCGTCAGATGCGTCATCTCCCTCATCCATGACCTCAGCTTCCACCGGTTGTGAGGGGACCTAAAGTGCTTGTGTCATGAAATCCATAGGAATCGTCTCCTCTTACCAAGTTGTAAATGTTGGTGTTAGTATGAATCTCCGTTCGATTCAACTCTTGCAAGTCCACCTGCTCGGCCACGCTGTCAACGTCCATGGCATCCGGATCAGTGTCCTCTTCGTCTGCCTCTCGGTCCTTCAAAGCATTCTCCGTATTCTTGCGGCTATCACGGTGGGTCATCTTCTCTTGGTCGACCGCTCGCGACGCTTGAGCTTCCTCGAGGGAGGCAGAATCGACCACTTGCTTCTCGAGGGCCACGCTCTCTTCTTCTCGGATCGGAGCCAAAGGATCTTCCTCGTGATCAGGTTTCTCCTTAGCCTGGTCTTCTTCCTGCTCCTCCACAATTTCGCCCTGGGAAACCTCGCTGTTGAGCTCTTCGGCTAATTTCTTCTCTGGACGACGTTGCTCTTCGGCATTCTTCTCATCTTCTTTGTTCTCCACAACCTCTTCTTCCTTCTCGTCCTGGACCCTTTTCTCGTTTTCTTTGCCGCCTTCGTCATTGCCCCTTAAATAATATCATTTTAAACCTAACCGAAAAACTCAAAACCTACACAGCGTTGCAATCATTTTCATTCTTCTCCACACTCTGATCCTCCTGGGGTAGGTTTTCAGCGTTCGCCTGCTGCTCTTCTTCGTTGGCAATTCCCTCGCCGCCATAATTCTCTATGTTCTCAGTGGCGTCGTCGGTTTGGTCTTTCTCTTCCTCTTCTGCGTTGTTTCCGGTTTGCTCGGTGTCACTGGCATTCATCTCCTCGTCATCCTTACCCTGGTATACCCATATATCACCTGCCCTCCGAGTGACTCTATCTTACCTCATCCATCTCGTCACCCTCATCGCCTTCGTCTCCATCTTTGTCGTCAATGGAATCTTCGAGGTTGATGTCATCGGCTTCCGGCTCCTCCGCATCTTCGGTTTCCCCGGTTTCGCCCGCGTCCGCAGGTTCTGGTTCGGCTTGAGCCGCCATTTCGTCGTTAGCTTCATTTTCAAGATCTCGCTCATCGACGTTCTCCTTATGGTTCTCATCGCCATCCTCCGCCTCATCGGTATCCTTGTCACCCTCGGCGATATCTTCATTCTCCTCGCCTTCAGCCTCGGCCCTTTCCTTCTCATCTTTGCCCTGGGGAGCGCTGTCTTCGTCGTTAGCAGCGGTCAACTCGTCGTTCTTCTCGTTGGCTGCGTCAGTTCCTTCATCGACGTTCTTCTCCTTCTCTTCTTGCGGCTTATCCCAAACATCCGGATCGAGTTCGTCTTCCTGGGAATCGTCGACGTCACCCATGTTCCAGTCGACTTCTTCGTTATCGTCGCCTTCCTTGTCATCTGAAAAGCAAGCATAAAACTTCCATACAACTTCGTCGTTAACCACCAACCATTGTCTTCTTTATCGTTATCGTCGGCATCGATATTTTCCAAATCCGCAGCAAAGTCGTCGTCCATTTCGACGTGTTCTTTGTCGTCCTGGAAATTCGGCTTTTCACCTTCCTTCTCATTTTCACCCTAGAAGAACATAATGCATAAATATTCAAGTAAATTCATGTCAACTCCAACCTGCAGGCCTTCGATCTGACCCATGTTGTCCAACTCGTCGGTGACGTCATTCTCTCCCTGACCATCTCCCATTCCGGTTCCTTCTTCGTTTCCTTGACCCTGGCGTCCGCCTTCGGCCTGGTTATCAATCTTGGGAATCGGATTCACATAACCCTTTTCGAGGAGTTGTGCTCCGACGGATTCAAAGTGGAGGTAGAGGACGCTTGTGCCGCAAACGAAACGATCGAATCGCTGGCCGATTACGGTGCTCATCTCTTGGAGCTTGAAGCAAATCTCCACGAATTCGCTGAGGTCGAAATCGTCCGCACAGGGCGCTCCCCAAGCCAGCTGGGAGAACGCCTGACAGGCACTCTGGACGACTTCGTCCAGCTTCGCTTGAGCGAACAACTCGCAGATCGCCTTTGCGGAGTCAATCGCCTCGACTTCGGCGTATTTTTCGGCGTTGGTCACAATACCCTTGTACAGAGATTGGGCGGCTAGGAGCATGGGGTGGAAATCGATCTTAACGGGTTCGAGTTCCTGGTTAGCAGGTCGTTCGAATAAGTTCCTTTGCTCTAGGAGTGATCCAAGAACATTGGTTTTCTCCTTCAGAATCTGTGATTCCTTGGGCAGCCAGGACTCCAAAGACTTTGAAACACCTTCGACAGATGGGAAGTTCTCGGCCATAACTTCAAGATCGGAAGACAATTCTTCCCTGAAAAAGATTGGCTCTTAATCACAAAGCAACGCTCAAAAATCTCTTACAAGTCAACAGAGAACATCTTCTCTGAACCAAGTTGCTTCTTAATCTTCTGGGTCATAGATCCGATAACGTCGCCAACGCGCTTCAGATCTGCGACGATGGTCCCGTATTCAGCGTGTTCCTTGCTCAAAAGGTTCAGCGAGGCCTTCGGGAGTTCGCTTTGCGACCAGATTTGGTTGAAATCGCTATGGTCGACCTCGGAAGTTTCTGGAGCCGCTGCGATGATCTTCTGGCAGCATCTCAGGACATCCATAATCTCATTAAGGGCGCTCAAGATCTCTTCCAAACTCGACTTGATGGAATTGTAGTTCACGGTCTTCACGTCTCCCTTGATATTCTTCAGATGATTGCGAGCGAACTCCACGACGTTTCTTATGCTCTTGGAGATGTCGCTGATATAAACGGTTTGCAAAGAAGCGTTGTAGAGCCACTTGAGAAGGAACTCTGAGATTCCGGTGATGTGCTTGATTACTCCGACCGAAAGTTGCTGGTGGGGCTTGTGCGAGAGCTTCATAAGGATGCTCCGGGCGGAAGACGCTTGCCGGAACAACTTGTCCACGGTGGGTTCCATGTTGAGAGCGACTTCAACGACCGATTGGGCACTGAGCTGTTCAGCGTTGATCGTCAGTCCTCTGCGGCCCTTAACTCCCACGGATCCGAGTTCACGGATCAAGTAGGCGAATCCTTGCTGGCGCTTGTTCACCGCACGGCCTTGCTGCTTCTCCTTTTCTTCGTCTTCCCCGTCATAAGTGATCTGGGTGCGAATCATGGAATCGTATTCCACAATGGACTTCATGACATCATCCATGCGGTCGCTGTCCACGGAGTCTTCCATCTTATCCGCGATCTCTCGACACATG
>KN168005.1:110477-131491 GCA_000757745.1 Steinernema scapterisci
AACGAAGAGCGCGAGGATGTAGAGCAACGACGAGCGGGTTGATTAGCCCCTATGCCGGAGGGGATATATGGCATCCGTCGCCAGCACCAGCAGCTAAACTTCCTCGCCCGCCGAAAACTCCGAAAATTGCACTGAAACCCGCAAACAACACCACCAACAGTCGGGGGACCTTCTTGCTCAAGCCCCAGAAGATCGCGGGAAGCAATCTGAATACACCTAAGCAGCCTGAATTCCCATGGACTCTCTATCCTCCGTCTTCCACTTTCCTAACGTAGGTCTCTCAATCTGTTTCCTGGCTCCTAATTCCCCGATTGCCCTTCGTAAAGCGAATTGGCTCCTACGTCACCTGCGGCCATCTAAAATCCCGAATTTCCGACGACTTAAATTTCCAAACTCTGGGTTGCTAATTGCCGGCGGGGGCCGCCGTCAGTGGCAATTAGTGTCTCGGCTTCTTCCGGCGTCTTCGCACTCATCCCAGCTCACCTCGGCCCTCTCCGGCCTCCTCATTCGCCTTCTAACATGTGTTTCTTTCAGCTGGATGCGTTGTCGCTGCGCTTGGCGGAGATGGCGCCGCTGCGGACCCACAAATACTTTCGGGTCGCGTGCCCTCAGGCACTCACGGGTCAAGCGCTCGTGCTCTCCCTACAGGACGTCCTCAAGCTCGACGACCCCACGGAGGCGCTGCACATAGCCACTCTCCTGCTCCAGCACGGCTACCTCTTCCCGGTGATCGAGCACTCCTCCGTGGTTCGCGACGATAACACGCTCTACCGGCTCCAGAGGCCCTATTTCTGGCCCTCGCATGCGCAGCAAGCCGACAATGTCGAGTACGCCATTTACCTGAACAAACGGCTTTTGCGGAACGACAGAAAACACGGGTTCGACGAGGATGAGGTTGAAGAGTACAACCGCCTGGCGGAGCTCCTCGGCCACATGTGGCCGTTCGTGAAGGCGCAGGCCGACCTCCAGCACAAGTCCCACAAGGAGAAGAAGAAGATCGACAAGGCGGTCTTCGACAGCGAGGAACGGGCTTTTTGGCACTGCCGAAGACCGGGCCAGTCCAACTGCCTCGACCTTCCGGTGCAGAAGACCGAGAAACAACTCCGGAGGCGGACGGTGCAACACATCCAGCAGCATATCGCGCGGCTCCGCTTTTCTATCAAGACGAAACCGTGGCTGAAAGCCATGAAAGCAAGCGAAACGTAAGCTTGGAAACTTTTGTCGAGTACTTGGAACGCCTTCTTTAGAATGGTCACGTGGTGCGAACAACTCCACGACTACGACCCCTTTATCACTTCTTGTCAACCGAGCAATCCCTGGATTTCGGACGACACCGCATTATGGGTATTAAATACGGACACGTAAGTTTCTATTTTCTTTCGCTGTTGCTTTTGATTTCTCCAAATTGAAGTCTTTTCAAGCATGAATTCAAGATACTCTCTCTGCTAATTTGATTCTCATTAGGCCGCCTGTATCTTGGCCTTATAAATATTATTGCCTTTCGGATCGAATTTATCTGTTTCTGTTTGTTCTTTGTCGACATTACTCTCCATCGACCCTTCATTTTCTCTTTATTTACGGAATCCTGTTTTCAGAGTTGAAGTTCCAACGGAGAAACGAGTCAAACGTTGGGGCCTCAGCGTGCAAGAGCTAGTACGGGATCCGATCGGAAGACAAGTGTTGGAAACGTTCTTGGAATCAGAGTTCTCTTCGGAGAACATCCGCTTCTGGATGGCCATCCAGGACCTGAAGTTCTCTCCGAACGAGCAGGTCGAGGACAAGTCGAAACACATCCACGATGAGTTCCTGGCGAGCGGCGCGCCGTGCCAAGTAAACGTCGACTCGAGGACGCTGGACGCCACGCTAAAATCGCTGCAAGCCCCGGACGAATCCATCCCCAGGAGGTACGCCTTCTCGCCGGCCGAGGAGCACGTCTTCACGCTGATGAGCAAGGACTCCTATCCGCGTTTTATCCGTTCGCAGATCTACAAGGGAGTTCTGAGTGCCGCACAACAGCAAGGTGAGTTTCGTGGCTCGGATGACGGTTCAGCAGTTCTCTGCTTGCAGGTTCACGTCGACTCGGATGGCGGAACTTCGTCTTCAACATGGGCAACCAGAAGAAGACGCCGCTGACGACGAAGCACAAAATGAGCCGCGACGACAACTCGCACAACTCGCTCCCCAAACAGCTTAGCTCAGAAACCTTGATACCTCTCAAAGCTCAATCGCAAAGGTGAGCGCATGCCAAGCGTTCTCCCTCACCGCGAACTCTAGGATTCCGCCAGAATCATCAGCGACCATCCCGACGGTTCCGGAGGTGCCCACGTCGCCCCAGTAGAAGCACAACCTGCGGAAGCCGCCGTCCACCTGCCGTCGGCATGATCGACGTAGTTCACTGCCCGTCAAAGCCGCCACGCGTCGTCGATTCCTCGAGTTTCCAGTTGGCCTTATCCCTCCTCTCCTCCTCCCTCCTCCTCCACAGTGTACAATTCTCTCCCATCGACAACTCGATTTCTGTTCCCCGTTCGCAAATAAGCGCACCGTAACCCGCCGCGGCCGGGCTTCGCACCCTCGGGACTCGAACAGCGACTGGTAGTTCCCCCGGTGAACCCTGTATGTCACTTCGTATCGGATGTTGAACGCCGAATCTCCCACAAAACAAGCAGAATCAGCTTCCAAGAGGACGACTAATAAAGTATTTCGTTTTCAGAACACATGCTCTGCGAAGATTTTATGTACACTGATCATGGTAACAAAATTGACAAACTAGAAACGCAAACATTAAGATAAATACCCGCATAGCTTCATCCGGAAGGCGGCAGAATTCAGTAGCCTCCGATAGAAGCCTGCCCATGGTTCTTGTTCATGGGGATCCGCGCGCTTTCCAGCACGACTGTCGTCGTTCCTCCAGCACCAGCGGTCGCTGGCTGGTGATGTACCGGCACCTGGCCGGGGAACGGTCTTGCGTTAACGAATCGGTGGTCCACGGCTTGAGGAGCTGGAACTGGCTTGGACTTCGCGGTCGCAGCGTTGATAGCTTCTTCGTTCGGGAGAAACCGCAATGTGATAAGCGCGATTTCTATCTTCGATTCGGGTCCAAGTTGAACCTTCTCGTTTTGGTTGATGAAGCGGCCGTCGACGTTGATGCTGCGTTTGCCGACGTTGAGCAGCGTGAATTTCTTCGTTTCCACGTCGAACGAGAGGATGGCCTGTTTCCGGCTGATGGCGTCGCTGGGTCCTTCGAGCGTCAGATTCACGTCCACTTTGTGGTTGCTGGTCGATCTTCCGATAAGAACCTTGAAGGACTTGATCTCGAACATGCAGATCTTCCCGCGAAGGACGGCCAGCACGCTGATTTCGTTGAAGTCCGGCATTTGGCCACTTGTGATGGCGACCGTTCGAACTGGATCTCTGGAGTTCTTGTAATGCTCCGATCCGACGATCAATGCCTCTTCGGTGATCTGGCGTGGCTTGCGCACGTCCGCGTGGATGTCGAAGTTGACTTCGGAATTGTAGGTCAAGCGCTCAGCTGAGTTCTATAACGCAATGGATTAAACTAGTGCAAATTAAGAAATACAAACCTTTTGGTCTTTAAGGAGACACCAATGAAACAACGTCCTCCAGTGGTTTCGTAGAAGATGGGGCGTCCGCGCGTAGTGAAACACTTCGGCGTTGGCCTGGAGCACTTGTTCGAATGTGCAATCCGAGGGCTCGTTAACGCCTAACTGTGAGATGATGGCCTCTTCCGCCTTGGAGTATGGGATTCGGCCCAGAATGTTGCGAACCTCGTCCCTCGACAAAGCCTTCATCCGCGACTTCGCCATCTTGCTGAAGGAGTCGCTGTACATCAGCTGGTACCAGCGTTCTTCGATCTCGGCCTGCGACATCGAGCAGGAGAACGTCGTAGCCGCGTGGACGAATTTCAGATCGTTCACCTGAACAGAAGGTTTGTAATTCAGAATACCAAAGCTGAAAACTTACATGAGTCACGGCTCCAACGAGGAGAACATCGTCGGCGGTGGTCCATTTCTTCGAGAAGTCGCCGTGCTTCGCTCTTGCGACAACTTCTTTCGCTGATACCTCCGCAGGTTTTGGAGGATCGCGGTTCGCGGGAACAGCCGAAGTCCGCCGCCTTGCGGGTGTCGATTGTGGCGTCGGTACCGTCGACATCTTCGCCATCGGGGGAATGGCACTGACGGAGGGCGGCGACGTGAGCTGGAGAGGCTCCAGCTGCCGCACAGGCTTCTTGCGGATGGCTGGCCGACTCAGGGGAATTTCTTGCTTCTCTGGGACCTGAAGCAGAATGTTTAGATGAAATGGAGGAACAGAACCTTTTCTTACGATATCAGGCGTAACGACTCTCCGCACTGATTGACGTTCCGTGGCTGTCTTCCTTCTGGGGTGCGTCTTCAGAGTTGCGGCGCTGTCGACGATTTCGTCGTCGAACTTCGGGCGCTTGATTTCGCGCGTCGAACGGCGGCTCCTCTTTTCTTCGTTAGGCATTGTGGCGGCGCGATCTCTGGAAACAAACAAATGACAGCAATTCAACATGGAGACTTTTGCGAGATAAACTAAGTAAACGTACAAAGTTATAAACTTGAAACAACCAAATCTAATTAACTAATCTTGCCAGTCTCTACCTAACATTACAAATCTACATTTTTCAATCTTAAATAGGCTAATTTAGTAAAATAATCATATTTCTTTACGAAATATTCCAAAAATAACCTCTTCAATCCGCGCGATCTGGCGGGTGACTCTGAAACGGGCGAATCGTTTTTGCTGAATCCGTTGAGTCCATGAAGAGCATCAAAGTTGGCGTCTCCGCTGCCATCCATCGAAACATCGCTCTTGACGGAGGCCAGCGTCACGTCCGCGTCTTCCTCGCCGGGCATTTTCTCTGAAACGGAGCAAAAATGTGAGTTCGACGAAAATCGGCATCGCGCGCGGGCGAACGAACGTGCGAACTATTGGTCAAATGACGCCATCTTCGATTCTCTTTCATTAGGGGCCAAGAGTGACCTTCTTGAAGTGCTTCCAGCCACGCTACGGCTGGAAATTCCAGGAAACCGCTTTCTGGCACAGTCGTAATATGCAGATCTCGATTTGAGCAGATCAATGCCGTTGCCGGCAATTCTGTGAAGAAAGGCGCTCCAAGACCCAAGTCCTCGTTGAAAAATTTCTTTATTCGACGAGGATTTCGCTCACTGCGAGGAGCTGTCATCCGATTTTTCTTCCTCGAGGCTTCCAACCTGCTCCAAGGTGTCGTCTTCATCCGAGTGCGACTGAAACGACGAATGTGTAATTGAAAATGTGAGCTCGAGACTCACCTGATAGAATCCTTTGCGGATTTTTTCCATTTTTGATTTCTCCAAGGCCACCTTTTTGCGCTTTTTCTCAGATTTTGTCGGCTCCTTGATCTCTGGATATATTGAATCGGATGAAAATGGATCCTTCTTTTGCTTTTTCTTCGTCTTCCCTTTATTGTTCAACAAGTTCTTCTTTTTGGAGTCTTCTTTTTTGACCGGCTTCCCATCATCTTTTGTCTTCTTGTCGTCCTTCGCCTTTTTCGCTTTACCTGAAACAGAACTAAAGTTAAGTAATCTTTTGAGCGATAACTATACTATCGAAAGGGCCTTGAATTTCGGTTTGACTCAGCGCCAAAGATGTTCCGTTCTTGTGGTCAGCTTTTGACCGTTCATTCTTAGTTTTCGCGTCCTTCTTCTTCGCACAACAAAATGCGAAGGGGACGGTCGCAGTGATTGTTGTGGCCCAAACACCGAAAAACTGAAATTTGTTAATAATAAATGAATGGGGAATTCGTACAAATCGTTACCAGAACTGTCCAAATCATGAACTCGAAAAGGTCGTCCGCAGCTTTTCAGTTGCTTGTTTTGAACTCAACTGTTGTGGACGCAAAGGAGAGCGTGATGCGTCCACCGGTCTCCGTAAAAACATTCGCTAAAGTGATCTCGTGTTCCGCTCTTTTTGCGTGTTCTCAGACAGTCTGGGATTAGTCTGAAACACCTTTTGATGCAGATACTTTTGAGTCCGTGTTAGCTTATTAAGTGTGTTTTGTCAGACATGTCTACAATTGTGTCTGATTTCAGATGATCTCGATTCATCGAGTCCTCGCCAGGAATCTCTCGCTCCGCAGCGGTATCCTTCATCCGCTCCGACCGTCGTCCTCCTCGGCGTGGTTGAAGACTGAAAGGTAACTGCGAACAGGAGAGAAAACGATGCTAACAACGGTAATTTAGGAAAGGAGCCGAAAACGGCGAAACTTTGGACGTCGAAAGCCTCTTCATAAACCCGGATGTACAATCGCTCTTGAAGAAACTCACCGGGATGGAGCTGGAAAAGAAGGTCTTCGCTCAACGCAAAATTGACCGCCAGGAACGTCCCCATTACGCTCTAATGACCGACCAGATGTACGAGAATGTAAGAGCAAAACGAGTTAATTTATACTGATTTTTTAATGTTTAGACCCTTGATAAGATGAGGAAAGACGCCGTCCACTTCCTGCAGTTCGTCCCGTTGAAGGAACCGAGAGGCGAGGGATCCTTCGAGGTGCTTGCGGTGGACCCAGAAATCGCGAAGTTTGACGAATCGAAGTTCGTCTTCACGGACATCACCTTCGACGCCACCGACCAGGATCGAACCGTTGTCGTGCGGGAGAGCGATGGAACGTTGAGGACGGCGACGCCCGAAGAACACGACCGCATGAACCGAATCTACTACGAGCAGCCCCACAGGCCAGTCGTCCCTCCAGCCGTTTTTGCCGATCCCGATCTGCAGGTAAGTTTCTTTTTCAAAAAGCTTGTTTCAGCTAGAATGTTTTAGAACGCTTTGAACCAAAATCGCCACGAGTTCATTATGGATTGGGCTTGCTGGTACTACCAACCTGACGATCCAGCTTTTGTGAAGGTACGTTGTGTTTTACAAGATTTTTTCTAACTTTTCTATAGCTCTCTCGAACGATTTTCGACCGAACACTCACCGAAGGAAAGTTCGACGCCCTCTACTCCACGCGGCATTTCGGATCTTTCGTGTTTTACGTCGCTCTGAACGGCGATCTTCCGCCTCTGCTCAACTTCTATGCGGAGAAAGGCGATCTCCACGAAGCAGCCAATCTAATTCGGCTCCAGAAACTCGTCAGCCCTAACTGGCGAACCTCCATCAGCGCCGAAGACAGTGACAAGAAAATTGTGAAAGTGAGTTTGGAGGTTTTTAGATTTTCTTGTTAACTGGATGTTGCAGGACTTTATTCAACAAAACAAACGCCTTAAGGAGCATTTGTCCATGCTCATCGACCTTGTCGAGGGAAGATTAGTGAAGCCAACTTTGGAATCCGGATCTGCAGCTGCGTTCGGCCAACAGCCGCAAGCCGGAACGAAGATTTCAATGAATGCTGAGAGCATACAATCTGAAGCCGGGCCTCTAGGAGAAATGGCTTCCAGCTACAAGGTCAGAATCGCTCGCGATGAAACCGGGGACGATAATGGAGCGCAGAAGAAAGAGGGAGGAAAGAACGGACGAAGAAACGGCCGACGCGGAGGACGCAAGCCGCAAGGAAAACCGACGACGGATTCGGGAGATGACAAGAATTAACCTCAAGCGGTTCTTTTTGATTGTTGATTTTTTGTTTAGGTTGTTTTCTGTAAAGGTTTATGCAATGCGTTGTGTTCCTAAAAAGTTATGCGTATGACCGCAGATTCAACTATTTAAGCCAAACCGATTTACTTGTTTTGTGACAGTTTATGTTTTTTGATATGCCCAAGAAATTCGCGAGCGAAAATTCCAAGGCAGTGGCCGCGCGCCAGCGGAAGGATGCCGTGAAACAGGACGCACAAGCTGCGAAGAAAAAAGCGGAAGAAGATGCGTATTGGGAAGATGACGACAAGAACTTGGCTCGCAAGCAGCAGAGGAAGGTAGTTGAGAAACTGTAGTACGGCTAACTGATTATGAAGTTTAGGACGAGGCCGAGCGAAAACGCCTGGAAACAGTCCAAAGGAAGCTGGACAACAAGGCGGCTCACGAGGAGGAGCTCACTTCGATTCAAGCAAAGGCCAAACCAGCCTCCTCGAAGGTGACCCAAGCGCAGATAAGCGCGAAGAAACGCTTGGAGGAGATCCAGAGAAAGTTGGATGAGCAGCAGCGCGAACTTGAGCGGAAGAAGATTGTCGTGGAAACCGAAGAGATCACGGAGAACGTGAACCGCCTGGACATCGAGAACGAGTCCGCGCGAACCGTGGACGAGGCGATCCGAGCGCTCGATGGACCCAGCGCCGAAGAAGTGGACCGCCATCCCGAGAAGCGAATGAGAGCTGCCTACTCCGACTTCGAAGCTGCGAACATGCCTCGGCTGAAATCGGAACACCCGACCTTCCGCCTCTCTCAGCTCCGCCAGCTGCTGAAGAAAGAATGGCAAAAATCGCCTGAAAATCCTCTCAACCAAAAAATTATGGGCATAATTGGCTGAATTGTTATTTATATGTAGCCAAAGCAGATATTATTTGCGTCGCGCTGTAGGGATTGTGATATCCCATAAAAAGTTTGTATTTGCGTGTCGGTGATTCTTTCGCGAGTCGTTACTTTCGCCTCGATATCTCTTGGAACAATACTAAATAAAAGCTCGCTTTCAGATCTTAAGATGGTTCTCGTTCACCTGTCCGGCCGTCTTCTGCGCACCGATCTGAAGCGCGAACGGGACTATTCCATCGATACCCCGATCGCCAACGTCATCGCCGACTTCATTCAACCCGAAGCCGAACGCGAAAACTTCCGTAAGTGCTCTTAAAGATACACATGCATTGAATCTGAGTATTTAGGGATCATGTATCGGGAGAAGTACTACGACGCAGAAGGGACGCTTTCCGAGATCCCCAATCTCAAACCAGATCACTCCGTGAAAGTGATCCGCAAGCGTCGTGCTCTGCAGGCGGAGAAGTTGCACCCGGCTCTGAATATGAGGTGCGATAGAGTTCGATGGTGCCAGAAGATCATCAAGAAGATGGAGCACTATGTAAGACCGATTACTGCAGTGTTTCGAATATTAAGATTTCTTTGTTTGTCAGCTCGTCAGCGTCACTTCGGACAAGAACTATATTCCGAACCTTCTCAAGGAATATCCCGTTCTCAAGAACGAACCTTACACGGTCTCCGTTCTCACTGACCGGCAACTGATCTTAAGCACCTTTGCCAATGTAAGCTCATTTTTTTAACGTTTAATTCTTAGAAATCTTTATAGGAAACTGCGCTTCGTGAAGCCCACCCGGTTATCGTGGACATCATCTACGAACACGGAATGAAGTACAGCCACCATCGTAACCAGAACCCCACCGTCGTCCGTGACAGCACTCATGAGGATTACCAAGACTACCAGAACATGCAGCCTGTGCGTCCGCAAGAAGAACGTTTCGATCCTTCAATGCTGCAGCAGCAGAACCAGCAAGGAGGCGCTGGAGGAATCACGATGGAGATGCTTCAGGTAGATTTCGCTATTGCGGAACTGAAATTAAATCTTGATTTTCAGAATGCTATTTTACAATCTATGCAACCTGCGGGTGGAGCGTCTTCTTCCAACGCACCCGATGCAACGCCAGCGCCTCCACAAGCTCCAGCTCCGGACTTTTCCGCCCAACTCGCCCAAATGCGCGACTTCGGATTCACCGACGAGCAAGAGAATCTTGAAGCCCTGATGGTCACCGATGGGAACGTTGAGATGGCTCTCGAAATGGTCATTTCGAATCGCGAGATGGCCTGAACCAAACTTTGTCTTTGTATATCTTTTTCGGTGTAAGTAAGAGAACATACATACAACTGTATTTACGCTACCGTAAGACCCGTTGGGCCTTACGCGTATAAAACTTTATTCACACGTTTCGGTTTCAACATCGGGTCTTCTTTTCGGTCCGGATTAGTGGGGGATATGATTGAGACCGGCGTCCTGGCCCCAGTAGTAGTTCGGAGCTCCGGGGGAGAAGCAGGTGTTGTCACGAAGAGTCCGATCGCCGTTCACCCAGTACATCAGGTAGAAGTTGCACATCTCGTCCTCGCCAGTAGGGCCGATCTGGATTGCGCGGTTCTCCTTGTTGTCCATCAGGCAGCGCGAGGTGAGCATATCTCCCTTGCGGATGACCATGGAGGAGTCGTTCACCGGGACGAACATCTGGGGGAGCTGAGGGTCGCGGGTTCCGATCAGATTCCAGTGGTCCTCGCCCTCGGCAGATTCGCGGACAACCCAGCCTCCGACGGAAACTCCGTGGCGATGTGTGTGGGTGCGGAAGGCGAAGGGGTGCAGTTCCACGTCTTCATCGACCACGCAAGCCGTTTCGAAGCTTTCTGAAAGTTTCAACTTGAGAGAAGTAATTGGGTGAAATTAGAATACCTTTAGATTTCGGGGCGATTTCTCCGCCAGTGACCATCAGAAGTGTGGCGGCAGTCTTCTCGAGCGGAGCCTCGCTGGTTTCCAATCGGATTCCGCTGAAATCCGGAGCGCCGAGTTTGTGCATGTAGTGCACCTGCAGAACCAGGTGGCGAATGTTCGTTTGGCCGGAGATCTTGAAGCCGACACCTGAAAGCGAGCTTTTGTAACGTAACTTTTGTAACTTTTGTAACCGCCACACTTCTGATGGTCACTGAAAGAAAGGAAGAAACGGAGAATTGGGAACGAAACCAATCTTGTTTCCCCGGCCACTGAATGTTCCAAGAAGACACACGCTCGAATGCGGAAAAGCGCGTCAGAGCATGTCAAACACTCGTGTCACGCGTTCCTTAATTCCGCGTCTTGAGGAATTCTCTTGAATAACTAATCACGGATGTGGACCCGGAAGACGGACGCCCTTCTCCAAATGAGCACCTCGCCGGCCTCAGAATTAATTAGCACAGACTATTCTTTGTTTACCAACCTTTAGGCAATTCGAGCTTCGGCGCGTCCTTTGCCCACGCGTATAGGATACTCGGCTTCTCGGCGCATACCGAAGCCTTCGGGTAGTCATTCTCGGTCTGACTCATCTCTCCGCAGTCCCTAAAAAACCAGATCGTTTTTATCCAGTTTTCCTAAGCGACACTCACCAAACGGCTTGTTCAGATCCTGGGTCCGCGCAGCCGAAGAGGAGCATGTGGTGGGCTGTGTGTCCATTCGCCAGGGGGTCGAATCCGACTAAAATCAGCGTTGTTGTAAAAGGACAGAAATTAGAAGAACTCACCAAGTGAGAATTCGCCGTTGGGGTCAAGGGGAACGGAGGTGCAAAGGTACGCTTCGTCCTGAAAGGGTTACTGTAGGTGAGGGAGAGGTCGGAGTGCCTCTTACCTGGGAAGGCATGACTCCAGGCATTCGGAATTCGACCTTTTCCGTTAGGACGACAGTCGCCTCAAAGGCGAAGAGCGCTAGAAACGCGACGATCATCTCGAGGACGTCGCGGGAGAATGCGAAGAGCCGAGTGAGGCTGGCGGCGGAGGCCAGAAGGACGCGCGAGAGGCGGCGCCGGGGAATCGATCGGAGGAAGCCTTGAGGGTTCGTTGGTTGGTGGCCCGATGACGTCAACGCGCGAAGTAGAAGCGAATGAAGCTGGTCGCTGATTAGGAAAACGGAGGGAACGAGAGTCCGGACAACCGCGGGGAGCCTGAGGGGGAGGCGGACGAAAGCGCCGTTCTCGAAAGGGGTTCAGGAGGTGAGGACAATAAGAGCTGGGAAAAGGCGAAGAAGGAGCTCGAAGAAACTGCGTGACAATTTCAAGCTCGACGCAATATTTGAAGGACCGTTGAATAAATGACCGATGTTTCGATGTACGAAGGAGAGTTCGTTGTTGTTGCTTCTAGATGCCCGTTACGGGGTGTTTTGAACTCTGCTTACCCAATTGTGATCGTTGTCCACGTGCGTTAATGCGTTTATCAGAACAAAACAGCTCTAGATTATTGACTATTTGCAAATAGCCATTTCGATTGATTACGGTAGGTTGCGAAGAGCTTACTGCCAAAATGAGGTAGGGGAACAATCTTGGCTTCGGAAAATGCTTTTTAACAGAAAAGGTTTTCTCGTGTTTCTATTTTGGACAAAGAGTAGAGGCAGAAGCCCCTTTCGGGTTGATTGACATCTTCTTCCGTCTTCTACATCCGAGCAACCGCACATGGATCCGCTTTTTTCATAATTTCTTGTCACAAGAAACAATAAAGCCGTTGTTTTCTTGCACTTTGACGTGGGATTCTTGACGGATTTAGGAGGAGAAACTCGGATGAAGAGGTGAAGCCGATTCGAAAAGGAGATTTCGTGTTCGAAAGACTGCTAATAACGTAATTTGCCATTGGCGATTTCCGGTTTCCATCAGCTTTTTAATAGTTTAAAGATAAACCATTTCCGATTCCTCGAACATAAGTGGCTTCCGGGAGGAAACGCTTCCGATCTCCGTCACACTTTTAATCAGATCTCAGCAATTTTCTCCACAGAAAAATCCAGGATTTTGACTCTACAATGTGTATAATTTGGCCATCTGCGCAGCTTCCAAAAGGGCGCAAAGAACGTCCATCTCCAATGACGTCTTCATTATAGCGTGTAAACATCGCAATCGAGTCTCCGCGGGTTCTAATTACGCGGATTGCGTGCGGGAGAATCGGAGAAATCCAGAATTCCACGAAGTCAGGTGGACAGCAAAACTAATTACGGTAATGGAGGAAACTTGGCGGAGGACAAAGCGAACGAACTTTTGTTTTCCCGGAAACTGCGGTGGAAAGACGGAGCGAAACATGTGAATCACGGAGAACGCTTGTTTGTGGAGCTCGGACCGCAATAAATCCCATTTGATTTTCCTCAATTTAGCGCCAAGAGCTGTTGGGTTCGTTGGAGGGAAAAGATTTGCGCGTTTGGGTATCGGGGAAGCAGAACTGAGACATGCAAGCTGCCACAGAGCACTTCCAAGTGCAAGAAGCGATCCCTCAAGGCGACCGTCAATTATGACATTTTTCAAAGTGCGTTTGAGTTTGAAATTCGGCTCGAGCTCCTTCCGGCGTTGGTCTTTGAAGCTCACCAAGAATAAGGAAGAACCTGGCATTTGAACAGACTGCCGGCACCTGCTCAAATTGAATTTCAAATTTCAAGCTGATATTACAAATGAACCTCCTCGGGCATTCTGAGAATCCATAATTTCAAAAACAAACGACGTCTCTATAAACGGCTGGTGGTCATCGGACAAGATCTGGTTTTGGATAGGTCCATTTCCATAGGACATCTCAAACCAAAAGAAATTCAGTAAAAGGCTCAAAATGAACGCTTTCGAATCGCCGACTCCACTTCTCCACTGCAGAAACCCGAATTCACATGTTTATTAAAGCGCTCCCTAGAAATTCAAAAAAGTTACGTGCATTCTACTATTCTATTCAGCTAGGAAACTTCGGGCTTCGGTGGATGCGTCGCCCTCCAGTATGTTTCCAGGAAGTCGGCGATGTGTTCACAGGCGTCCTCGAGCTGGTTATCATCGACGATCAGGTCGAAGAGCGAGTCCGGGCATTGGTTGAGCTTTTCGGCGCTCAGCATCTGCACCTTCATCGCTCTTGATTTCTTCTTACCGCGCTCCTTGATCAGCCTTTGGAGAACCTGAAAGAATCTCTTGCATTCTGAGAGTCGGAGAATCCTTACCTTCTGGTTAGATACTTTGATGTGGACGATGATCGGTGCGATGCTGGATTTGTGGAGCTGGCCAGGATGGTTCACCTGGTCGCAGTCGAGGACGACGAGTTGCATCAGGCGGCACATCTTGTAGATCCGCTCGGTTTCTTCCATCAGCCAGCCTGAAATAGCGGGGAACAATAAGCCGTGTGCAAACATTTTAATTAGGAAGCTTCCACAATATGACATGCAAATCACTCTCCTGTTTCCTCCCTAGCTCTATTCCGATACTCCGCACTCGATTGACCTTTTTGGTCCTTTCCGCAAACTCTCCGTCGATTGCCAAATCCCAGAATCTCCTCTCGACCCGGCGGGATATCACTTTCAGTCAAATCTATTACGCAGCGGCCGCCGCCGAAGACAAACACTCCAGAAACGGTTTTGTTTCTGGGTAAACACTTCCAGGCGCCGCGCCTTGAAACACAAAACCAAGGAAAACCTGGATTTCTTATAATCCAAAAATTCACTTACTGACTTTCTGTTCGCCCTTTTTGATGGAATTCCGCGAAAGGAGAAGTTTGTTGGGCGACGATTTGTTCGCGGCGTCCAGGTCAACGACGACGCGCGAGATGATGATCCGACCGCGGAATCGCTCCTTCAGAAAATCGAAGATCGCCTTGTGCATCATGTCCGTCACCTGAAATCTCAATTTCAGAAGGAAAATCAAAGCGAGAATCTTACGGTGTAGCCCTTGAGTGCAGGACCGACAAAGATGATCGGGCGCATCGAGGGGACGACGTCGTAGGGCGCTTCATCTTCCAGCCGGGCGGCGAAACAGCTGTTCGCGGTGCTGAAACATGGGAAAGGCGTAAAATCTCCCAAAGAACTCGAAAAACTTACAGTAATCTGCCTCTTTTGTGGTCTTTCAGCTGCTCCAGCTTGCTGGGACTGGGCACGAACCCCAGCTCGGATCCGTCCTTCACGAGTCGTCCGATCCACCAATTTTCGTTGAACTTCTAAATAATTACATTCCGAATTAGCCGAAAATTCGCGATGGAGCCACTTACCCGGATGATGTGCAAAAAGTGGCCGACGTCGAAGGAGATCGCGTTGCCGGGCACGGGAACGTCGTCGTCCAAGGCGCCGTCGTAGGCGACGTTCGCGCGGATCGCGAAGAGCACCGGTTCCGCCTGCAATTCGCACGCAGATTCATTCGAAATTCTCCCCAGAAGTGACGCAAAGGGCGAGCGAGAGGTCGAACGAACTTATCGATCAACGCGCGAGGTTAAGACGAGATTTTTGGTTTTTGGGTACGAATTTGCATAGAATGGGGCGAGCGAGAGGATGAGGAGAAGTGGGCGAGTGGCGGATCCATTAGAAAATGGGAGATAATCTAATGAAATTGATGATTCCAGGCCGGCGAAAGAGGCCCAGTCGTCAACAAACGTGGATTCGGGTGCACCGACTTATGCATGAATTGTTTCGGGCGCACGTGGAACGTTCGGACAATTTGGGAAAAGGGAAAATTGGCCGTAATTTTCGCTTTCTTGCTCAAAAGTGGGAGAGGAGGTTCGAGTAGAGGGAGAACTGTGACGCAGGTTTCGAGGACGATGGGAGCGGATCGCGGAAACAAGAAAACAGAGAAAAGATACCGAAAAGAAGGAGATAAGTCAAATCAGATTCGAAGTTTGGAACTAACCTTCGCTTCCTGGAGCTGCTTGGCGGCGACTTCTTGGTTCTGCTGCGTGCGGAGGTGGTTGGTGATCTTAGAATCGCCGAGTTGGTTGATCCCGAGCTCTGCTTCCTGGAATCCGCCATGATGAACCGGCGAAACGGCGCTCCGCATGGCGCCTCGGGGGCCAAGAGGGCGAGGCGCGGAGGGCGAGGAGGAGAGTTGGGAGGCGGACGGACTGAGCGACTGGCCTTTTCGGGGTTTCGGTCGCCGAATTTGGATGCGAAATGAGAAGATGGGAGTGAGTGCGAAGAGATAAAGATAAAAGAGGAGAAGGGATTTCGGGTGGGAGGGGGCGCGAAGACGAGGTCCGCTGGGAACCCAGTTAGCACCGGTTGACGGCTTCGGAAACCGATGTTGCGAAGCAGTCGGAGAGGGCGGAAGAAGAGGAAGGGGATGACGGGTGGCCGCGAGATTTTTGGGGTTCAGAAGGCCCAGGTTTGATTTAAAAGGACAAAACTTGTTGACATTTTTGACGGTTTGGAACAAAGCAGAACTTTGTTTTGGAGCGCGTGAAAGCATTTGAATATAAACATTCGAGACTTGTCCAAACGCAGAATTGAAGCTTTTGGGAATCTGTCCCTAAATCCACGTTGCTCGTCTGTATCAGTACCCTCTCCATTGACACGAAACAAGACTGCGTTCATTTAAATTAGGCAAGAGATTCCGAAACTTGGTCAAAAAGCATTTGCGGAGACTTGAGTCCTCTGAGCTCAAGACGGCTACAGACCTCCTGCATTTCATAGCAAAAGAACTCCTCTTGAAACTCTGAATTCTTTGAAAACTTCTTCTGCGCCTCAAAAACTCGAAACTCCGTAGCTCGACTCAATTTATGGTTACGAGCGCCGCGCATTCGTCAAACGTCATTCGGCGATAAAACGCTCTTAAGAAGTCGGCGAACGTTTCGCTTCCTCGGGGAAACCCAGACGAGTCTGCGAGGAATCTCGGCTGAGCGCTTGAGATAAGCCGAGTTCGAATTGAATTTGGAGATCGAGAGGCGAACAAACAAAATCTGAGATGCACTTGGTGGCAATAAACATCCCGCGAAAGGTCGCGAGGCTTTGTTTGGAGAGAAGCAGAACCAGGAATCGGCTTTTGCAGCAGATTGTCCTATCTTGGAAGATTGTTCAAGATCGAAATTTGCCTGCAAAAAGCAAAGTTTTCGAAAATTGATGTTTGTTTTTATTTGCACCCCCGTCTTCAAAAGTCACTCCAGCGGAATTCGTCGTGTGCTTTGTGAATGACACGAGTTTTTATTGGGAAGAACAGTTCGCACTTCGCAATCTTTTATCAAAGACAGGGCGCGTATACACAACGCAACTTTCTGAACCGCGACGCTCCAGAGAACAATCCCCAGGTTTGAATCAACGAGAACCAGGTTCTTCAAGCACCCAAGATCTGAACCTGTCACTTTGCATCTCCTCCACCCCTCAAAACCTCCCACGTTGTGCTCAAGCCGGATCTTCGCAGAACGTCCTTCTTCCGAGCCAGATCAGCGTATCTATCTAAACAGTCCTCCTTTCTCCGACCTCCCCGGCGTGTTGTCCTCGCCCCGGGGCACTTTTCCTAATCGATCACATTCGAATAATTCTAATTCGCCGACTTTTTCCGTCGTTCGCGCGCTTAACGGCCTTCGTTCTCTCGCTGGGCCCTCCGCCGCCAATCGTCGACCATCTGGCATCGCCGACCGAAAGATGATTTATTCAGATTTGCTCTCGCCTCCGGCGTTTTTCGCGTCGACCTTCTCGCACCTCTTCGGCCACTCCGGAGACCTTGTGGGGCCGGATTAGCGCCTACACGCCCGCGTCTGACCTCTGACCCTCGCCAGCGACAATGGGATTAACGCGAATCACGTAACCGTGTGTGGACATGTGCCCAGCGAGATTATCCGCTGACCCCAGACCCTCGGGCTTACCTGGATGTCGTTCTGGGTCTGCTTGTACGCGTTCAAATAGAATTGCAGATGGTGGCGGACGAGAGAATGCATCCTGGGACGGCGAAGCGGAGACGAGAATGAGGGCAAATGAACCCCGAAAAAGGCACCGATTCCAGAAGGACCGCAATTAGGCGTCGCGTAGGGTTATTTGCTTATCCGGTGAGTGGAGTCCGAGTCGTTTGGACCTTTGCGGTTCCTCTGTGGACGCAGTGGATTGGATCCGTTGCACTTGGAGTGGCAGGAGAACGTCGGTGAGAGGAGAGAACCGGGAGAATCAGGCAATGAGATGTCGGATTCAGGGATTTTAAGTTTCGATTTTCCAATTTTGCAGCCCGGAGTGCTTTAGAGATGGTCCAAACTTTTTTTCCACTCGGAGAACCCTTCCTCGTGGAACTCGCTAATTGATACGTGAGTCTAGCCCAGCTTCTCAGGACCTTCTTAAAAATCCAACTTCACAACCTCGAATTTCACGCTCAAGATCTCTTTGGTCCTCGCTTTTCCCGAGCAGACTACCCACAATCTCTGGGGATCAACATTTCCACAGGTTTCTGGTCTTCGCCAAATTCGCGATCAGATACCGAAGGGCTGTGGTCGGTAATTAGCGTCGTCGTGTCGCCAAAATGGCGCGTAAACAGATCGACTGGATAAGATCGGAGCACGATTTATTCGTTGTTGGGATAAAATAGTCGGATCCGGTGACATCGGAGGTCGCTAATTAAGAGTCTGGCGGAGTACGGACTGTTTGGAATACACAGATTTTGGAAGGACGGCTCCTCCGACCCTCTCCGCCTCCCTTCTGGCCTCGCCTTCACTCACAATGAAACTTTAAGCCACAGAACCGTCTCCGGACGTCGTTAATCTCTTTAAACTCTTCCTCGATTAGAACCCATTAGGGCCCATTAGCGCAGTTCCCACCTGTCCCTACAGTACCCTCCCTCGCTCGCACTTCGTTGCACAACCGGGTCTCCGTTTGCCCAAACTCTAATCCGCGCAACCTTGTCACTCGGCTTATCTCCGCTCCCAACCGGCATCGGACTTTCCCTCTGCCTACCGTAATCCGTCCTGCTCGCTTATTTGTTTGTCGTTGCAAAATTCAAATTCGACCACCGATTAGAAGACGTGCACGCGTCAAGGTCGCCGGTTCTTCCTTCTGCCTTCTTTCTCGCTGGAACCCGTTTCCTTCCCTGCCTGCTCCTTCCTTCGCTGCCCACCCGATTAAGATATATCGCTTTTCAGCGCCGCCGCCGCCTCTCGCGCCCCAACTTTTCTCGAAGCGTCTTCGCGACGATCTTCTCATAATTTGGGTTATTTTTTGCGCGCGTCAGCCGGGAGCAAAGAAACAAATGCGGCGGAGATAAATCACGCGAACATGATCGTTTCCTTGTATTCCCGTGTTCGACGAGCCGCGAGGCACGCGCCCGCGCTCCGGAGGGTCTACCGTACGCTAGAATCCCGAGAATCCACGCCGGATTCTTGGGTTTCTCGACGGCCGCGATCGCCCTTTCGGGGTGACGGGTGGAAGGTCACCATTTGAAACCACCCGAATTGAATCGATTTTTTGCGTTTATGAGCTCTCATCTGTCATATGTTTCAGAAGGGACACTTTTTTGCATACCGTAGTCGGGGAATCTGTTAAACTGTGCCCATCTGACGCGGAAAACGCTGAAGCGGAGAGCGTTGATGGGATTTCGCAGTTTTCGCGGTTCTCGGTGCTTTTCTGTTCACTTTTGTTAATGTCAATATTGAGTTTTATCAGTTGAATAAGCTTGGAGAATCTCAGCCGGTGCAAGCTAATGCTTATGCGTTTACTTGTTTTTCGGGAAATCTGAGGTTCAGTTTCCGCTTTGGAAACAAGGAATTTTGGAACCCGAAAACCGTCACATTCTCCACAAAAACCGTTGTCCGAAGAAGTTCAAACTGAAAAAAACAATCGCCATTTGAATTTTACGAGTTCTTAGCGACCACGCGTGTAATTTACGGGCTCCTCTGCGAATCCTCCTCGACTCACGCGCCTCCTTTCGGGTCTCCTCGCCTTAATTGCGCACCTGTCGTGGCGCGGACAAGTTGCAGTTGGAGATTCGAAGGCCGATAAGTCGCGCCCGGGCGACAAGTTTTGGGCGGCGGCGGCTTTGTTTGAGCGAAAGATGGAAGTGGAGGAGTTGTGACAGCTGTTGCGAGTCAATCGAGTTCAAATCGGACGGTTTGCAGCCTCGCCGTGGCCAGAAACCGAGGAGGGTGGTGATTGGAGACTCGAGGTTGGCCACAAGAGGAGAAGTACAGGTGCGGACGGTATCGCCGGGGACGGCGGCGACGCGCCGATAAAGCGATGTGTGAAGATTGACAAGGTCAATTAAATTCAAATTTCGGTGATGACCTCAATGAGAGAAGCGAAGGTGGGAAACGCCGCGAGTTATCTGATTGATACGCGCTTATTGGGGGACGATCGGCGATTAAATTTGAATTTATCTGATCTGCGCCAAGACGAAGAACTAGAGATGTCTTGTTTTGCCCGGATTTCGCCCGGGATTCTGCGCCGGGAATTCAGTTTCCACGACTCGGAGTCTTAAAGTGCAAGGTGGCCAAGTTCGGAATTCAAAGGCGATCCGATCGAACGCTTTCTGCAGCCGCGTATCCGGTCTTGCGGCTCCGCTTTGACGGCAGGTTTGCACTTTTAGACGGTGCACAGATTCCTTTTTCGGTGGTTTAGAAATTAAGACTTTAAGATCGCCGCGAAGAAGGTGAGGAATGTTGGTGAGGGAGACAGAGAGGGAGGTGATGTGTGGGGGGATGAAGCCAGGAAGGATATTTAGTTGAACGTTATCCTTGCGCTTCGATTTGGTCAGAATTGCAGTTTCCAGATTCATTGCTCTAAGATTTCTCCGCAAAAAATGCCTTTGAGCATAAAAGCCACCTTGAATTCTGTATCCGAATGCTCCAATTAACAGCAATTGACGTCTTCGTCAGCCCACTTTGGTTATTTTTGATCCTGAACTCGGCAATTTCGGTCCAAACTCCTCCTGAACTCCCATGTCGTCACCGTCTCGACGGTAATTGACCCGTCAGGCCTGCATCGGCGTCCCGCCTCTTTCCTGGCCTCTTCTCGACACGATTCACACCTCTCCTCATTTCGAAACCACCCTCGCCGCAACTTCTTCTCGCTGACCTCGCGCGAAATGTCCAGAGCGCGTCCTCCGCCCTTCGAAGTGTCAACTCTCGGACAGTTTTTCCGCTCGCATCGCAAAGGTGGCCGTTTTCGGCACGCGACCTACCAACCCACGCTCTCTCGGGTCCCTCGAAGCAGCCGCGCATCTCAGCTTGATGATCTCCTTTGTCCCTAATTGTGCCAAATCTGCGCTTGAGCCCCTAAAGGGTCATCGCCTCCTCATAATCGGCTCCATATCTGTCACTCACTGGTCGGGGCGCCTAACGCCTCTCGCGCGCGCTTCTCATTAGCCATATGTCATTTGCATGGCAATTGCGACCGGCGATGGCTCCGATAGGCTTCTGACAGCCGCCGTTCCCATCGCGATGCCTGAATCGGCTCCTTGAAGCGTCCTCGCGGCGGTCACCTTAGTGCCAGCCTGTCGCCACGGTCGTCGTTCCGGCCTCCCTGAGGCCCATTTGATAGTTTTGCGCGCCAACTTTCTTTGTTTCTACCGGCGGGCGTTCTGGATTACGGTCACTCGATCCGAGTATGCAAATTAGACTCTGAAGGCTTTCCTCCCTGCAAATTCCCTCGAAAA
>KN168005.1:137094-163079 GCA_000757745.1 Steinernema scapterisci
ACGGGAGAATCGTTCGTGTCATCGATCCGCGTGGCGTGCTCTCGGATATGTTGCAATTAATCATCTTCCCCGATTCGCTTTCCGTTTTGATGCGCTCCATCAATCCAAATCCGTCCAGCCCGCTTGTCATCCGCCGACCTTTCGCCGCCGAGATTCTAATTTCGATTCCTTTTGCAGACAACGGCGAGCAGAAGAAATGCCGCGCGAGGTACGGAGTTCAGAACCAGGAGCAGTGGTGCAAGCACTGCCGCAGGAAGAAACGGTGTCTCTACTACCGGGAAACGGCCTCTCCAGCAACGACTTCTTCGCCCCACGTAACCTCGACCACCCAGAACGGATTGCGCCCCGGAACTCCCGGCATGGCGGACAGTCCGGCCTCAGGCCAGGGCTCCTCTTCGGTATCCAACGGCGGCGGTCGGGACGACGAATCCGACATTGACTCCGATATCGAGGGTGAAGATCCGATTTTGGCGCAGCAGATCTTGGACGAAACGGCGGCGAATCCGGTGACTCCAGTGACGCCGCTGATGCCGCCGCTGAACTCGACGCCGCTGCAGGTGCCGCTGTTGCCGCCGCCGATAACCACGTAGCATCCGCTGCTCCTCGTTGTTGTAAATAAGGTCTCCTCTGCCCGATTCCTTTCTCCCCCAACAAAGCTCTTTGTACATAGGACTCGCCAGTTCGGTTCTCCCTAGATCTAATCAAATGCAAAAAGTTATTTATTTACTCCTCTCCGGCGTCATCTCCGATTGTCTGTTAATTCCGTTTCGTTCTCGTTGTTAGCGACCGACAGAGATTAATCGAATTGCCTTAGGACACGTCTTCTTTTGTGTGTGAGTGTGAATACAGGGTCCCCCTCTTCTCCCCAGTTGCCTCCTTCCCCGACCATCCCACAAAGTCTCTTCTTCTGCTCTCCCGGATTCCGAGAAAACACGAAAAATCGAAATGAGCAATAAAATAAAGTCTTTATCCCTCGTCAGCTACCGTAACCTAGAGCCAGGACACGCGCCGCGCGACGAATTAGCGCCGCCACTGTCACAATCACAACATCGGAGTGCGCGGCGATCGAGTTGAAGACGAAACGATCTGACAGGTGTCGCTAGGGCCTTGCGCCTGAAACGTGGAAACGGGAGAAAACAGAAGAAGAAAAAGAAAAGAAACGCCGCAAAAGGAAAACGAAAAGGGTCGACGGAAGTGGGACGGACGGGAGGTCCAACGGGGATTGTGCAACAATAGAACGCAATCAGTTGATTTCCGAATAAAACTAACTGTTTATTTGTTTCAACCGTCTTAAGGAGAATATGAAAGTAATCACCGATATTCGTGTGGTACAGATCAGATAACCACTACACTTCTTTCGCTTCATCGAGTCCTCCAGAGTCAAAAAGAACATTTTCGTAATTCGAATTTTCCACAATTACAAATCTCTTGTTTCAATTGAAACTACATTGTTCTGAAATCCAATTCGCTCCCTGCAACACTCGCTTCGTTCCGCTGCAAGAATTCTGCATTTTCGCGAAAATTCCCTTTATGGATGGCGCCTCCTGCGTGCTCTGGTTCTGTCCTCCTCGCCTGTTCCACTTGTCACATTCGCCCTTGCGAACACTCATAATCGCGGGCCTCCTCGCACTGTCCATCGCCCACAGTCCACCAACGACCCTTTGTCCTCTCGCGCTCTCTCGCATTTTGGCGCGTTTTCTCTTTGCGGGAACGCGGCGATTTCAAATTTCCGGTTTTCTCCACGTTTCTGCTTCAGATGGTCACCTGCACGCCGTCCTCTTCGGCGTCGATGCTTTCGGAAACCTTCTCCGCAGCCTCCACGGCCACTCCGAATCGCCCTCCGAAGCCACTCGGCCGCCGCGCGAAATCCGTCGCCGACTTGCGCAGCGAAACTCTGTCCGCCGCTTCGGATGCCACGATTAAGGTGAGCGATGGGAGAATTTCGGGGTTTAATCGAGATTCTGGGTTTCAGGTGATCGCGAGGCTGCGCCCGGTCGACGGAGAATCGGTTTGCGAAGTCGAGCAAACCGACGACGGCAAGAAATTGGTCGTCGTGGGGAAGGTGAGCTGAGGTTTATTGGTCCGAGTTCATATCGCCTCCTTTTAGAATCAATTCACGTTCAGCGATGTTTTGGAGGAATCTTCAACCCAAGAAGAGGTAAGATCGAGATTCTCTGCCGCTGTATTCTTATTTGGAACAATTTCAGGTTTACGAAAACGTCGGACGGCCGCTTCTCACCAGTTTCCTCGAAGGATACAACGTGTGCTTGATGGCCTATGGACACACGAATTCTGGAAAAACATACAGGTAAATATTTTTCTGAATTTCGACTGAGAGAATTATTTCTGTGATGGTTTGCAAATCGATTTCGATTTCCGAAGCAGCAATTTGTGATGCTGTTATTTTTCAGCATCTCGGGCGACTTCCATCATCCAGGAGTCATCCCTCGCTTCTGCAAAGATCTCCTGGCACAAGTCGACTCCAGCAGATCCGTCGAAGTTTCGTTTTATGAGATTTACCGGGAAAAGGTATTTTCGTTTTGGGATTCATGTTTTCATTTAACTTGTATTTAGGTTTACGATCTCCTTCGAGGAGGTTCAGAAGAAAGAGAACCACTCGCTATTCGAGGACCATCGCAGCCCGTCGTGGAGAACCTCAACTGGATCACAATCAAAACCGCCGATCAACTGATGGAAGTCCAATCGAGAGGATGGAAGAATCGCACGACGAAGGCTTCGCTGGCCAACGACAGATCCTCGCGAAGCCACGCCATCTTCGTGATACGGTACACGAGGAGGCAAGAGGTCGAAGGCCGCGAGGAGACTATTTCATCGTGCTGCTACTTCGTGGATCTCGCCGGGTCCGAGAAAATAAAAAACGAGGGAGATCTTCGACAAGTAAGTATGTTAACTGGATTCTCAAAACGACCGATCTTCTGATCGAACACGATTTCTAATTTATTGTCATCGCTTTTGTTTTTAATTCTGACGCTCCGAATTCCAGGAAGGAGTCTCTATAAACCAATCTCTGACCACCCTCAGGCGCGTTATGACGACCCGAGCGGAAAACCCGAACATGTTTGTGAGCTGCCGTGATTCTGCATTGACGCGACTCCTCCAAGAAGCTTTTATCGGGAACTCAAGAACCTGCGTCTTGGCAACTTTGGTTCCAAGCGCGGACCACCTCAACGAAACCATGTCGACGCTGAGATTCGCTTCAAACGCGTCGAAGGTGAAGCTGAAGCCGAAGGTAAACACGGTTGAACGGGATAACAGAATCGATTCTCTTGAGCACGGTAAGAGTATATTTTGTTGAAATATCGAATGAGTTTTTACATTTAGAAAACCTCCAACTTCGGAATCTCGTCAGCGAACTTCAATCAAAAACGCAATTGGCGCTTTATTCGAACTTTGAAGCTCCCGGCATTTTCGAGGTTTTCCCGGATTACGCTCTCAACCTGTTCACTCCAGTTGTGGAAGCAGAAGTGTTTGGAGAATATGACCAAGACACTTTCACGGTTAAGATCGTGGACGGCGAAATGAAGTTGTCCACGTTATCATCGGTATACGTGAATGGAAAGTTGACTTCGCACCACATCCTACAGCATGTAAGTCATAATCGTTTTTTCTTCATCTCGATAGTATATTAACTTCTTGGGTGCTGTAAGAATTGGTTGATTGCAGAACGAATTTAGGTTTTTCATATCAACATGTTTAGCATATAAACGAAATATCATCCTGAATATACATCGTTTTAGGGAGATCGAATCGTCCTCGATGGAAAGCGTTTCTTTATCGCCTACTGCGAAAACTCGATTTCCGGCGATCTTCTCAATTTCTACCGCGCGAAGAACGAATACGTTGAATCCACGTTTTCAGCGATCGAAGGACGACTTCGACAAGAAGCTCGCGAAACGTTGCAAAGAGAGATCGAAGACGAAAAGAAGAATCTCAAAGAAGTTATCGATGACCTGACTGAACAACTCCAGAGGGAGAAAAAAGATGCTGCGGAGAAGAAACGATTGGCTGAAGAATTGGAGAATTACATTGTCCTCCAGCAGAACTTGGACCAAGAGTTGTCGAACCAGGATTTGTAGGTTTCGGCTTGTTTAACTCTTGATTGATTAACTGCTCTTTAGGAACCTTAACTCATCTTCGCGTCCCGTGAACAGCGAAGTTGTGGAAGCCGAGGTTTCCGTTTCGATTGCAAACGACGTTCTGGAAACGTTTGGAAAGAAGGCGATTGTGGGTTGAAGTTTGAGGGGAGAGGTTTGTACAGTGGGAGTTTTCAGTTTTCGTTCAAGCTGGAACTTACAAATGGAGGCGATTCCGTCCACGTTCGACTGATAAACCGCAAACAACGTAAGATAGAATCTTGCTTTGAGTTAGTAATAACATCGTTTCTTTAGGAATCACGGCTGATCTTACTCTAGCGGAGTTTTACGGTCTCAAGGAGCAACTCTGCGAAGCCTACACCACGAGCCTGGTCGACGGAGATAATTTAGGCGTAGTGGAGAAGTTGCTGTACTCGAAGACCCTGCGATGGAATCAAATTGACGCTCGCCGATCTTCACTGTTCAGCGTGGCTATGTAAGTCCTGCTTTCGGTAGTTCCAGAATTGTATTGTTGTTGTTCCAGGGTTAATTCCTTGCGCAAAACAGCCCAAGCCAGAGATAGCACAGTGGCTAATATCCGGAAGAGTTATGCCCATCGAAGATCTTCGACGATGGGAACAATGCAGGAAGAGAGCAAAAACGAGATTTACGAATTCCTGAACCTCAGCTTTTCCACAACTCTCAGCGCTCGAATCGCTGATTTTAATGGTAAGAATCAGATGGTGTGTTTAAATGATGAATGCGCAGTGTTTAGTCCAAGGATCCGGGACTACCCTTTTAGCGCGAAGTTTGGATAACGTTCTAGAGACGCATGGACGTCTTTCGTCCATCGAAAGGAAGATCGTGAAGGATAATTCGGCGATCGTTGTTGCTAAATTCGATGCTCTGCGGACAATCGAAGGGTTAATTGGAAGAATATCAGGAGCAAAAGCTGCCGAAACGAACGAAATCCTTGTCCAGATAATGACTGAGGTTCTTGTGAAATCGAATTGCTCCTATTTCAAGAATGTGTTTCAGATGCAACACAACGCGATATGCCTTATGAAATCCTTAGATTCATGGAACTACGTCCATCAACAGGTAATTCATGTAGAATATCATTCATCTCTGAACATTCTTTTTCAGAATTCTTCGGGCGCTGTTTTCATCGAGGCAATGAAATGCTTGATCGATGATCTCTTCGCTAGTCTGGGCAAATTGATCTTTTGGAAGGAAGAAGACCGGCCCGCTTTGAAATTGAACGAAGAGGTGAACTGGAAATTCTTAGGCAAATTAGAAAATGCAGAATTTCAGATTTTCGGAGTTATGGAAACCGCGATGAGGAAAGAACTGAAAGCGAAGAAAGAAGAAGTCGAACGCCGTGTGGGATGTTTCAAGAAGCGATCCGGGAAGCTGTTCCCACTGCTAGTAAATTGCAATAATCTGGACTATTAATGGAAACCGTTTTGTTGTAGGTGATACTGGGCGAAGCGTTCCTCTGCGTGACAGAAGACTTTCTGAGATTGCCTTGGAATTTCACAACCGTGAACACCATCATCTGGCCTCTGTACAAACTCGCAAAGTCGCTAATGAGTATGTTTGCTTATATCCATTCTCTATCATTATTCTTCGCCATTTAGGATCTCGAGAAGCGGAAGGACAAATGGAGATGCTGGACTCGTTGGAGCAGATCCGAGAGAACGTCGAAAGCTGCGTTGAGAACAGCGACGTCTTGAGGACGATGAACGAGCACTTCGAGAAGTTCTTTGATTTGTGTAAATAGGTTTTGTACATTTTCCAATCTGCTTAATAAGTTATTGATAGAACGCGACAATTCTCCCATGGTGCGTGTGAACTGAAACGGCTACATTTGAATAAGACATTCCAGAGGCTCTTTTGGGTTATGCACAAAACAATATAAATCTCTTTATTAGGGAATAATATCATTTGTATTCTACAGTAGCCTGTCGGAAAAGACCATAATTTACATATACACTTTATAAATTAGAACTGGTGCGAATAAATAGAATCGAAGGATAAGAGTGTTCTTGGAAGGGAAAAGAGGAAAGGTGATCTAAATAGAGTCTTTGTACCGGTAAAGAGAAAGCACAGATAGAGAGAACGGATATGGTGGAAGGGATCTGATTACGGTAAGAGAGAGCTGGAAGAGTACTCGATTATTCTGGACCTGTATCGACAATTGGATTGACATTGGGGGAATGGAAGATGAAGGGGAGAAGGAAGGTAAGCGACAGGAGAGAGAGGAAGGAAGAAGAGGACTAGAAAGGAATGCTTTTGCCATGGAGGAATGATCGTGTGCAATGTGGCGATGGTGGAACGAGAAGATGAAGATCCCGGCGGAAGAAGTTCAGGAGTGCGTCGCGGCGGCTGCAGCGGCGGCGGCACTGAAACGATTGGGTTAGAACAAGAAAAAAGCCCCTTTAAGGTGCGAACGGAGGCGGAAGGAAACGTTTTGCGCTTTTTGTGTTTGCGTGGAAAGCAGCATTCAGAATGTCAGCGGGTGACGTAGAACCGAAAACAGACGCCATCGCAAGCATTAATCGGAATAAAAGCGTCCTGAGTTTGCAGAAAAAGAGGTGGCAAGCGGAAAAGGGCTATTCTTAGCCCCGCGCCGGGATTACGCGAAGCTCTAAATATCTACAAACGGGTTGTTGCTACAAACGGAAGTTTATGCCTCAGGAGCAGAAGTGTTTACTCGTAATGGGAAAAAGCCAAAAACACAGTGAAACGCGGTAAACAAGATGCGTGAGTTTGCCGTGGCTGAGTAATGCCTACGTGGTCGGTGTGTAGGCGAACCGAAGTCCAAGTTTTGAAGTTTCGAAAAATAGGTTAACGGAGACATGGTTAGGAAGAAGACGTTAGAGGACACGGTGCACCGTTAGCGTTAACTATTCAAAACAGACATATCCGCTTTATGAAGGGATATCTCGTACCCAGGTTCCCTATCAATTACACCCTTAAATTACAATCCCAGTGTTAAGAATCGTCGACTTACTTTGCCAAAGCGGCCTTTCTGGAAACAGTTTGCGCGTAGCTGCATCTGTTGGCGGCAGCGGCGGCTTCCTCGGCTTTCCTTGCCTCGATCTTCTGTCGTCCGGCTACGATGACGCTGAATGGTGGAGGCTTCTCCTCCTCCTTCTTCACCTCCTGCTGGACCTCCATCTCCGGCAGGCTCGGGAATTCGCCCTCTTCGAACGAGTAAACGCTTTCGGGCTTTGCGATCAAAGCCGCCGCAAGGGTCCCTGCTACGGTATCCAAACCTGGAGGATCGTTCCTCGAGTTCGCGGTGGTTTCGCAGGCTGACGTCGTCCGTTTCTTAGCTGCCGTCACCAAAGATGCCATTGTCGTTGCCGCCGGGGTCGCCGGAATCGGGGCAGCCGGTGGGTTTGTTTCGGTAGCAGCCTTCTTCTCCACGACTACGGGTTTCTCCTTTTCGGGCGCCGAATCTTCCAGGATGCACTCGACCTCCTTCTTCGGAATCGATTCGATGCGAGGAGAGTTCCTGAAGGGACCACAAGTCAGCAAGCGCACCGTTAACTGGTTTTGTTACAAGAACTACTAAATCCGTGTGTTAGTTCTAACGCAGTGTTAATCTCCCTTACTTTGCGCCAATCGCCAAACTACTCAAAAGAACTTTACAGAATTCTCAAAAACGTTCTAGCGCATTCAGTCCAAAGTTCAAAACTCCGCGCCCACGCTCTAAAACCTCTTTTGTGTCTTTTGTGCCCCATCTCAATCTGCCGAAAAGACCCTTAATGGCGCATGCATAAACAAACTACCGTACCTCTCAGCGTAGGTTCTACTTGGAGAAACGGGGAATCGCGGTCTTGGACCTCTTCCGTTACTGTAGCTGCCGTTCCGGTATCTGTGCGGAGCTCCGTTCTGGGCGCCGTTCGGGTTCAGGTAAGAGTTCGAGGGTGCTGGGCCGTTTGTGGCAGGTCCGGTGCGTTTTCCGCGGTAGAACTTTCCGTACTCGTAGTTCGAACTCCGCCGACCGCCGGAATACTGCTGGGACGACGAGGCGGCGCACTGCGCCGAGAGCTTCGAGTTACCGTAACCCGAAGCGTTCTGACCGCCGCCGCGGTAGTGGCTGTTGGAGTTGCTGTTGTAGTACCCGTTTGAAGCGGAGGAGGCAGCGAGATAAGATCCGTTGTTGTGGGAGGGGTTGTGGAAGTTCGACTGGTTCGTGTGGCCAAAGAAGAGCGGCGACGCCCGGGGCGATCTGTGTCCCCGCACGGGACTTCTGTGGCCGTTCGCCGCGGTGTTGTGATGCTGGGCGGAGGAGTGAGCCACGTTCACCGTGACCCCGGGCGTCGTGACCGGAGCCGCCTCGGTGACGTTGTTGCACGTGAAGTGGACCACAGGAGCGCCGGGTTTGTAGGCAGATTTGGCGACGAAGCCCATGCTCATGAGCACCTGACCCAGGTCGAATTGGATCGTGGGAACCGAGGGCGAGCTCGTAGCCCGTTCTCCATCAGGCGTCGTCGCGGTGGATTTCATCGCTTCCGTTGGAGTTGTGGCGAAGGTCTTCAGAGTCGTGGCAGAACGGGAGATGTCCGTGGGAGTCGCTGAGTGAGATCGCAGGTCGATCGGGGCATTCGGACATCCTCCGGTCTTGATCCGCGCCTGAAAAATTACGAATCTCCAAACCCCGATTCAGAGAGCGAACTTACACTTATCGGCTTATCATTGAAGGTCTTCCCCAGGTTCTGAAGATGCAGGAACGCTCTTTGTGTGGCATCTTCAGTTTCGAATGTTGCGTACCACGTGTTGTTGAATCCGTAGGTGAGGCTCTGAGGCGCGGTTCCCTCGAGCATCGCTTTCACCTCCTAAAACGACGATTGTATTCCGAGTGTTCGGTTTCAAAGCACTTAAAAGGCGAAACGGAAAATAAACAATGGAGAAAACGGTCTAATGCACACATTTCCTGTTTTCGTCTCCAGAGGCACAACTCTTAAACTTCGGTTTTCCTAATGCAAAAGAATCGAATTTCGAAGAGACCAAAATGTCCTTGGGATACCCGAGAAGCGCTGGATGAAGGCGAAATGTTGTTTTGGACGTAATCAGAGCGTGAAGAAACGAAATCAAGGAAAATAATCTACTTGAGGACGGAAAGCACGGAGCAGATTTCAGAAAAACAGAATTTCCTTGTTAAATCCGAAAGTCTCGAGTTCCTGGAAGTACTTTCGAGTGTTTATGACGTGACCGGAGACAATAGAGTGCCCTAAAGCGGCGCTTATCTCCGCTCTACACACTCCATTGCCCTCGGCCTCGAGGACACCGGATTTGCCTCTCTGCGCCCTTGGGACTACTTCGGATGTTTTTGTTTGTGTCCCCAAACGGACGATTATGAACGCCGAAGCGGCTCCCCACGCTTGTTTCTGAAACGTCCGCTCTCAAAACATCTTTTCGTTTCGTCGCTTCCACTTCGAACTGATAACGCGCGGCGCTCTGCCGATGACGTCAATCGGCGGCGATCCAAACCCCTAAGCGCCCAAACACAACTCACCCCTTCTTCGGTTTCCGGGATCTCCCGAATCAGGATGGTGCACCGCCGGCTGACTGCTCGGACCTTCTCGCCGCTTTCGTCCACCTGCACATTCGAAGATTCTAAACACGCGAGTGTAAATAGGTCAAAAAGAGAAGGATTCCAACCTCGAAGAACCTGGACGATCAGGCCGATATCGCTGGTCAGCTGCGTGATCTTCGGAAAGTTGGCGATGATCTTGATCGGTACATACTGGTCGGCGTCCATCTGGCAGCGGAGGTAGCGGTCCGTGATCAGGTTCTCCCTGCAAAAAACAAACTTTATTTATGCTTGTTTACCAGATTCGTCGACGATTAATGACAACGACATTTAAGAATTTTGTGCCTTAAGTTGCTTCGAACGATTAAAGCCGAAAATAGAAACACTTAGAAACAAACCGACGCGCTTTTAAATGTGTTGGAGAGATTCGAAAGGTCAAAAATATACCGGCTAAAATAGTATTCGAGCTGGGCGCGGAGTTGGTTCCTGATCTGCTCCGAGGAAGAGAGCGCAGGCGCTCCGCAGGCGGCGACGGCTGCTCCGAGAAGGAGATTGTCGGCCTCTCGAAGACTTGTGGCGTGCTTCGAAGGGTCGAATTCGCGCATTTGGTTCTGGACGTCTTCGGTGAACCACCAGGGGAGCATCGGGGTCGGCGCGTGGAGCCGCGGCGTTTTCGGCTTTTCCTCGCCCGCTTCGGCGTTCTTCACATCCTTCGAGTCGCCGCAATAGCGGACGGCGTCGTTTCGTGACAACTGAAAGTCGAAAAGTCAAAAATAGCCTGAGAGAACAGAGTTTTTAGGACGCGAGCGGCCTAAGAATAGATTCTCTAAGCATATAAAGCAATGGAAGAAAAACCGTTTGAGGGGAAATCGAATTCAGTCGTAAAATGTTCCGAAAAGCAATTGTAACCGAAGGAACGAACAGCTGCATCAGATCTCTTCGAAGTCAAGTCCCAAAAATTAAGAATCGGTAATTGTTGGAACCGGGAAACACAGGGAATACTAATCGGAGGGAAGCGCTCCGGGCCGAAATTAAGTTTGCTCGTCCGCTTCTTCACGTAACTGTGAAGTGCGCGAGCGGGAGGCGCCTCGGAATTGGGAGTCGGCGAAGAGGCGCAAACATAAACATCGTTCACGCGTGGATAATGACATTAGCCCGGACGGCCGGGCGCGCGGACGTGCTGGTGAGGGAGGCTCTGAGGACGAATTCCTCCGTCCGGTAAACCTCGAGAGTTCGTTCCTCTCGCAACAGCGGTCACAAACACCGTTTCCGCGCTCAAAACAAAACACATTAATATTTAATGGTCCGTTGGCGGCCCCATTCACGCGTCCGACGATCGTTTTATGTTATTACCGTCGCCGTTTTCGCCTTCTCCATATTCTCCAGCTCGTTCCAGCGCGAGGTCCACGTCCCTCCCGCACGCAGCGGCTTCCCCTCCGCCTCAATCCCCAAAATCATAACAGCGCCGGCGCCGTTGTTGACCATGCTGGTGACGTTGATTGTGAAGAGGAGAGGGAGAAAAGTAATTAAATCGAAGAGGAACTGCGCATTCCCTGCCCGAGGCGTTTAATTAGCCTTTTGGCCAACAGCTGCAGACCTAAAACGGTGCAGGCGGAACCCGATGTTGCCACTGGGGACCTTTCCGCGAAGGAATGTTTGCCGAGCGGACATGTGCGTACAGAAAAACGCGTGCAGCACCGGAGTAAACGCGGGGTTCGCCTTTTAGGAACTCAGAGATTGGTTCCAGGTTAGGAAGGAGGTACGGTAACAAACCAACCCTTTGGATAACGAAGACGCGTGGTGACGGCTCCGAGCACACGAAAAAGGCGCCCGAACTGTCGTCTTCCATCGGATTCTCGACCGCTACATTCGATTGGGAAGCAATGGTTCCTCTTGGCGAAACGGCGACGCTGAGGGGAGGCTGGCGGAGTCGCGGAGAGAAGCAGGGACGCCTGAAACGTTCCGAGGGACTGAGACCGAGCTCCGGGGACGACGGCGGCGGTTTCGGTTTGGGCGAATCGTCGTCGGCGCTGAAAGCAAAAGAATCAAATCGTTCCGGCGAGAAGCAACGAATCGATAAAATCTCGGGTGAATCGAATAAACAGATCGACACGACGGAAACTGAAACGCGGCGTGCGCGTGGAATCGCCGAAGGCCGCGCGGAATATGAGCAGCCCGGGTCCAAACAACAAACACAAAGACAACGTCGGAATCCTCCGAATCCGAAAAAGGCGATCGCGCGAGTCGCGGCGCCGCGAAGGCCTCTCGGCGAGCGGAGTGCGAGCGAGTGGCCCGAAGGCGCCGACGCTCCGCCGGCCGCCGCTGGCGCGAGGCTGACGTCAGTCGACGTCGCCGTGAAAGGAACGACGAGTGGACGGGGGCGAGGCTGGTCGACTGAGAAGAGGATGTGCCGATGAAGGCTCCCGCCACGAATAGCCCTGCGGGCCCGTTTTTTTGCCTTCTACTAAGGGCGAGTCGAATGCAAATGAAACGAGTGGAATAAGCGTCGGATGACGTGAGCCGAAAGTCGTCTGAAATCGGGGCGCGAGGAAAACCTCGAGGGCCGAAGGTGCAGGCTTTGAGTGGTTTTGGCACTTCTTAAAAACACGTAGGAGTTGAGGTAAACAAACTAATTCTTGGCTCCTTAGGTGGTGCCAAAACGGGGGATTGTTCCTTGAGGGGTGGTATGACCGAGCCCGCGGAGGACAATGAAACACACGCTCTCGAAAAATGACGAAAAGGAAAACAAGAGAGTGTGCAACGTGTTGAAATTGAAAAAGGCGCCAAATCGGATTGAAATTAATCGAAGATCAATTCGACACGGTGTGTTGGCCTGCAAGAAGAAGCCGTGATCATTCGCTCGCGATCCCCGAGATCTTCAAACAGTTCTGGGTCAATTTGTGACACTTCTCGCGCCAGAGCAAACTACGCCGGCGTCTTGGTCACAAATCGAAAGCGATCAGGTGGAACGAGGACTGCGAAGGTCGCCGGCGTGTGACCTTCCCCACCTTCTTAAGAAGATTACGCCGGGTTCGGGCGATCCTCGTGATTAAGAGCGGTCCGTATAGTTTTCGACGGGAGCCGCCGGCGAGATACCTAAAGGCGCGGATGCAAGAAGGGTCGTCGCCCTGGGTCGTCCGTCGGACGGCGAACGCCGACGGCGGGCGTATTGACAAATTAATATAATTAAGTATTCTGGCCTCGGAGAAGAGCCCGAGCGCCTTTTTGAGGATTCTGGAACTCGGCTCTATCGATCAGACGAGTGGGCGAGGGTGGACAAGGGTTCTGGTTCTACAAGCGACAGTCGCCAGGTGACCGCTAGGGCGGAACGGCGCTGAAAGGAAGAAACTTTCGCCGCGCGGGTCGCTGGAGTCGGCGAGGCGATCAAGGACGCGCGATCGCCGAATCGCGCGCGTCATCTGTTTGAACAACGCGTGGAGGACGAATCGGGGAATTCTAATGGCACTTTACACGGCGACGGCTCTGCACGCCGAATCGGTTCTGTGGGAGGTCCTCGCGTGTGGCGAAAGGAAAACGGGTCTAATATGGCTTTCGCTTCCACGCGAGTCACGTGAGGTCGCCTGAGAGGCAAACGATAGACCTCGGTGCAATTTGGAGATCGGAGGAACTTAGAACGTTTCAATTGGGCAAAATTCGATTTGGTTTTTGATTGTTGAGTATCTTTTCGTGACTTTTCTTTGACTTTCCTAGAGACTTTAAGATATCTCCCGACTGCGGAAACAAGCCAAATGATTTTAAAGGAAACACGGTCGGCCTGTTCTCTTCTATTTATAGGTCCCGCTGCACGCGCTCTCCTCCGCCTCTCCTTCTCCAAACGTTCCACGAATCCTCCTTCGGAATACTTCGGATGTTTGTTGCCTCCGCTCGAGGACCCCGTGCATTCATTCATCCATTCCACGTACGTCGCTCGGAAGAAACAATCGGAGGGATTGGATTATAATTGAGAGTGCGATGACGCGAGGCCGCCGCGAACGGCGATCGCAACAAAAGTTCTTCTTCTGACGTCACCAGACGCGCGCGTTCCTTCTAGGAGAACCCTTAAGCCCGAGAAGACGCTGCCGGCGGCGGCCCGGGGGATCCCGAGGTGCGTGTGGCCAGGAAAACATCCGAGAACGCCTGCGGTTTCCGATTAATTGCCCAAATTTATCGAATCGCAAGAGCCGGATTCCGCGCCGCGAATCGCAGCGCCCGGGCCTCGGAGCCCTCGCTCGGCTTGAGGACACACTATCAAAACAAGCCTCCTCGCGGGCGAGAATCGACCGCCAGCGCCGCTAATGAGAATTCGGAAGTGCGTGCGGCGCAAAAACGCCGCGGGCCATGGGCTAATGCGCTTAAGGGGCCTCACACATCATCCGAGGAGAAGGCCATGAATATCCAGGCGCAACCCTGAGGCACTCCCGTTCCGCCCCCTCGCACCACAAAAGTAAATCCATCAAAGGAGAAGAAGACGAGCAGCTCGGCGGTCTCGAAAAGGCCCTCGCGCGGTCACTAATTGGAACTTGGCCACGTCGCTCGACGTCATTCGAGGGCCGCCGAGGCGATTCGACTCCGAGAGGGCCGCCCCATCACTCATCTAATTGAGCCTGAAACCGGAAAAGCGCCGGAAAACGTATATCTGCATGCCATTTGTTTGGGTTATGGGTCCATGTGGGTGGTTATGGGAGGAGAGAAGAGGGGAAGAGAGACTCGTTAGGCTTGGGAGGAGTGGTGAACGTCCTTTGATCCACTTTTCAAACATACCCCCATAAAGAATTCTTACAAGTTCAGGAACCGTGCGACCAATAAATCTTCGGACGTCCCGGTTATCCCCGAATGCAGTAGGAACATAAATCTCGGAATCGAATCTATGGAGCTGCTTAGAAACGAGACTAGCAACCGACATAAAAAGTTAAAGTATTGCCGTGCGAACAGAATTCTCGAAAACCCCATTTCAGGATCCTTCTCCCGCACGTCCCGTACAGTTATCTCCAATCGGTCGTCTTTCCCCCAGACAACGTTTTTCCGCGCATTCCAGCGCGGGCGGCAGCGAATTTCGGCGAAAGATCGTAAAATTCACGCCGATTGACACCAACTCGTTCTGCATAACGGACACCGGCCGCGCCGGTTCGAGTGAATGTTGAAAGAACGCTAAAATGTGGCGGCAACTGGGTACTCTCGTGAACTTAGAGTTTGGACTTTGGCTTTTGAGCCCATAGAAAACAAAAATGGTTAAAAAATAATGTTTGTGACGTGGAGAACTCCAAAAAGCGGTGTGCCAAAAAAGCTCATCACGAGTTTCCAGAGTCGAACTTTGACTAACTCAAAGGATTCGGGTCCCCACTCAATCTCCACCTGCTCACCAGCAAGAAAGCGTCAATCGCGACAAACTGATCGGCTCACTCTCTACCTAAATCCGCCACTCAACACTCCCGAATCGCTCAAAAACGCTAGCTGAACAAACAGTAGAAAATCGCGTGTTGCCGTTTCGGCACGCGGACGGCTTCGTCACGATTCCTCCTCGAAAAGAATTGTTTCTGGCAGCCAAACAACGGACGACAGAACAGAGAGAGGAACGAAGGGCGACTCGATGATTCATCGCGGGGATGTAAACAAATAAATATTTCCGATCGAAGAACGTTCGCGGGGAATTCGGGATCAGAGGGGCCACGTGGAGTTGGCCACGAATGGAGATGGGAGGAACTTGGAAGCGAGGTCAGGGGACGTGGGAGGGACTTTGCGGGGATTCGTCATTTCGGCCATTACCTGCCGGGTGATTCGGAAGTCTTTTTAGACTCGGGGATGACGCGAGTTGAGCTAATTATGGTTGCACGTGCAGGCAGACCAGTTGACCAGAAACCGCCACAGTCGCAGAGTTCTGTAAATGGAACTCGGCGTCGGTCTCGCGAAGGAAAGCACTCTGGGATACGGTGCAGAAGGGAGGTCTTGCAAGAGAGCAATAGAAGTCAGCCCGTGGACGTTCGCCGAGTTTCGTTCTGTGAGCGTCCTTTGTTTATCCAAAGAACGCGCTGTCATCTGGTCGACGATCCGTCCTAACTATCACGTCCAGGCCACATGCAACAGCGCGTTCTCCTCGGAACATGCCGGGCGGAGAGGAACCAAGTTGACATGCCCCTCTGGAACATACTCCGCCCTTTCGCTATTTCCGAAGCCAGACGCTCCTCGCGAAAATCGTCTTCATCCGCCTTCGTCACAAATTGGCCCGATTAACTCGAATTTGCACGCCCTCTCCATTAATAGCTCCATCCATGACGAGTCCAGAGCAAAAGATCGTCTGGCCGCGGAGGGCAGAAGTTCCAAACGCGGCCTCTGCGCCTCCGACGTCGTCCGGGAACAGGTGCAACTGAAATTGTTGACTGCACGGAGCGCGTTTGCAAGTGGCATTTCGAGGCGCCGTTCGTGCGAATTACGGATTTTCGGATTTCCCCTCGACGCTCCTCGGAATGCCGAATTATTTGTGCTCAGGAACAAGCGCCTCCGGCTACCGTAACCATTCAAATAAAGGTTACGTTGATTTCGTGACTCGCACGAATTAGCGCTGGAAAACAGAAATCAAAGCGAGATGAGCAAAAACAGGAATTACGAAAATTGAGACTTTCGGCAGCCAGAAAAGGTTTGGAGTGACGCCGACTTTTGACCTCTGGGACACAAAAACGGTGATTATATGGAAGCTCGCATGGACACTTAATTAGCATGAGACGTCATGCGCTTCTGGGATCCGACGTCCCTGGGTCAAAGAACGGCGGCTGTCCAGCTGTTTTGTTCGAGCCGAGCACGGCCTTTATTGGGGTTTCTCCGGGCACGTAAGCGTTGTTGTCCTAGGAAGCATCGCGTGCCGAGGCCAGCGCAAAATTGAGATTATGGGGAGAAGGGATTGGAGTTGGGACTCGAAGGAGGGAAGACTGCTAACGGAGCCTTCTGTTCCTATATTTCAGAATTCGCGCCGAATTGTAGTTGATAACGACAGAAGAGAGAAACAGCGGATCCAGAGAAACTTCGATGCACACGAGCTCTTCGTGCTGCGGTGTCTCGGACGAGAGATTAAAGGTATATGTTGCTGTTTAAGGAGATTCGCGAGGGATAATCCAGGACTGCGAATTTGTGGCCGCAAGCGAGAGATTCCATCGAGAGGCTGCATATGGAGATTAGACTAGAAATAGATCCAGAGAGTCGAGCAGGAATCTAGTCGCCTGAGAGCAAAAGTGCAGAAAACAGGTGTCACGTTCGAAACGCGAAACGCAACAACCGCGATCTTCGAATACGCCGCAGTCAAAGAGACGCTTTAATTCGGTTTTTTCGGCCTCGGATCGTCCATCTCGCAAGAATCGCGGGTCGAACCAGTTTCTGAACGTCGCCGGTTCATAAAAACCCATAAAACCCAGATGAATGAGATGGAATTAACACTGTTGTTAAGTAAACAATGCGCACGCAAATCGAGCTACAGTAACCCGAAAACTTAGAAATCGGCGTGAAGACGCGTTCAAATAGGAAGACGATAAAGATGTTCAGAGCGTTTGGGAATTCCAGAAGACGAGAAAGAACGTTTGGAGATGAAATGATTTTAGGATTCCCGGCGTAAAGCAGTTCTTTTCCGCTTTAGGTGGAGGCCGCGATGGGAGGACGCGTGGTCTCCCGAGTCCGCTGGCAGCTGTCGTCGACTTCCAGCGGACAAAAGACGTCTAGCCACGAGTTCGCCACGTGTAACCGCTGGCGGAGATGCTGATTCAGCGGCGGCCATTTGTTTTGGGGCTTTCTTCGCCGAGCTGACGCGGAAATCATGCGAGCTTGGACTCGAACTTTGGTGTTTGAACGATCGAGGATGTTGGGGACGAGGGAAAAACCGGTTTCGAGGATGTGGAATCCTTTGAGTCACGGATTGAAGCGATTTTATGCGGCTAAATGCCATTACTTAGGCCTGATCTGATGTCAGAGACCAAGATGATGTAAGAGCGGAGGAAGAAACAAAAACGGTGACGTTGAGGGATACGGTAGATGAGCAGAGAGTGGGATTACCCTAAGAACAAGTGGGTGATCCAATTTTAGTTTACTTCCACCGCAAGGTATTTCATGCGGGAGAAAAGCACCTAGAATGGACAAAAGCCGTCCGATCACGGTTCCAGAGACTCAGGAAGTTTCTCTCTGCCAGCTGACAGATCAACTCGGCATCACGAATCGACGTTCCAACGGTCTCACCCTCCTAGGAATCACAAATCGTGTTCGTCTCCCGTTTCCTTGTCGTCTCCAACGCCATTTTAGGATCCAGTTTGCCTTTTATCGCCTCCTCCGCTTCAACTCCACGCCATTCGGGCTATTCGTGTCCCCGGAGGATCTCCAGAAGATGCGAATTCGTCATCTAATTGTTTCTTATCATCGCCAAGTTCGTTTGCAACTTGTTTCTGGAATCCGCTAATCAGCTGACTAAGCGGATTCCCTCAATCGGGAGAACAAACTCTCGCAAAAAGGTCCAAATTGGGCAAACGCGGGAGGATACCGTAACGTGATGGTGTCAAGCAGTGAGTCAGCTGGCACAGGAGGTCTTGTTCACACAACGAACAGCTGCGTTTGAACCGTTTTAGGGCAAACAGAAAAAGAGTTGGAAGCGGCACGGCGGCTTTTTCGGGAAAGCGACACTCCCACGCAGCTTCGGGGGCTCTTCTCATCTCAATACGGGCATTCGGAGACTCAATCTTCGACCTGAGTCGTCAGATTCTCAATCTTCATAAGACACAATAAAACTGCACGAGAGAACAAATTTGAAAGTACAAGACTAATAAGTGGAAGAGTATGCAGAACCGGAAATCGGAGCACGGGAGTCCCGCAGAGTCTCAATGATGCGACGACGCCGCTGCACGCACAACAAAAACCGATTTTTGCACGAATCTTGATTTATTTTTCTCCAAATCAAACACTTTTCCACACGAAGTTCCACTACACCCGAGTTTCGCTTGTAGCTTTAGCCCAATTGCCTCCGGAAGCTCGAAAAACGCCAAACTACCATTTTATAAATAGAGATTCTTATTCTTTTTTGGTTTTTGGATATTGCTTTGTATTCACGGAAACGTTGTTGTTTACAAGTTCAAATTGAATTCGGGGTTGAGGTAGTTCCAAAGGCTGGGCAAAGTCCGTGGGGATCGCCGAATTTGGGCGGAATTTGATGTCTTCGAAGCAGAAAGTGATCAAGATCCGCCGAGATTCTAGGAAAGCTGGAATTGGAAGAAGAACCGGCGTCCCCCACATGGATCAAAGCCGTTTAACAGTAATTCCAACCGAGTGAATCTCCGATTAGGACCATCTGGCGAGCGGGAGTGGACTGCAAATATTTGGACCCGAAAACGCATAATGAAGTCGGCGGCGGCGGCAACGAAAACGCGAAAAAGGAGAGCGGCGTTAATCTGCGAAACGCACAGTGCGCAACACGGAATTCTAGTCGCGCGACGATCGATGGCGCTTCGGAGAAGACGAGTTTAGCGGCGACGTCGACGACGGTGGATCTGGTTGCCGCGAGGCGAAGACGGAGCGAAAGACGACACGATCGATGGATGAGGATTCCGAGGAGACGAAAAACGAGAGCGCCGGCGTTTTTACGGCGTCGGATCGCCATTAATCACGCGCCGTTTGCAACAGAAACGCTGGAGAATCAGCTGATAGAGTTCGGCAGCGAGAAGTCCGGAGAGGAGTCGAGGGAGGACGAACGAGAGAGGGAGACTGTAGGAAGTTGGGAGAGAATGGGACTCTAAAATAAGAATGTGATCTGAGGGCATGCGGAGGATGAGTCCTTGAAGAGAGCTTCGGAGTATAGTGATTCGAGAGTTGGGAATGGCTACCTTAGAACAGAGGTTTCAGAGATTTGGAACGGTTGTTGTTCAGAGCTGAGCGCGGAGACAAAACGGCTTTGAATGCGAAAAGAATTGAGAAAGGGTTTGAAAGAAGGAACCGCTTATCCGAGCTGTTTAAATGAAGCTGTTTTGGTCGTTTATGGGAAAACTCGGTATTCGAGAAGTGGTGACAAGCGAAAGTTGTCACCGACCGAGGATTTCGAGGGAAAAACAAGGTTGAAAGTCCGGAAAGCAGGCTGGTCGGCTTAAGATGGTAATCTGGGAAGCGGTGGAACGGAGCTCTTTCTTTCCATTCGTACCTTCGCTTGAAGCAAAATCTTCAAAAACAGTCGACATTGCTTTCAACGCGGCATTAAAACACCCGAAAAGTTGTTCCAATATAAATACCTGTTGATCTTGAAGTTTCTCAAAGAATCAAAGATTTTCGCGTTCAAGCGGACTCAAACACCCGAATCGTCGAGTTTCCTCCAAAGAAGCCAAGCGGAGGCGAAAACGTTTTACAAGTCGCGAGGGTGCTTGGAATCTCTCAAACCGGCGAATAAACAAAGAATCGGCGTCTTCTCTCAAGCCAAAAGCGTCCGTATTCTTTCAAAAGTGCGTTTCGCACTCCTTTCAGGTCCGAACTCGGCGGCAACTCGGGGATTAGCCACGTCTCCCGGCAGCAGGGTTATCCTCGGGCAGGGAAAGGCGGCTGAAAGAGGAGAAGCGCGGATTCGGCAGCCGCCGATAATTACGAACGACACTGTTTACGCGCCAATTAGCAAAGACGCGACGTCGCCTGAGGGTCCGGAGGAGTTCTGACTCCTCTTGTTTCGTCCCTTTTAGACCGAGGAACCCGCGAGACTCTGTCAACACTCCGCTTGGCCGCCGGAGGACAAAAGCGCGCATAAATACGTTTTATGGTCGTGTGAACGACTCTCGCCGCGAAGAACAAAAAACGGACTAATAAACGAGCAGATAAAGTGCGTTCTCTAGCCAGAGGATCGTCAAACAAATGTAGAGAATGGGTTACGGTAGGCCGCGAGGGATCCAATTATGTTTAATATCGTGTTTAATCAAAGTAATGCGACTTCCGGTTTTTTCAGGGCCGAAAAACTGGTGGTGGAGACAGAAATTAGAAAAAATGGCATTTGGACAACGACTTGTGGTGTTAAGGAACGAGGCAGAAGGGAGTTGGGAGTCCCCGGCCTGAAACTACAACCACAATTTCTCACTCTATAAGCACTTAATTAGATTGAACTTCGATCTCGGAATCAATTTGCACGACAAATGACTGATCGTGGGACATTCAGAACGGAAATCTGCAATAATCGAGGTTTTCTGACGTCCAAAAAGTCACTTAAGATTCGGCGAGCAGTTAGCAATTTTATGCCCTGAAAAGGGCACCCAAAGTACATTTCGACAGCGTTTCCGGTCATATTCAGCTGCTTTCGTGGGTATATTTTACAGTGGACACAAGTTTCGTGGTAGCACCAACAAACAAGGAAACGAAGAATCATAGCTATCCGTCAGCGGCTTTCAAAAAAAACGAATATCCAAATAGGATTTCGAAGGCGAACTCACCACTCCGTTCCGCGCTGCAAGTAACCCAAAGCCGGAGTCTTCCGGCATCCCCGTTTGCGAGTCCGCAATTAGAAATGACGCGCGACGACATTTCGACGTCGTCGCAACGAATAATTGGACCCAGGAAGTCCCCAGGGCCAAGGTACCCCGATCGAGGACTCCTCCGATGAGGGTCGAATACGAACACCGCCGCTCGGCTCCTTGAAATCCAGAGTTCCCCGCAGAACGACGCCGAAAGGAGGGAGGGAGATGACCAAAGGCGGCTGTTTGACCATCGGCCGGAGTAAACAACGTTCCTTGACCGCGCCAACAATGGGATTACGGAGCTTCCTGCCTTCGCGGAGGGTGCGAGGCTGTAAACAAGCCGGGGATCGGGAATGACCACGGAAACTACGTTTCACGGCCGAACGCGCCTTTCGAGGGGCAGCAAACGCAAGTGAAAAGCGCCGAAAAGGGCATTTCGGGGACGATTGAGAGCGTTCACAGCTGAAAACAGAGGTTGACAAACAGTAGATTCCAAACAAATAGTTACCCGAGGTGCCGTAGAGGAACAGAGGATTCTGCTTCCAGCGCCGACGCCTTCATGCGCAGCAGCCTGCGTGCGACTTTCGGCTTTTTTCTCGCTTCGTTTTCGGGTGACCCATAAACAACCTTTTTTTGCCGAGTTCCGTCGGATATCCTAGGGCGAGTCTCCTAAAAGCGTATTGCAGTAAACACGATATCGACGCAATATCCAACACTTCAGGAACAAGGCCAAACGTCGGGGCTTCTTTGAAGACTCGCCACGTCTTTCCCCGAGAACAAGAATCTTCAGTAGCTGGGGGATCTTCATCTGTGGTAACCGAGATCGGCAGTCCTTCTTCTTCAATCCGATCAAAGAAGAACTTCTGAACTTCACTGGACCGTCAAACCGTTCGTTGCAAGACCTTTGCTTCGCGTCTGTCTGCTCTCCGTCGCTGTCCTCTCTTTTGGTCGCTCGGCTCTGCAGCTGTCTCCGACTAGTCTAGACTTTAATCACGCTGTCCTCCAGTCTCCGATGCCGTCACTCGTCTTCCTTTTACTCCGCCGTGCGGTCGGCTTCGTCCGAAGTCGAAGATGGCCGCTTCACCTCAAATTGCAAACGAAACGGCGAAAACCAAAAGTCCGATCGCGGTTTCGAAGGAGAATATCAGCCCAGAAGAGCTGACGATTCGGGCCCAAAAGTCGACGGACTCCACGACAGAAGTCGGTTTCCTTTTTGTGATTTGAACGAGCGGTTCTAATTTTTCCATTGCAGACTGTTTTTGAGAAGATCTCCACACCCGTCAGGCCCGCATTCTTCACCGTCACGCATCGATGGGAGAGAAAGAATGAAAAGGAGATCGAGATAATAAGGGTAGGTTTGTGTGAGTTATGGAAGGATTTAATTTCTGTATTTTAGCGAAATTACAAGGAAGAATTCCCGAAGCGAAAGAAGATCACTCTTGCGGACCTCAGTTTTCAAGCCCAAGAAGTATCGTCCTGCTCGGTATGTGCGTTTTCTAGATGACCGATAGATCGCGCCAATTTGAAATGCATTTGTCCGGATATTTGTTATATTCTGATGCTTTTGTTTGGCCACACGAGTTGACATGTGGTCGGATCCACGGAAGTGCGACAATTTCCCAATCGCTTCTCAATTGGGAAGATAGCCATATGCCCATTTTTGTATTCGCGATGCACTGGGTGATTTCCTTATTTGGGAAGCACTCTCCCCACCTTTCCTTTTGTAATCTCATTCGCCGCTACTTGCAGGATGCAACCAAGTCTATGCCTCGATCAAAGGCGAGAAGGAAGAAGTCGAAGGACAAACCAACGGATACTGAGGCGCTATCCTGCGCCACGAAGGAGGACCTGAAGACGCTCGACGTGGAACCCGATTCAAGGGCCTGCATGAAGACCGTAGAATCAGAAGCCCTGTCGACCATCGAGTGCCAACCCGCTAGTGAAGGCTGTGAATCTTTGCATCGTACAGCGAGGCGATCGAGGCATCGAGACTACATCGGTGTGCCGGCATCCTCGCCACCCTACTATACAGCCGCAACATCGCAATATAGAACTCCTTCGACATGCAGCGTGAACAGTGCGACCAGCGAGAAGAGTTCCCGGTCGCAGAGATCCGAAAAAATCATGAAGATTCCGAAGAAGTTGGCCTCGACCGTAGCAACGCACACGAAGAACATTTTTACGAAGGGATTCACCAAGGAGACTAGCGAGAAGATCTTCAGACGAAAGCGGAATGTGGGCACTGCGGAAAGTAACCCTACTTCTTCCGGCGGTAAGTCCTTGCTTGATCTATGGGAAGTACTGATCGGCAGCGAAAGAACTCCTTTAGGCTCGTCATCAACACATTCTTCGCAACTTTTCCGGACGCAGAAAACTTCTTCGAAACACAGCCCATCAAGGCGTAGCACAGTTAGTCATCCGGCCTTCAGTCAGACGGCGACTAACTCCGTTAATCCTCCAGGAGATACCCGCGGGGGCACCCACTCAAAGTGAAATCTCTGTATCTTTCCTAATAAAAGTATTTTAGTTCATCCGCTTTCCCCTAATTGGTTTCATTCTGCTTGAGCTCCTCGGATTCCACTTCATCGACGCAAGCTGTTCTTGCAGCTATGGCGACGTCATCGGCCCGAAGACCTTCAGTGGGTTTCAAAGAGCACGCGCACCCGTTTCGCATCATTTCCGTCGAGATTGTTTGTTAGGAGTTATTCACGTGTTCATTGGCGAAACGTCACCAAGAAGGGATCCCGAGGAGTCGAAAGCGTATGTTTTCTTGCGAGGGGAGGGCCGCTCAGCGAAAGAAATTGAAAGTGAATGAAGATGGCCTTCTGCGTCCATCCCAGCGATTCCTGTGATACTCCAACAAGCACTTCGCCGAGCCGGTCCGACAGTTTGCTTGTTTTCACAGTCCGGTCTCACAAAGATCGACCTGAGAGAGGATCCTCGCTTATCAGTTTGTTTTCACCTTCTTCCATTTCCTCTCCTTTTGCGACTCTTCCGCCATGGTCCGATCTCTCGAAGAACTGAAATCTGACGTCGAAGCAAACCTTCGCGCGTTTCCCGACTTCCCGAAGCCAGGAATCCTTTTCCGCGACATCTTCCCGTTGGTCGCCAATTCGGCGCTCTTTAACGAGCTCTGCCTCGCAATCGCCGCCCACATCCAGAACCTTGGAGCGAAAGTCGACGTCGTCGCTGGACTCGAAGCTCGCGGTAAGTTCAGAACCTTGCAGCTCCAAATATTGTCTTATCTGACCTTCTTCGACTGTCTTCCAGGCTTCTTATTCGGACCCACCATTGCACATGCCCTCAACATTCCTTTCGTCCCGATCCGCAAGAAGGGAAAGCTGCCTGGTGAAGTCGTCCAAAGCAGCTACGAGAAGGAATATGGAACAGTGAGTCCCCTTGTAATCTACTGGTCAACGAAAAATTCATTCCAGGATACGGTCGAAATCCAAGTCGATGCGATCAAGCCCGGAGCAAACGTCTTTATCGTGGATGACCTCCTGGCCACCGGCGGAACGATGAACGCTGCAATCCAGCTGATCAAGAAGGCCGGCGGACACGTTACCGAAGCTTTCGTGGTGGTGGAGCTGACCGAGCTGAAGGGCCGCGCGGTTCTCCCCGAAGGCGCCAACGTGTACTCGCTCGTCCACTACGACTGCTGAGGAACGGCGAAGAAACATATCAGATGTTACGTGTCAACCAAAGTTGCTCAAATAGATTCGCTAGAATAAAACAATGTAGTCTTGTTGAAAACACCTTATTTCAGAAATTCTTGATTCATAGTTACGTAGACAGTATGCAGTTCGGAAGATATAAGATTGAAGGAGAAGCCTCATGGATTACTGTAGACCTGATCTACTCATCTGAGGGAGTTCGTCGCACTCCGGCGCTTCTCCCCGTTTGAAGATCACCGTAGCCACGTTAGTCCCTTCGAAGAGCAGGTGTCCAGATGGATTCTCGATCGATTTCCTACAAACGATGAGTAATCGAGTCGAACATAGAGGTTAGGATAAACTCAGACTTCGCCATTCAGATCGGTGACTTTGAAAGTCAAAGACGCATTTAGGATCACAAGGGGCGATTGTAAACAGAGATGGGAAACCGACCGAAGTGCTCGGTTTCCGAAACCGAAAAACTGTAACCGAATGTCCCGATGGACGTTGGACAGTTACACTGAAAACACACTGAAACCGAAAGTGGTTTTCAGTGTAAAATTTGTACACATCAGAAGGGTTATAGGACATTATGGTACCGGACATTATGGTACCTGGACTTTATGGCACCTGGACTTTATGGTACCGGGACATTGCGGACACGATTCGAACGTTCAAAATCTGCGATCCTCCTTTTTTGATCGCGTTTGTATTCCTTGCGCGTCATTAAGTGCGTGTCTGTGCGAGAATGATATGAGGGGATAAGTTTCTTTAGAAGTTTCTCTCCATGAGTACTTTGAAGATAGAGGTCGCTGTAAATCTGCACAAACCAAAATACACCAAAGCTCCTCCCCTATCCTAGATTTTGTTCGAAATTACTTTCTCCAAGTTTCTTTTTTCCTTCCAGAAATTTTATCTCACCTCCAGGCAAACAACACTTCCTAGTGGCCCGTCTTGGCGAAGAAACGTCCCCAATTTAGCCAACGTCCCCAACGTCCCCAACGATCGACTTAGCGCGGATTCGATCCAGCCGCTCCCAACGCGCACAGCGAATCGTGGCGCTGATTCGTCACGAAGTAAATTAGTGCGTGTTGTTGATTTTGATATTGCGGAATAGATTGAGAATAGAGCAGTGGCGGAAACGTACGCGAACGCGCGAGATTAATAAGGTACCATAAAGTCCATGTGCCATAAAGTCCAGGTACCATAAAGTCCCGGTACCATATTGTCCGGGACCATAATGTCCGTT
>KN168005.1:165218-175761 GCA_000757745.1 Steinernema scapterisci
GAAATGACTCATGACTCGAAGACAACAAACTTACTGTTGATCTTGAAAACGTCATCGTTCACGGTGCACATGATGACGCTGTTTCCCGAATTGGCTCGTCCAGCGCGGTCTTCGGGAAGCAGAACTCGATGAGTTCGTTGAGCGTTTGGTTTTCGCTTCCTGCTGGAATCGGGAACAGTTCGAAGTTGCCTTCCGTGATGTTCTTGTCGGTGCCCAAGTCCTTCAGCCATTGTCCAAATGCGAGCTGCAAATAGTTGTTTTCAAATGTGCAAAAATGGTCAATATACCTCCTGCTCGTCGACGCGCATATTCTTCTTCAGCTCGATGTGCTTAAAGGATCGGAAGAAAGGCGTTGAAACGACACTTGCGTCGATTTCACCGTATTTTCCTCCTCCTGGGACGACCGGTGAAAGCTGATTGAAGTCGCCACTTATGAGGACGCATTTTAATACTTTTGTTAACCATCGCAGTGGGATCTCTTCAAGTTTCTGGAGTTCTTCAAACGCTCCTCTGTCAACACCGGACCTTCTCAACTTTCTCACAAAACTTTTAATGCGTTCGACAAGATTCTTGAACACGTCCGTTTCTCCGGCAATTGTTTTCAGCGCTCCATAAACCGCCTAAATTACAAGCTTTGTATAGTAGCTAATCAAAATAAGTTGCAGCTTGTGCGCGAAACAGTCAACGGAAGCTAAGTTGCTTTTTCGAGCTGTTGCCACCATAACCGATGCAGCGTCCCTTACAAGCAAATGATATTTGGTCGTGGCTTCAGTTCCAAAATATTCGATTAAGCACTTGCGCAGGACATCCGATAGGTTATCCGCCGTGTGCTGGGTGTAAATAGGAAGCACACCTGAAACGCGATAACGAAAAGATCCGTCCTGCACCCAATGGGCCGTAAGCGAAAGCAGAGAGTGACGGTTGTTTTCAGAAGACCACGAGTCGGACGTGAAAGATACATATTTAGCCTGCGAAACGCTATCCTTAACACGACGAGCATAATCCTCGAACAGCTTCGGAACATGCGTTCGGCTAAGCGAGGTCCGCGATCTAAAATAGTACGTAACTTTGCGAAACATAAGTGGAAAATTACCTTATTTTCAACGCCGGAGCAACTACTGACATAAAATGTTGAAATCCAGGACGATCGACCATTGAAAACGTCAACGGCCAACATGAGAGAGAACGCTCCATTTGCTGATTCAAATCGGAGGCCTCCAGGCAGCCACGCTTCTAAAACCACAAATTTGTGCAATACGTTTAAATTTCTCTTACCCAGTGCAGTAGAAATAGAAGGCGTTCCGGAGTCCGGAGTGGCTTCTTAGCTTTCATTTCAAGATACGCTTCGTTATGTTTTTCCTCCAAGTGATACTTCACAGCACTTGGATTCCCATCCGTTCGACGAAAAGTGCTGTCACATAACAAACATTTTGCCATAACTGCCTCGTCGGCAAAGTATTTGTCGTCAATACCTGTCGGTGCATACGCGTTCAGTGTCAACGCCCGAAAGCAATCCGAACTCAAACACGTGAATTTCGAAAACCTCCGGGGCGCATTCAAGACCCACTCCGGTCAAAAATCCCCGCCTTTGCTCTGTTTCCTCGGCGATATCACGAGGAACGAGGAAGCGCACAGCCCTGTTCCCCATCCTTTACTCGCGGAAATTCGCCGTTACTGTAAGAACTTGAAAATAAAAAAAAATTATTTTTTATTTTTTCAGACTGCTCAACTGGCTCACGCTCCCAACAGTTTTTGGAGCTTTGTAGTCCATGACACCTGCTGGATATATGCAGGTTACAGTCCCAAGGCAAACACAATTTTTGTCACGGCTGCGGGAACCTTCTGACCAAATCCCATGTTTTGTCCACAGCTTTTCGAAGAAGCTCTGTAGGCCGGACTTCAAACCAATGTTATCAGCAAAGTCATCAAAGTCAAAGTCTTCGTAGTCTTCGCAGTCTTCGCAGAATACTTCCTCGCAGCCGCCGATGCTTCCAACGACGCGAACCTTTTGAACTTCTTATTCCGGACTTATAAGAACGCGACTGTCTGAGGTACTGTCATTCTCTCGGTGAGCCCCTTGCAGCCTGGGTAGCCGGTACGTAGCTACGGGAACGCTAATCACCTACGGTCAGCCCACTACCGGACACGACAGCAACGCTCAGCTCCAACATCGCCTGATAAGGACATAGTACGCTAAAAATATATACATGCACAGTTTTTTAGATGCAGAATAGTTTCCGGAGGACCTTCAGAGACGATCCAATCCCGCGTCTTCCATTTCGAACCACCCTTCTTGCCCACGGTATGAGCACGCCGACGAAGAAGTCTACTACCGTCATGGAAACAACGGCACGCACGAGGTCTGCGGCAAGCTGCATTGACGGAAAACAAAACGATGTCAGCTGGGGTCATCTTCGTTACTTTGCTTTATGGTGGAGTATGCGAAAAGCAGCTGCTATCTACATTGATTCTTGTGTTGTGCGATGCAATTGGTCTGTCTTGGCACTTCTTAACTTTTTCTAATGTAGCCTGCTATAACTCGTCAAATATTAAAATTGCTGTGACGAGCTCAGATAGCTTTCCCAGCGATTCATCATTTTTCTACCGTATTGAGAACAGTTTATTATTTACTCCTCTTTTTACAACATCATCACATCCAATCAAAAATCGATCGAGTCACTCTAAAGTGCGCCGCGCGGCAGAATTAGGAATCTAAATAGAGTTCTAGAAAGGGTTTAGGGGTGAGCAGCGGTCAGGCGAGCGGCGTCTTCTCTCCGTACTTGAAGCCGTCGACGTCCTCGAGCGGCGGAGGAGCGGTCGCGTGGTTTCTCTCCTTCTCCTCCTCGAGGAAACTCTGCCACAACTTCAGCACCAAGTCCGTCGTGATGAGATCTCCTGCGTTGGACGCGATCAGCCGTATCAGGAACACGCCGTCCTTGCGGAGCCACTGGTGGACGAACTTCGTGGTCGCTTGCTTCTCTGAAACGAAGTAGAAACGTGAGTTAGGAAATTTGAAAGAGAGATTGATTCGATCGAATTTTTCGCTTTCAAGGAGCTCTGAGAATCAAGTGGACTGCGCTTACCTCCGGCAGAGTTATCGAGAACGTTTTGGGCACGGAGGTACTGGACGATAAAGGACTCCTGCTGGCTGCTGGAGAAGGACATCGCGAGCCAGTAGATGAGGTTTCCGATGGTGACGAGGGCGACCACGAGGAACCACCACCAGAGGAAGAGGTACACCTTCTCGTTGAACATGTTGATCATCAGGACGCACTGGACCGTGTGGCGGTGCTTGTTGCCCAGCACGCGGACTTCGAAGTCGCACATCGTGACTCTGGAAAGCGGATTGATCTGGCTGAACTCGGGGAAGTGCTTACCGAGGGAAGTGGCCGGATTCCTGCCATTCGCGGCCGTTGGCCAGATCGCGGAGGATCTCGAATCCCCAAAAAGTGTAGTTGGTGCCGAGGAAGTTGTTGAGGATGACGAACTGGACGAGGACCTGGACGAAGTAGGTGGACTTGACGAAGAGATAGAGCAGGTTAAGAAACTTTCCTTGGTGGAGCAGGGAAGCCAAGGGACCTGAACACGGAATTAACGGGACGATTGGGATAAGTGGCCTACCGGTCTTGACGAGGGTGCGTTGAATCTTGAGAGATTCGAGGAGGTGCGAGGCGACGACGGCGACCGACGAGGAGCGCTTCTCGTACTGCATGTTGCCCACGTCTTGGCACATTTGGACGATTCCCTTAACGGCGATTCCTGAAAATTAGAGCACTAAAACTAGGTTTCAAGAGAATCGGCCTACCCGATTGCCAGTTAAGAAGACGCCAGATGAGGGATGGCAGGAAGAAGAGGATTCCCTGGAGTCCGAGGATGAAGGGCACCCACTGGTAGTAGCCTGGAAAAAAGCCATTGGACATGTTGATTCTACGCATGAGATTTACCAATTTCGCGATCTTCGCGCTGCTGGACATCGCGTGGAATGTAGTGGTTGAGAGGGAGGAAGTACGTGTTCTGCACGAAGCAGTAGTTCTCCGAATATTGTTCCCAGGCACCTGAAATTGAGAATTAGGAAAATAGCTTGGATTCCTCGCAAACCGGTGAATTGAGCGGGGATCCAGCACTGGATGGGCTGTCCAACGTACTGCTTGGCACTGAGGGTCAACGCGAAGATCACGAGGAGCATTGGGGTGTAGTAGTAGTTGAGGCGGTCGACGATGTCATCGTCGAATTGGGGTTTGAGGCCCTGCAGGAACTTGTCAAGGAAGATCATGATGGCGAAGAAGGCCCCGAGGCGTCGAAGCGGAGAGGTTCAACGGCACCCGAGGTCGAAAGGTCGGAGAGGTCGGAAGCCTGAAAAGAGCGAATTTAGATGTCACGGAATCTCAGTTTGAGTGGATAACGCGACGCGGCAGCCCGACAACTATTGATTCTGAAAGTTCTCCGCGTGAACTGGTTTGCACAAAAGAACAAACGATTACACGAGCGAAACTGAGTGACGATCGATGGATCGCTGGAGAGAGAGAGAGAGAGGAAACGAGGGAATTCGATTTGGGATGAGTCCCCAGAATCATGGCGAAAGAATCCCCAAATACACCAGGAGAACCGTATCTCTAAAATCAGAATCCAGCAGTCCCAAACAAGAAAGAGATGATATCAACAAAAGGTCAGAAGCTCCCTCAAACTTGAAATACGCGAAAACACGCAAAATACCTAAGCCATCGAAACTCCTGCAAACTTCGCTCGAATCCTATCGATTCTCGTCCCGCCACCCTCAAATCGCATGAGGGCCCTGAACATCCTCAGAACTAGGCCGCGAACAGGTTTCCGGCCTGTATCTACTCTGGAATCTCAAAATGGCCATCTTCGGCGACGTCGTCGTTTCTGTAACGATAATGGCCCCAGAGGCGATGTTTTCGCGCGACACACAAACAAGGCTCGTAAAATCGCCGGCCGGGGATCCAGGACGATCGATGTCCCTCCCTCTGGCCGTCCTGGGAAGTGACGGACTGTCGGGAGGAGTGCAGGCCTAAACAAGTGGAGACGGTGCACACGCGCACCACAGCGTCAACTGCCGCGGAATCGGCGCATTCATATTCGGTCAATGTCGTTGGCGGCGGCGACGACGTCGCCAGGCTGCCGCCGGTCGCCGACCGTGGGCGACGCTCTGCAGCGCCGCGGCGGCCTCCAAAACTGGATTCCGAGGCTCCGGCGACGCCTCCAACTCCGCCCCGCCGAAGTCTTCGCTCTCCCGGCCGAAAGGGGTGCCAATTATGCAGGGAACCAGGGCCGGAGAGTTTCCAGCCGCCAGCGATTATACAGTAACGCCGGGATTAATTGAGCCGCCGTGGGAGAATACATTAGTCCGCTTTTTGCCTTCCCGGGCCCCTTTGTGTCGCGCCCTGTTCCTCGCTTTAATCGCATTAGGTTCTTTGCAACAGTAACCCGAAAAGGGAATTTCGAAAAGAGGAACTGGTTCGGCGAAGGAAGCTGTTTGCAGTCGGCGGCGGCCCGAGTTGATCTTTGTGGTTGACGGTGTTTGAGCTGAGGTACCGGTGGGGACAGGTCCGAACGGGAGCCGGATTAGGCGAATTTCAATTAGAAGTGTGTGCCGGGTGGAGCTGGATGGTCAGTGGGAGTCGGTGTGTATAGAAAGCGATGGAAAGCCACGCTCGGACATAAAGTGCTAGTTCCAGTCCCTGGCATTCAAAATCCTTTTTAGTACAAGGATCCATTCATACATCTATGAACATAGCGCAAACACACCCCGTTCTTCCCCGGCTCCAGCCAGCTCACCCGGTTCCTGGACGTTTTCCACCGTCCCAGAAGACTTTGAAAGTGTGTCAAAATAAGCGATTTACATAACAAAGCGGCGATAACCAGGCCACTTAGAATCGCACCAACAGCCCATCGCACGTATCTCCCGAGGTCCAACTTCAAACCGCGTCAGAGTGCTCGTACGAAAGACAATTCAAAGTCGATTTCCGCGGTTTCACAACTCCCTTTCTCCCTCGTTCCTCTCGCTCTCCTCCTCAACAACCACCTCGCCAAACTCCGCCGGATTCGCGCATCGAAGGTCGCTTGCGAGTCACAAGGTCACGGACGCCTCGCCACCTCAGATTCGATCTAAACAGCCCGCTTATCGCCTCGCCGATCGCCCAGGAACCCAGAGAAGAGGAAGGGAGACACTCAGAAGATCAATTAAACTCTTTTTGCTCAGTTTCAATTTACAAACAAAACGACATATTAAGATCGGCGCTCAAAATCTAATCTTCTTCGGCTGGCTTCTACAAAGACTGGCGGTTCAGAAGTCGTCCTCCTCCTCGACGGGGCCCTTCAGCAGGGGTCTCTCGATATCCGAGCGGCGCGCGCTCTCGGCGACAAATTCGTTCCAGAGCTGGGCCACGAGGTCACAAGCGACCATGTCGCCTCCGTTGGAAGCCACGAGGCGCAGCAAGAAGACTCCGTCGTTGCGGAGTTTCTCGTCGATGAAGCGGCGGACGAGCGCCTTCCGCCGCGGACTTTGCGCCGTTGTTGGGTCGATCTGAAGCAAACTATTTGTGTTCGGAACCCTAAACGGGAACAAACCTTCTCGAGGTAGTTGGACACCATCTGTGTGCTCTTCGTCTTCACGAAACTCGTCGCCGCCCAGTAGATGAAGCTGACCACACTGAAATTGAGCAACGTGAGAAAATCCGAAAAAGGGAGCTTTGAGGAGAAGGGATGTTCTAGATCTGGAAGGGAACTCACCTGCAGATGGCGATAGCAGCAAACCAGAACCAAAGGAAGACGAAGATCTTCTCGTTGAACATGTTGATCATCAGGACGCACTGGACCGTGTGGCGGTGGAGGTTTCCCAGGACCCGAACCTGAAATCAAACTTGAACTGACGCGCTTTTCCAAATTCTCGGCTTACAGCAAAGTCGCACATGGTGACTCTCGGGAAGTTGCCGGTTTCCTGCCACTCGCGGCCCGCGACAAGGTCGTTGGCCACCTCGAGACCCCAGAAGATGCTCGACGTGCCGAGCATGTACTTCACCAAGAAGAACTGTACGACCGCGTTCAGGGCGAAGACGGCTTTGACGAGCTGGAAAACAATGTATTGGATACGGGGAAGAGAGGAACTTACGACGTAGGCAGTGGTCAGGTAGTTTCCTTTCAAAAATCGGCGGAGTTTGGCGCCGACGTGGTCGGAGATTTCGTATTCGTAAGTGAGGAACTTGGCGATGACATTCATGTTCTTGGAACGGTCGGTTGGGTCCATGTTAGCCTTGAGGCTGCAGGTCTCGCAGATGGCCTTAACCTTCATACCTGAAAAGTGAAGAGTAGAAAAGCAAGTATATTGATCGAAAAGTTGTTAGAAGCGGCAATCAGAAATTCGAAAAATGGAACTTGGAGTTATATGCTAAGATTCATATGATTTGAGGGTAAAATCACTAAAAATCAGTTTCTCATATTCAAAATCCGAATATCAGCGCAGCTCTCAAATTCTAAAAAACCGGTTTTTACCTGAACTGTTGTAGATGGACCTCCAGAGGACGACGGGGAAGAAGAACATCAGTGCCTGCAGGGCGAGGATGAAGGGAACCCACTGGTAGTATCCGATTTGCTTCTCGTCGCGCTCGGTCACGTTCTTCGGAATCGGGATGATGTGCTCCGCGATGTCCCAGTAATTGTTCGGTTTTACCTCGGTGAACCCGAGGAAATATGTATTCTGTACATAACAGTAGTCTAACGCATATTCAATCCACCACCCTGAAACCCGAAATTAAGGAATCCTGATAGCGAAGAGCATAAGAACCAACCCTTGTAGTAAGCCGGGAACCAGCACTGGATCGGAGTGCCCACGAAACTCCAGCCGCTAATGAACGCGGAGCTGATGACGAGTACGGTAGTGGTGTAAGCATAGTTGAGCCGATCGGAGAAGTCGCCGTCCGGCAGGGGCGAGATCGCCCCGAGGAGTCCCTGGACGATGTTCATCGAACTGCGAGTGCTGCTCTGTGGGGAGGTGGACGAAGTTGGTGCACGAAATAGTCGATTCTCCGACGATGACGCCGGCGACGTCGACAGTGGCGGCGGGCAGAGGGGCGAAGATCGGGGCGACGCGGCGGCTGCAACGGAACTGTCGCGAGCGACAGTCGCGGCCGCCGCGCGCCGCCCTGAAGCGGCGGAGATCGCGGCGAGCGAGCGAAGGAGGGAGGCCAGGAGTTAGCTGGCGAGGGTTACGGTAATGTGAGGAGAGGGAAGCTGATGCAAGCGGAAGACGGTAAGGACGGAGGGGTTGTGTAGGAAGCAGCTCCAGGCGCATGTTTTGGGTGACGAGATCACAGATCAGTTTGACCCACTATACGACTCGTGCAGGTTCTCCATGGTTTCTGAAGCCTGGACTGTTCTTGCACTTTTTCTCTGGCTTGTCACACTCTGTTTTGTTCGAAATCCTCGCGGAGTTCTAGTTTTAATTGCACCTAGTGGATGTGAATTAACTGTTTTGCCCCTTTCATTGCCTGTCAGCACATAATTCCAAAGGACACCAGAGCTCGGCAGTCTCCGCGGGGGGTCGGTTAGGCGGTGCGCCCTACAAAAGGGGTAGGAAGATGCATAACAAGACGATGGGAATCTCTTCGACGACCTTCGGCAGCCCTGCGAGGGACCGGCAAGTCAAAGCGAGCTCGGAGGGATTCCCGCGCGCCCGTGGACTTCTGGATCCGAAGTGCATGCTAACAGCTGATTAGGATTGTTTGTGTCGACCCTGAGCTTTGGAAGTGAAATCGCAGTAGCAGCAGCCGAGGAAACCTGTTTCCAAGTGTCTTTCGGCGTGTTGCGCACTTCGCAATGATTGATTGTTGGGCAAACGAAATTTGATGTTCTTCGCCCGAAACGACTGTCGCTTTCCTTTCAGGGGTGCACGCCACTGTGGCGTGCACCGCCGGCCAAGGTCTCCTCTCCCGGGTGACCATTGGAATCCCACGATGCGTGAAGGTCGTCCAGGAGTTGGCGCGAGTCAAGAGGCGCCCGAACCCGGCGAGGACTTCTCCGCACGAGGGTCACCGTCAATTACAGGCCGAGCAGCGCCTCTTTCGCGCTCTCCTAACATATTTACACGCGACTCGTCGCAATTAATTTCCCCGCTCCGGCGCCGTGACAGCCTCCTTGTCATCATCGATCACTTTCCAGATTCCCCGATCGATCGATTCCCGTGATCCAATTTGCCGAAAGCGGCTACGGCGTTGGGTGATGAGTTGGAGGCTCATCGAACTGGTTCCGCGCTCCATCTCTCGCGGTGCGTCGCCGTCGATCGGATCGCAAATGGAGCGGCAGATTCGGCGGCACCCGCGGAAAAGAGGACAAAAAAGGCGCCAGAGGGAGCACGCCTAACCGAAGATCAAACAACGAGTTCCAGAGGATGTTTAGAGTGTGGAAGCGTTTGAAGGTCGCCGCTCCTAATTTGATAATTCCCGCAGAGGAGTGGATTTGATGGAGATGGGCGAGAGGAGAGGGAGCAGAAGAGATGGATTGAGTTTGTGCAGGAAGGGTGCTCCGACCATGATCTTATGTAAATTCGAACAACTTGTTTTCCTGGCAGAACATACCTTCAAAAAACAAGTGCAACTCCTCCGAGCGATCCCCTTTCAGAGAGATCCCAATAATGAATGGCTCCTTTCGCTGACCTTCCGCATCTTATGCATATCGCCGGACCAAAGTTCTCCGAACTTGATCTCTACATCTTCTAATGTTTTCAGCTTTTGGAGGTATAAATATTCGCGAATCCGGTTTTTCTGCCCTAGGATGTCCTTTCACACTTTCGCGACTCACTTGACTTCATAGCACAAAGAATTCCCGTGAATGGGAAAAGAAGGCCACAACCACCAAAGGTTCCTTATGGCTCCGACAGAAAACGACGTCCTAAAACAAAATAATCGTGTTTCTCCTTAAATTCTTTCTTCAGCTGCAGAAGAACTCGTTTTGAGTTTGTTGCAATGGAGTTTATGTGATTCTAACAGCCGTGGCTGTTTTTGTCGCCGTCGCAGTTTCTGCAAGCTCCAAAAAGAAGCGCGGGCGCCCAAACCGAAATGTTTTCCCACGCAACCTGTCGGCTCCAATTGAAGCACACCTGATATTACACCTCCAATTACTCGGTTTTTAACCCAATAAAACTTCGAGTGGCCTCTTTCCGACCCCCATCTTCCCTGACTTACACCCTCTTAGCCATTCTTCCCTAGCACCTCTCATTCCCCAAACTCGTCTCCACCTTGCATCTCTCTCCTAACTCCGCCACCAACGAATTCAATTAATTCCAGGCACAAAACGGGTCGTCTGCTAAGTGGTTCGCACTTCAATTAGCACCTTCCCAGCACCGCCGCCGCTGGACTCGATTCGGCTTTGGAACCATAATCCTCCGATGACGCTAAATGGTGAATCTGAATGCACCGGAGGATCGATCGGAGATCAAATGGCGACAAAATTGGACGCGAGCGATGTTTGTTGTACGATTTCGAAATTGGCAAAAATTCGGGGGGGGGGATGCAAATTGGCCGATTGGGGG
>KN168005.1:175771-200959 GCA_000757745.1 Steinernema scapterisci
ATTGTTTTCAAATGTGTAAAAATGGTCAATATACCTCCTGCTCGTCGACGCGCATATTCTTCGTCAGCTCGATGTGCTTAAAGGATCGGAAGAGAGGCGTTGAAACGACACTTGCGTCCTCCAAATTCGTCAATCTAACACCTCAAATTCCACACAACCGCTCCGTTCTGAGCACGCAAGCAAGAATGACGAAACTCTTTCGTTCGCAGCCAACGTCGACAGTTTCGAAAACCGAACTGTCGACAAATCTAGTTCCCACGTCCACCTGTCGCTCCGCTTCGCTTATGCATCAGGTACGGCGAAATTCTCAATTTTTGCCAGTTCTTCAATCCTGAGCGCCAGGCGAGAGAAATGACAGTAATAGAAACAATGTATTACGGCTCCTAAATTGTCGAAAAAAGAAAATTAGATACAAAATAATTCACTCACCTCCAATTGAAACATGCGTCGACAATTCCAAAAGGTTGAATCATCTGCGCAAGCTAGCTTCCTTTGTTGATCAGAAGATCGCTGCGGTTCATCTTGTTACGAAGAGGTAGAGATCCTCTGGATTAGCATCTTCAACCTTCGCCAATACTGTTTTAAACCTTCCCAGAGTTTCAAAAACGCTCTTGTCGTACTGAAAATAAGTTGTCCCACTTCTTGTTCACTGCAGAATATTCGATAGACAAGTCGTCAAAACCTGAACAATGCTTCGACCGTCGTCTTCTCGAAAGCATATTGCATGTGATGCTGCTCTCAGTTGTCAAATGAAACCATTGCGTCCACAGAATTTGCAGATTTCAACCATCGAAATTGCAGTTTTCAAAGCAAACCAAGATCCAGAATGTCCACCGCACAGCCTGATCTATTATATAAGCAACCGGAACCGCTGTGTTCACTTTAGATTTAACCCCCAACCAAACTACGCATTTCTCAGATTCGTGAGCCATTTGCCGAAACGACTCTCCGCGGAGCCACAAAAGCCGTCGGCCGCTCCCCTAAAGGGCGATTTCGCCTGTTTTAGGCGTTGTTTTGATGTCTTCAGGATTACTTTATTTATTCAATCAAAAAAAAATCTGTTCAGAGCTTTTGCGGTTGTAAGTATTTCGTCCCAGGTTCTTCGATGATCTGGAAAGTTCATTTGCACGTTTGCGTTCTGTGGTGCAATAAACGCGAGTTTTCGATTTCTTCCACCCACCGTAATCAGTCGAAGAACCTGGCAGAACCCTAAAAATACGCCGAGGACGAATTTCCTCTCTCGTCCATTTTCGTATCGGTTCACGGTCTGCCTCCTTCTTCGATGACGCCAGTTTGGGTTGTGCGTCAACCTGAATCTACGTTCGCCGTAAACACTCTGATTTGGGAGAACCGAAGCGACTAATCTCCCGAATTTCCCACTTCCCGAAGTTCTCTTCGCCTGCACGCACCACTTCTGTTGCTATACGTTTGGCTTTGGGTTGGGTTTTTCTCCGCCAGAAACAGCTTTTGACTTTCGTTGAAATTCTGCGATTCTTCGAGCGTCTCCAAGTTCGCTTATCACAAGGCGATCGTATAGTAGTTGCGGAGCAAGGAGTAGAAGAACCAGAAATCACCTTAAATGGCGCTAAATTCTAATCGAGAATGCATGGGACAGATGAAAACGGAGGCGCGAGCAGGTGAGCCTCGCTCTGGTCTTCCTATTTTGTGCGGCTCCCGGAATAACTGCGTTAAATTACTACTGGTGGCCACTGGCGACCTTCAGCCTCTTGGAGCCATTTCGAAGCTTTTTGCAGCAAAATTTCAAACGATTCGATGCTTCCTAGGTTTTCCCGTTTCACTCGTCAATTCCTTGGCCCCCTTCTCCCCCGATCCACGTTTCTCGCGCTCTGTTTTCTCGGAATCATCACATGTTTTCATCTCCAAAACTCAATTTCCGCTCGATGATAGAGCGACGATTGATGTCGACCCTTAAAACGTGCTTTCGACTTCTTATTTATGTGTTTTTACATCCGAACGTGTCTATCGGCTACCGTAACCCGCAAAATGGCGACTTTTAATGATTGGCACGCGAAATGCCAAAAATTTGCTTTTCAGACGGTGGAAGGCGGAGGAGATGACGAAAACGGAAGCCGCGTGACGCAGAAAGGTTCGAAGAGTTGACGAAGTCGAGCGATTTCCAAAAATTGGAATCCGATAAGAATTGGACGCCGATGAGATGAGCTGGTGGATGATAGGCCCGGGAATCAGAATGCATGGGATTTGGAGCGTCCAGATTGGCCTCTTTACAGCTCTTCTCCTCTCTCTCGCTGAAGACCACTCCGACTCAAAATAATCTTCCGCGGTCGTCCGGAGAACATCCACTCGAGACCAAAGTCGATTGGCCGAATTAGGATCAGCCGTCGGTTTGCCCCCTGCCGAGCTTCTCAGCGCGTGGTCAATTAGGTTTGCACCCGAGGCCGAAGACAAACGCGCGATTTCCGTTTTCGGCGACGGCGAAAATCCGATTTTGTGCAACGCGGAAACAAAGACGTTCGCGTGTTTTCGCGGTTTCAAACCGGATTTGATTGTTTTCGAGGTTTCCGGAAGCGCAGCTGGGTTTGGATACCTAGCAGTGGTCTGCGATTTGGCGCTCGGCGATCTGGAAAGAGCGCGGGGTTTGGAAAAGCGTAGGTTGCAAACGATCATTTCCATTTAAGTGGGCGATGATGGAAAGTGCAGCAGGAGCTAAAGTTAGCAGAGAGAAGGCCCCTGTAAACAACACGTGAGGCGAGCTTTGGGATTTGCTTGGATGCGTGCAGAAACCTCGAGTTTAGGAGTGCTTGATGTTCGAAGCTCAAAGGGGGTCAGCTCTTGAATGATTGCTCAGACCAGGCGACCCCTAATCTCATTTTTCGGCTCTCGAAATCTGATCATTCCAGAGCCCTTGTTTTGGAGATGCCGCTCCCAAAACAAAACCTCGAAAGCATCTCGTGCCGTTTTGCATCAGGTGAACAGCGAAATTGGGTCGTCATTGCGATCCTGTTTATGGGCCGAGAGCGAAGATTGAACCCGAGCCTTCAATTAACTCCGCTTTGTTTGGGTCGGGAGAAGATTTCGTACAGCTGGAGAATCCAAAGGCCGAAACTCGAAGGAAGACAGTCGAGTGTGCTAGCACCAAAGGATCTGGCCTTCAATCCTCTCCGGACGTGTTCTCGGCGACTCCGGGCGGCCTCGGCGTGACCTCCTCTCTCGGTGGCATCATTTTCCTCCAAACAAACAATTTTCCGCTTTCGAATCTCGCGTCATTTCTTCCGACCTTTGGCTCCTCTTCGCCAATTCACCTTCTCTTCATTCGGATGACGATTTGGACATGTGTCGTCATTCTACCTTTGAGACCTGCACCAGGTAAGTAGTCTAATAAGGACCTGTTTTTCAATTGCGCTGGTTGTCCTGCTCTCACGGTGACAATGTGAGGAATCCCGCTGGTTCTGTCGAACAAAAAGCGTAATCACGAGCTCATCTCCTTCGCCCGTAGTTGTCAATCACTGAACTTCGTATTCCGACTCCGGTCCAGTCGTAGGAATCAAAGGCGAACTTCCTTCTTGGCAACCCTAAACATATTCTCCAATCTAATTTCGCGAATAACTCGAAAATATTCGCCAACCATTCGGTAATACGTATTTTGGACCCAGCGGCACCTCTTTAGCCAGGTTTCGTTGTTTTGTGAATTTTCCGAGTTTAGCGTAGGTTCGATTGGCGTTCCAAACAAAGAATTACGCAGTTGCGCCGTACTTGAAACCCAATTTCATTGTGCACCTGGTGAAGGATAACTGGATTTCGGTGTGCAGTTCAAGGAATCCGGATATTGGATTCCTTTTGCGAAAGTGCGAATCTTGGTCACGAGGAAACGTCACGAAAACAATTGGAATCGCGAAAAGTGGCAAAAACAAAAAACAGCTAAAGATTATTCGCGACTTTGGCGAAAACTCGATTTCGTGGTTCTTCGGTCTTTCGCCGCTTTCGGGGAAATCGCCATTAATTCCAATTTTTCGAGAATCATTGTGTTTGCAGGAAACTTTCGCTTTTTGACGTCGGCGGATCCGAATCAGAAATCGCGCCGTTTAGCGGGAAAGCGGAAATTCTGGAAATAACTCCAAGCGCAGACGGAGGAAACAGCTGTTGCGAATTGGACTTCTGAAGAAAGAACTACGCAGATGTTCGAAATTGGAAAGAAATCGGTTGAATTTATCCACGATTCGCTCTTTTATCTTCCCACTTTGAAACCTGATTGATGATTAGTCTGGGTGTTCTCACAAAGACCTTTTGTTTTCACCCAGCCGACCCCACTCACCGTCTCCCACCTTTCCCTATGCTCCGAGTCAAGCACCAGCCATCAATTCCAAGTGCTCCCTTTCGATCCCATTTCACTCCACCTGCTCCAGCGTCCCGGAAACTCAAACCTACGCACAAAAACCGCTTTCTGCCTAAAAAGAATGACGGTATTTATAAACCTGTCCTCTAAATAGTTAACCAGGATCGCTACTCCAGACCGCAACTCCCCGCGGCTTCGGAAATAAATAAGATTTTCTTGTTTTCAACATTTTTCGGAATTTGGAAGAAACGTTTAGCAGACTCTAAACGCGGGCGAAATTTATTGCGTTTGGGAAAACTTCCGCCTTGAGAGGAAGTGCCGCCGAGCCCGCGGTCGTGTTCCGAGGTTTGCTTGATCTGCGAACGTCCCCGTTTTTAGGGTTGGGAGGTGGAATGGGGGACGGTGATTTAGGATCGTTAAGAATAAATGAAACTTTAAAACGCGAGATTGGCGAGTTTAGAATGACGTGGTCGACGAAGTGTGACTCATGAGGGCTAATTTAGGATATCCGAGTCAGGTCCTTTTCACCCCGATTCCTTTGTACCCACTGCAGACGTCTTTAGAAAATTCACCGACTCTCTTTTGTTCCTGCATCGAGATTCGCGTTTAGACAATCTCTGGTCGGCGGGAACTGACTCACAAGTAGGTCTTTACTATTTAAGCGCTTCGAAGAATCCCAAGATCGTTTCCATAAATTCGAAATGGAGTCGGTTACGACGTTGCTTTCGCCGGTTTTGGGTAGCCGTTACGACTTCGCGTAGGAGACAAAAACTCCCCTTTGCCGAACCCTTTACTCAGACAGTGTGAATTCCTGGCCAGGTGAAACCTCGTTTCAGAATTAAAAATGTCCTTTTAACGCGGTTCGCTCGGATTTCTATTCGCCTCCTACAACTTCGGGTCAAAACCTTAATATGCGATCCCAAATGTGGGAACGTTCTCTCCGATGTCCTCTTCGGTTGCCCTCTTTCGATAAATCAAAAAGGACGTCGTCTTTCCGCTTCATTAAGAAGACGGTCTCCGGGGATTCTCCGATCTTTGCCGCCTCCAAACCATTCCTCTGTTTGCTCGAAGGTGCCATCCGTGTTCATTGTTCCTCTTTTCGGCCTCGCTTCCAGAGGGCCGGTCTCTCCCCAAACCTCCAACCTTTCCAGCAAACCCCAAAATCCCAATCATTCCTAACCGGCTCCTTTTCTCGCTGCGTGTGGCCGTTCCCCGGGCAATTAAACCTCAACTAAAACAAGCGTTTGTGGGTGGGGCGACGTGGGAAAGACGCTCGGCGACGTCATCTCAGAATTGCGCAGGTCGTGAATCCGATTAAGCGCGTTTGTGGATCGGGGATGTTGCTATTAAGGACGACGTTCTCTTTCTTGTTTGCAAGGGCAAACACTCGGAAATTTATGGCGAGCGAGAGGAGACGAAGGGCAAGTGCATGACATTAAGACGCAACGATTCACGTGGATTGATAGGCGAGGGGGGAGGATGAGGAGGGAGGCTAGGGCGAATGGGTTAGGAGTTGCCGAAGGTTTATAACAGACGAGGACGAAAGGTCAAAAGTTGATAAATCGGTCTTGTTTGGGTCCGATTGACTCTCACAAGGTCTTCAAACACTTGACGTTTTGCACTTTGTGACAAGAGGGAAAACGACGATTTTGGACAACAAAGTGATTGGGCGCGTTGAAGCCTTTGGAGAGCTTATTATTCTCGGATTCCAAGAACGGCCCCAGAACCACACGGGAAACTACGAATTCAGGATGCAGCGACCGAGTGACGTGGCTGGAGTTTTTGGACCTGGGTTGAGGTAAGGTTACGGTAGATTTACCGATCTGTGATCAGCCAAGGTCCCCCTGAAAACAAGTCAGGTGTTCCGAGCACTTGTGATTGCCCCAGCCGTCATCTGGTGACCACGTTTCACTCTAAAGATAACGAATCCAAGCACAACTCCCGCTCGCCCTTTCGGCCTCGTTCCCACGCACCCACAATCCGAATCCCCGGTCTTGTCCCTCCCCATCTTCGATCCTCTTCCTCAATCTTCCCAATCGCCTCAAAACAAACAAATTATCTCTCTTCGTCATCCACTCGCCTCGATTGAAACTTTTCTCTTTTCGCCATTTCTCCGCCGTCTCCTACCGTACCCCGAGACCTCAGTTTCGGTGACGCAGTCGATTTTGCCTTTTCAATCCACAAAATAATTTTTTGCGTCGAGGGGCGGCGCTTTCCCATATAAAAGCCTGGGAGACCAAACGCCACTCGAGGATCTAGTGGGTCAGAAACCGCGAATCGTTTGTATCTGGATCCGCCGCTGCTTGGACGAACTCGAAGCTCTCTATCCACACGAAGTCATCGCGCGGCAGAAATTCATTGCTTTTCGCGGGTCTTCCTAAGCTGGATCTGCTTTGGTTTGTGTGTGCAGCTTGTTGCCCATTAATCCAGAACATGGGGGTTCTGGCGTCCTTACGGGGAACGTTTCCTGTTTGTAAACAGTGACCTTTGAGGACGGAAATGGCGTTTGGAGTGTATAAGCGAAGAAATTAGCTTGGGAGAGGTCTTGGTGCTTCGAAAGCGGTTTTAGGTTTGTGGAGGAGTGAGGTGTTTCCTCGTCTTTTCAGAGATCTCTTCATCGTGTACCATTTTCTTCCTTATGACCCCAAATTCAGTTCTCTTCACCTTCCCACCTCCATCTTCCGTTACTTCTACACTTCTATCAATTTTTTAGTGTTTTCCAGATATCTCCCAAGTATTCACGGCCACTTCTTCCGCCGCCTTCTTTTCCACTTTTCGAAGTATCCGAAGATGTCTCTCTTTCTTCAAATTGCCGGATTTGATTTCCGACCGCGTCGTTTCCTGTTTACCTCAAAAACCTTAAACTCTTTGTTTTCGTCTCGGTTCTCAGTTTACTCCTTTCTGACCCTCATTTCAATTTCCTGGGTAACCTGAACACCCCCACGAGCCTAAAGTGTTTTGGCTCCGACTCCTGACTTCTTTTCCGCGTTTTGTGACCTTCTCAAGAGTATGTCGTCTCGAACTCTCGGAGCGAAACAATCTAATGTCCTCGTAAACTCGTTAACAGCGTCACAAGATCTCCTCCAATTAGTTACTCACTTGGCGGCACTCGGAGCGGAAGATCGTCTAGAGCAGCTCGGATATCCCTTCTCCTCGGCTCGATTTCCTGTAATATCCTCGAAAGACATTTCCGAGGCGATTTCTGATTTTGTGCGCCCGAAATGGAAATTCCGCGCTCTTTGTCGGAGCGTTTACAAAAGAACGCCTATTTCCATATCTTTTGAATCTATTTCTGACCGCGGTTTTATTCCTCAACCCCGGGAACACCTCTAGTTCTGCCTTCAGCATCCACTTTTCCAAACCGCGAAACTTCATGGTTCCGACCTCTCGCTCGCCCCTCGGATCCTCCTCCCTCATTCGTACCCAGCCACCACCTCCACTCGCAGATCTCCGGAAGAGATCATTTCAATTATTGCGTTTCGCATGCGGCGCACGCTACGATAATCAAACGAAAATGTTTCAGAGGCGCCCTTTGGGGATTCGCGCCTCTCCGCGATGACCTTTTCCCGCGCAGGAGTGGCAGAGGAATCTTCCGCTCCGATCGGAGACGGCGGCGGCGGGAAATCGCCTCTAGCGCCGAAGTTATTTTTGGAGCTTTTTGTTTATTTTGCTTTAAACTCCGCTTCGCTTCTGCTTCCTTTTAGTTCGCTTCGAATTCCTTGGAACTCGTTCAAGATTCGGCCATTAAAGTCTCTGGTCCTGGAAACTCCCTTTGTTCTCTTTCTTCCAAACCCGCGAAATTGTCTCCAAAACCTCCAAATCTTGTGGTTCTCCCAAACTCTGCGCCGCTTCGACGTGTATCACCTGCCGCCGTGTGTGGGCATCCTCGATTCACGTGAAATTGCGTGAAAAGTGATGACGGAGGCAAAAAACGAGCGCCGAAATGTTGTCACTCTGCATGAATTTTCCGCTCGACCGCGAATCGCCTTTTGCCGGAATAAGCGGCCAAGAGGACCAAGGCGGGAGGTGAGTAATCTCGCGCCCTCCTCCGAGGGTTGCGAGGAGACCCAATTAATCGGGTTCGACAAGTCGCCAACTTGGCCACGCTCCGACCGAAACACGTTTGTTTTGCGATTGATTCTGTTTTAGTCGAATCTCGGAATATTGTTTGCTGTTTGGGGTCATCGTAACTGTGTTAGGCGGCGAGGGAGGAGGCAGTGACGTTTGGCTTAGAAGCCTTTTGGGGCACTTTTGAGAGTTCGAGCTTTAGGGCCAACGGTGGGTTGAGGGACGATGGGGGAGAGGCGGTCAGAGGAGAACGAGACGACGCCTCATTAAGGCGTGAGGGAAACGCCGGACGTTTTATTATTTGACCGGAGGGTTCCGCCTCGCGGCGGACGTTTTCGGGTGTACGAATCTTTTGAAGGTTGCGGAATTTCGGATTGAAAGATTGGGAATCTGGAAGTTGTTTTCGGGATCTTTTTTGGTATTTGTGATTCTCCAAAAGTCGAACCTGACTCGCTCTCACCTGGGAATCGCCGCTAGAACTTGACCGCTAGAACTTCTAGCCGTCTTGTTTCAAAAGACTTTCCGGATCCAGTCTCAATAAGGTAAAAATCTTAAACGAACACTTCACATCGAACTTCAGCCTGGCCGGTTCCAACTTCCATCGAGCGAGATGCTCCTCTTGTTTTTGAATTTTCCATTTTCGCCTCTTAATGCATTCTTAAAGATTCCGCCGTTCTCCGCGGGGTGAAACAAAGACTAGAATTCACTTTTTGTCGTCTCCTCATCCGAATCCAAACCGAAACTCGTTCTCCCCTGATCCCGATCCATCTTCCTCTGTCTCCCCAAAGTTTCCCAATCCGTCTTTCTTGCCACTTTTTGTTTACAAACCAACTTTCGAAAAAGATTTTTCGAATGATTAACAAGCGTCTTCGGGTCCTTTCTCTCCTGGCCTTTCGTTTACGCGTAGTCTGAACCTGGTCTCCAATCTTGAATCTCAGGATTCGCCCTGCTCCAATATTCATATCCCGTCTCCTCCAACCTCCTCCTCGGCGCCGGCGGCTTCGGTGACGTCGTCTTCGAGAGGCCAACTACTCCCCCAAATAGATTTCGAATTCAGAATTCAATTCGTTGCGCCCGGAGCCACCAAAACAGCGCGTAACCAGCCTGATCTACCAGCCTTGGCTCCTCCCTCTCGCTCGGGCTTTGCGCCGGCCCACCACCCCGTTTTCATTGTTTTCCGATTAAACTTTATTCCCTTCGGGACCGCGCCCTAATTGACGCCCGCGTGCATCCCTAAAATTGCATTATTCACTACTGGAAGCGTCAATGTTTCGCGCGTCTGCCCGAACCCTCACTTCTGCGGTCCTTTAGAACGCCTTGGGGACCGTTTACGCACGTGCACTCTTCGGGAATCTGTTCGGTCGGGTCCCGTGCGCCCCACGAGATTCCAAAGGAGGTGACCACTGGCGCTGCGTCAGCTGGCCCTGCAACGAAATTGAACTTTCGGGATTATTTGTCGCCTGAGGGATGTCAACTCGCGAATAATTGGCTTTGCGTACGTGGTCCTCGTGCCTAACGTGTCTGCGCCCGCTTCGAAATATTAACTTTGCGACTCGTTTCAGGAATGCGCACGAACATCCTGGGACATGTGCCCCTCACCCTCCTCTCCGTCGCCGTAACACTCGCCTACTCGCAACCGTACACAGTCGTCCTGGACTCTCATCCGGCTCCTTCTATAGTGTGAGTCCATTCCGGTTCCGTTCTCTCCTAATCGCGATCTCTCTTTTCAGTCCTTCTGGCCACCTGACGTCCAAACGCGCCTTCGACCGCCTGGACATGTCCCCCTTCGACTTCGGCGCCTACCGTAAGCGCGCCTTCGACCGTTTGGACGAATCCGCGTTCGGATTCACCCGCAAACGGCGCGCTTTCGATCGCCTCGACGAATCCGTCTTCGGCCTCATGGCGGCACGCAGAAGACGCGCCTTCGACCGCCTGGAACAGTCGGGATTCGGCCTCGTGAAGAAGCGCTCCTTCGACCGTCTTGATTCAGGAAACTTTGGATTTGGAATGGGGAAACGATCTGGAAATTACGGTAGGAGTGAGAGGTCGTGGGTTCTTTGAATCTGACAGTTCCCGTTTCAGTGATTCCGGCTCACGCTCTCGCAAAACGGCCCTTCGACCGCTTGGAACGCTCGCCCTTCGGACTCTCAAAACGATCTCAGAAAATTGCGCTTGGACCCGAAGTCGTGGACCTGCTGGACGAGCTCCGACCCGCGGCCGACGACTTCTGAACGCCGGCGCCCCGTAGCCCTTGTTCTCCGCAGATAAATTATTTTTGTACATAAAGACCGGAATCCCAAGTTCGCGTTGCTCTCCTCGCTTCGTTCCCTCCGAGACCAGATTCTCCGATGTTGATTGATGAATAAAGACCAAAAGAAGTTAGAAGAAGACGAGTGGAGGTGGTCAGGAGGTGGGCGTTACGTCATGCGGTGACGTAGAATCGCCAAGAGAGGATTTCGGGTGAGGGGGAGGAGGGCACTGGGTTCGGCGCCCGAAGTCACCGGGGAACGGAAAGAAGTTGGGTGCGGAGAGGAGATGATGGATGGAATTGCTTTGGGAAGAGCGGCCGGGGAAGAGGTTTAGAGGATTCTCGAGATTGGGGAAGGATGGAAACGGAGTTCGTGAGCAACGTGTATTTGATTTGCAAGAACAGATTTTTCGGCAGAAGAGTTTCGAAAACCTTCGTGCCCGAATCGGGTTTTCGACGCAATCCTTCAAAACTGGACCCGTTTTCGGCGTTTTCGCCGTTTCCTCACGTTTACTAAACAAACTTGCATCGTCGGCGCATTTGTTTTCCTGGCCGACTGCGTGGGCTTTGACGTGTTTTTGATTAAACGCCGACTTTTAGGGAAACATTCACCGGCAACTCTTCACCGAAATTAGATCCCGTCGGAGTGTCCTGGCCCCTGGCCATATCCACGGCAACCCCTCTTTCCTTAATATAGTTTTCCACTCTCCTTCCATAAGTCGGAGGGAGGCGGAGGACATCTTGTCGGGCATAATATCCCATTTCCAAGCCTCATCTCGGCCCTCTCGACACCTCCAAACTCTCAAAATAGCCCGTAACTTCTCGAAGCAAATCGAGCAGACGTCTTCGATTGAAGAAGAATCAAACAACGTCTTTCTCGGATTTGTTTTGGCGGCGCCACGCGACCTTCCGTAATTAGAATCCGCGAGACCAGCGTCAGAATAATTAGAAAAAGTTTCTGGCGCAAAAACACGATTTTGTTTGATTGCCTTGCAGGAGCGAAAACAGCGAAGAAGAATCCTCTTTGGTCTTCTTTTCGAGTATCTGGAGAAAGCAGATGGAAACGGGGATCTTTGAAGGGGATCCTTCCGCCTTGTGGAGCTCCGAGAATCGACGATAATTGAAGGTCGAGGATAATGAAGTTTTTGTGGCGGTGAATTATGGAGCAGAAGGGAAAAAGAGTTCAAGGAAAGAGGAGATGATGGTCGGAGTGGCCCGAATTAGTTCCGGGCTCAGTTGATGATGCTGGAGGGTTCCAAGGTGTACTGTATCCGTTTGTTTTCATCTCCCACGCGACTTTCGTGTGTTCCAAACCTAATTTTCCTGTTTTTGTGTGTATCAAATGCCTTTTAGACTTGCTGGAAAGGACGCTTTCTGTCTTTATGCTCGCCTGGGACGAACCGGATAAACGTCCAATCGTCCACACGGAACAATTCAAAAATACCGCTTCTTCCGAAACGGATTTTACGATTGTAGTTACTCTCCGGTCGACGCGAAACCAAAACAGAATTCGGTTTGCTGTGAATTGAGTTTCGGGCGGACTTTCACGTCATTCCAGCAGAATCGGAAATTTCCGTGGAGGAATAAAACAAAGTGCTGGCGTTTTCCGCTTGATTCTGATTAATTTGCTGTTTTCATGTTTGTACTCCAATCCTATTTTAGTAAACAACGCCGTAATCCCCGCTACAACTCCATTAACGTACCCTCGAATTGTTTGTATGCCTTTGATCTCACGCTTCACCTGTTTCACATGATTTCGGGTGATCCTCTCCCTCCAGCTACACGTTTCGTCGCGGAGAACAAGCTGGATTCCGAAGCAATCTTCAAGAAATATATTTGATACATTAATTCTATATACAAAAAGCGAGAATCTCTCTACGGCGGCTTCTCTAATATGGCGATAATCGACCCAAAGGGTCTACAGTGAACTCCTCATTCTTCAGTCCTAAACTGTCGTGATCAGGTCCTTGGATTCCGTGTTCGAGTGGATTGTGGACCCATTCTGGCCGACTGCCGATGCCATCTCCCTAAAATCAATAACCATAAATCGCTCCTGAATCATTTCGAACCTCTGCATCTTGATTCCGTCGACGATGGCGCCCACCGACGGCAGGAAAAAGTCCGTGGAGATCGTTTTGAAGAAACCACTCGCGCCCAGAACTTCCTTGACGCCGATTTTGGCTCCGGAGATAAAAACTGTGACTTCCTTTTCGACCATTTCTTGACACATCTGAAAGAAACGTTGTGTTCCCAACAGGTTCCCAACCAACTCACCTCTTTCAGAGCATTCGATCCCATCACGTCGATATAGGAAATCGCGGAAGCGTCGATCACAAGGAACTCAAGGCGAATCGCCTAAAACTTTCCACAATGCGAGGCCAAGAATTCTTTTTCAAACAAACCTCGTTCTTCAGGTTCCACGTGATCATCGCCTTGCGAAGCGATTTCTTGAAATTCTCGACGTTTGTGAAGAGGAGAGGCGATTCGAAGCGAAAAACGCAAACGCTGTAGAGGTGCTTCGAGGGAGCTAAAACGTGCCAGCGAGGCCTGAAAGTAAACGTGAAACAATAAAGAAGAGAGTGGTTGGGACCGAACCATTGGGTTCTGAAGACGACGGTGAGGATGGCGAAGATGATGGAAACGAAAAGACCCTCCATGACGTCGATGAAGGTCGTTGCGGAGAACGCGACGATCCACACAAACTGAAGCAAGTGGATAACAATGCAGTGGGAGGGGGAAAGTTACAAAGTCGTATTTGGATATTCTCCACAAGCGAGGAAGGTCGGAGAATTTGAGGAACATCGACCGAAGCGCCATAATGATGACCGCTGCCAGAAGGCACTGAAAAGATGGGTGCTATAGGATAAGGACGGTGAGTTTACCATGGGAAGAGTACGGAAGAGAGGCCCGAGCCACATGATCACGACGAGGATCAGGGCGCAGGAGAAGATCGAACTAAGCTGGGTACGAGTGCCGCTCTCCACCATTACCATGGTTCTACCAAGCGCTGTCGACATCGGGTAAACGGAAAAGAAACTGGAGAGAATCGACGTGAGGCTGAGAGCGTAGAGTTCCTGGGACAAAGCTATAAGAAAGCGATTCAGGTAGACGCGTTACTTGGGAATCATCGATTTCGTAGTTCTTCTTCTTGGCCAACATCTTCGCCATCGAAATGTGGATCGCGATGGTTACGATTGCGATTCCGATCGAGTTGGTGAGGCATTCAAAGAAGATGTCCATTCGCGGCATCGAGGGAGGGGCGAGGCTGTAAGATGTTGGGATAAGAACAGAGCGCAGTACCAGGAACATACCCAGTGGGGATCTCTCCAACAATCGGCACGTCGTGCAGAGTGTCCAAGTCGAACATGAAGCAGAAAAACGTGGCGAGGATCGTCACGATGAGTTCGTAGGGAATCGGGATCTTCACGGGAAGAACTCGGTCGACGAGCGGAGAAAAGAATTCTTTGCCGAAATACAGAACGGCCATCGCGATGACGGCGATCGCGAGAGTGACTGGATTCGTGTCCGGTACTCTGATGAGAAGATCGAAGGCTCGCTGGAAAAGATACCCGGGTCCGGAGGATTTGGGAACGCTGACGCCGAGGACGTCGTCAAGCTGGGAAACGAGCACATGGAGCGCTGCTCCGGTTGTGAATCCAGCGACGAGGGCGTCCGAGAAGTAAACCGTCAGGAATTCTAATCGGAGAACGGCTGTCAAGAGCTGAAACGGGCTATTGAATAAACAGATACAACGGTGGCAATACCTGGCAGAGGCCCATTGTAAAGGTGAGTGTGGTGACTATTTCGATTCCGGTCAATTCGAAAGGTTCCCCGAGAGAAGAATACTTTTGTGCGATTTTGTCGTTCGCGATTCCGGTCATAAGCGCGACCACGGAAAATGAGCCTAAAAAGAGGTATTGAGATATGGCGACTAAAAGATCTAAGAAACCTATAGAAACATGGTGGGAGGTGCCGAAGAGCATGTAGAAGAGTGGCGGGAAGAAAGAAGAGTAGAGGCCGTAGATGGGGTGGACGCCTGAGAGGATCGCGTAAGCGATTCCTGAAATGGAAGAATGTAATTAGTTCTGAAGATTCATAACGCAATAGGAATCAGTTAAATACCAATATGTAACTTACAAGTCGACCTTTGTTCTCCCAAAACGCGCTTACCTTGCGGGAGATGCATAACTCCGGTCGTTAATCCTCCCATCACGTCGTAAATAAAGTAATCCGCAAACGGATAAGTTCGAAGCCATTTCACGATTGGCACGAATCCGATCGCCTTCTCCGCGGCGCTCTTCGTGCTCGTGCACGCGCTGAAGTGCTTCTTCAAGTTTCTTCTGAAACCGCGAAAATCAGTTCCAATCTCCTCTTGAATACTCCCTCACTTGACCACGTTCTCGAAGGATTCGTCGCATTCCGGTCGAAGATCCTCTAGCGTTGCTTCAAATCCTCGATTCTCCTGAAATTTCTCGATTTTTCCGGAAATCCCCTACACGAACTCACATCTTCCAAGACGATCGAAAAGTCCAATTTCTTGGTTTCTTCGTCCATCGAAGCTCCTGAAAGCGAACGCGAATATCACTCAAACGCTCTCTGGATGCTCGGAAATGCTCTGGATCGCAGGTTTCGCGGCCCTCAAATAGAAACAAAACGGCGATCGATGGGCGGAATTCTGATCGATCGAGAAGGCGATTACGGGCGAATCCGCGAATCGCGGGCCGTTGGGAGAAGGCGACGGCGCGAAAGGAAAATGACGTCGCGAGGAGATCGAAAAACACGCGAAATATGCAAATGAGGCCCGAGTGGTCTTCGATTGGACCCGAAACTCATGATTTGTGCACCGAAAGTGAACGAAAATGGACGAACTTTGGTGCCGAAAAGTGAGAATAGCGACCACGGAAGCTACTTTCGGGATATCTGCCCTGTTTGGCTCAACTTGCCTTGACCATAAAAGAGCAAATCGCTATTTTTGGGTCAAAACGGTGACTGTTTACGCAGTAAAAGTCGCGTCATGTGCGTGCATGACGAATATACAAAAAGATCAGCCAGAGTTCCCCAAAACGGCAACTTCGCTCATCAAAACATCCTAGATCAAGAGACCATTCAAACGCACGAACCGGTGATGGGAGAGGATGGACACGATTTGGGTTATACGAACAGTTCCCACGCTTACCGTTCGGTGATCGCCGTCCGATTAGATTAGATCCGCATTTGGGATACAGCGCTAAAACAAAGTTTCAGTGCACAAAGTCAAAACATTCTGACACGAGCACATCTGAAAACACATAAGATGCAGCCTTCCAGTAATACGGGTGGCGCATAAGTTCTGTGAAATCTAAAATCAGCCATATCTCGAGCCCCACACAACCAATTTCGACAAATTTATGCTTAAATTAACCCTTAGATATGCGCAAACAATATAATCACAGGTATTGTTCGAAATGTCCTCCATCAGCGTCGATGCAGGCCTGAAGACGCTTGGGGAACTGGTCCACGATTCGCACGGTCATTTTTGGCAATAATCACCTCGTAAAATTCGTAAAAATGTGTTGTTTTGATTGATTTCGCTTTTAAAACATAAGTACAGTTCATCACCTACAACTGTGCAAAAAATCAGAAAAATCTGATTCAAAATGCCTGTTTTTCAGCAATTTTGAAAATTCTTGCCAAGTCCAAGCTTGAAATTTGCCGATTTTCCCGTTTTTCGGGGTCCCGAACGCCATACTTTTTGGAGAGTCTCAAAATCGGTTAAAGTGCATCTTAGACCAGAATTTTACGGAGAATTCAAATCTGTAATTGGATTTTTACGACTCGGCATGCGCGAACCGTAGCGTAAGCTTCGAAAACGGCAAAATTCACCGCAACCAAGCGCTCTCTTCCCCAACAAATTCCCATTCGTTTGGCCTTTTTTACGTGCCTCTGGGGCCGGACTTTGAACTTCTTTTGCGAAACAAGTGTCTAATTCTTTTTTACAGCGCTTCCTGCAGCTCCGGCGCTGATTTCGTGGTTCTCCGTGAACTTTCAGGCACTTCGGACTGGATTCTGGCTGGTTTTTTCCCTGGCGCCTTTTCTGGTGTTTGAGGCATTTACAGCTCGAGGCGTTTGCTTGATCTTTTCTGTCCGTTGAAATTGATCGACGACGCTTTTGACCATCATCGGGTGGAAATTTAGGATCTTTGAAATGCCCGGACTCAGCATTTCCTGGTTTTGAGGCGTGGCAATGGCGGCATGCTGGTTTTCCTCCGCCATAATCTTTTCTAATAACCGCGAAATGACCGCAGAAACAACACATTCCTTAGCAGAATGACGTGTAGAACACGAATATGGCGACGAAAACACGCAATAACGCCAAAAAATTAAAAAAAACCACAATACAAAAAATTTCACAGAACTTATGCGCCACCCTTAGTCTTGCTCGTTACCTCTTGTTGTAAGGTATGTTTACAGAAAGAAACAAAGCAATGAAACGATACTTGAAAAGAAGTTTATAAACATTCAAATATTCGAAAATAATTTCCAGATTTACAATATGACAGCATATTATGCAATAGGTGGATTCTGGCGCCACAATGTTAATCGCCCTTCTTAAGGTCCGCTTCGTCGTACATCGGGTTGATATGAGACTGGCGCAGAGGAACGGATGCGTAGAACCCTAAAGGAGATATGCGTTAGAGTCCGTGAGACTGGAACATACGCCCGCTGAACTTCGGATCCTGGGATTTGCGCCAGAGCTCCGCAACGAGTTCAGCGCCGACTTGGTCTCCGCAGTTGTCGCTGACGAGGCGGATGATGGTGAGTCCGTCCATGCGGACAAACTTGCGAATGAAGCTCTCGATGTTCTGGTAGGTCAGTTGATTCAGGTCGATGTTTTCCGTTCGGTAGATCTGCAATCCACTTAAAACGTCGAATCGAGAGTTTCGCAACTTACCAAATGCTTCCGGATGAGCCAGTAGGAGTACTTGGCGCTGTAGGAAACGACGCACCAGTAAATGACGTTGATGATGTTGAAGATGGAGAGGATGAGGAACCAGAACCAGAGGAAGAGGAAGATCTTCTCGTTGAAGAGGTTCAGCATGAGGACGCACTGGATGGTGTGCGTGGAGCGGCTCTCGAGGGTCCTGTGGGTCACGTCGCAGAACGTGATCTAAAAATACCTGAGATAAGGCTTCGAAAGGAAGTACGAACTGACTCTGGGGAACCACCCACTTTCATGCCAATGACGTCCATGCATGATGTCGTAGAAGACTCCAAAGCCCCAGAATCTGTAAGGATAGCCGAGGAAGAAGTTCAGGATGAAGAGCATGCTGGCCGAGTTGAGGAGGTGGAGGAACTTGTAGAGGATGTAGCAGTGCGTGATGTAGGAGGTTTGGAACCGTTTGCGGACGTCGCCTAAGGATATGGGATTAAGCGCAAGGCAGCAACGATCTTACCGAAACGGCCCTTCGCCTTGCGGCGTCCCAGCTCGATGTTGTTCAAGATGGTCGTCGTGATGTATTCGACGATCTGGTTCCGCGATTTGTCCGCGTCCTCCTGCTTGATGTTCTTCAGCATCTTCAGATTCTTCTTGTCCTTGTGGGTGCTGAACGCAGTTTCAACAATCTTTGAAACATTCAATCCTGAAAACAGAAGATTAGTGATACAGAACAACGCTAACCACTCGCCTGATTTCATATTCAGCGCCCTCCAGATCTTGCGCGGTAGGAGAAACAGGAAAATGAGGCCCATAAGGAAGAAGGGGACCCACTGGTAGTAGGAGACCTGCCTCTGCTGCTTCAGTTCCAACGGCATCGCTGACAGGTCGGTCACTTTCATGAAGTAGGTGTTCTCCACGAAGCAGTAGTTCTCGATGTATTGTTCCCAGGCGCCCTAAAACCAATATAAAAGATGACAAAAAACCAAGAACTAACCGGGAAATGTTTGGGGACCCAACACTGGAGCGACTCGCCGACGTACTGCTTCGCGAGGACAAGAACGGCGGCCACCAGAAGCATCCAGGAGGTGTAGAAGTAGTTCATACGGTCGACGAGGTCGTCATCGTGTTTCGTCTTCAAGCGGTCGATGATCTTGCCGACGTCGTCGAACATCCTAAAACCAGAAATTTATTCACAAACAGCTCAGAAACTAGAAATCGCGCTCAAGATACACGAAACGCGGACAATAAAAACACAAGCATATTCAAGGATAACAATTATTCACGGAGCTTCAGAAGGTTGTCAGAGCGATTCGGAGATTTCGTCAATCGGCGTTGTGCTCGCGTTCGATTCCAAATCGTGAGGGATGCATTCTAGAAGAAGCAGTTGAAATCAGAAATCGCCGCTTTTCCTCACCGCTGCTCTCCTTCCGTTTCGCGACCTCCTTGTCATTCTTGTTCCAGAGATACAAGAGAAGATCGCCGGCGATCATGTCCCCGCAATTGTCCGCCAGAAGGCGAAGGATCGTGACGCCGTCGCGGTGCAGTTTGGACTCAAAGAATTCGCGGATCTCGTGTATCTCCGCCTTCTTCATCTGCTTTTCTTCATCCCTTGTTTCCTTCTTCTCGTCCTCTGGTTCCTTCTTCGCCTTCTTTTCGTCGTCCTTGTCTCCCTCTTCGTCGTTATTTTTCTCCTTCTCCTCTTCCGACTTCTTCTTTTCGTCCGCATTGGCGATGATTCGGTTGTTGTGACAATCGATACTTAAGTTCTGAAACATAAACAATCGCTCTCCAGATGTCCGAATTCCTTCTCAACTCACCAGACGAGTGTCCACAAATCCTATCGCGTATGTATCAACGAAGGTTACGGTAACCCAGTAAACAAGGTTGATAAAGTTGAGAGCGACAAGGGCGGCGAACCAGAACCAGAGGCACAGGAAGATCTTCTCGTTGAACATATTTACGGGAAGGACGCATTGAAGAGTGCGCGGTTGGCTGTTATGGTTCCCGCGGGTCCGGAAAGGGACGTCGCAGAAGGCGACGCGCGGAAAGTTGCCGCTGATCTTCCACGAGCGGCCTTGTACGAGGTCCTTGAGCACTTCATATCCCCAGAACGTGTACTCCGAGCCGAGGCAGTGGTTGATGATGTAGAGCTGCAGACCGGCGTTGATCAGATTCATGATCTTATACAGGATGTAGATGCAGCTGAGGTAGTTCGAGTAGAGGTTCCCGCGCTGAACCACCGAAATGGGGTTTTTCTTCTCGTCCACCTTGTGGTGCTCGCGGAGAGTACGGTAGGTCTGCATCAGCTTCCAGAGACGTTCTTGATCCTCTTTGTCGACCGATTTCGTCAGCTTCCGCTCCTTCTCGTCGCCGCCTTTTCCGGATTTCGCGCATTTCGCGATCAGCGAAGAGAGATGGTATCCTAAACTACGGTTCATTCAAGTCCAACACCGACGTCACCTACCGGATTTCCAGTTGAGGCCACTCCAAACTTTGCGGGGAAGAAGAAAGAAGAAGATCTGCGCCGCGAGGATGAAAGGAACCCATTGGTAGTAGCTGAGCTCTGCCGCCTTCCGCTCTTCGGTGCTCGAGGGCACGTCTCTGTTCACGGGAGCGTAGTAGGTGTTCTCCACGAAGCAGTAGTTCTCCGAGTATTTTTCCCACGCGCCCTAAAAAGAGAATTGGGAATTAGAGTAAATATTCCCATATTTGGACCCACCGGGTACTCCGCGGGGATCCAGCACTGCAACGGTTCTCCCACATGCTGCTTCACGGCGATCGAGAGCGCGATGGTGGCAATCGCGAACGGCGTGTAGAGGTAGTTGATCCGGTCCACGAGGTCGTCGTCGTACTTCGGATTCACCTTGCTGAACACGGTCGAGATCTTGTCCCACATTCCGCGGCGTTCGGCCTTTTGTGACTCGACAAAGGGCTTTCTGGAACGAATTCCGCGATTAGGAAAACGCCGATCGAAGGTTCGAGAAGGGCGCGGAACGACTTTCGCGCGCGATTTCGAAATTCAACGAAACTCCAGTTTGTCTTCGGAAGGATGTTCCAAGCTGTCGTCGATATGTCCCCAAATATTCATTCCTCGCGGAATCTAGCATCTTATCGAAGTTCTCCGCACTCAACGAAGGCATGTGACGTATTTCTCCGCGAAAACAGCCCAAAGAACCACATGTTATCAGTTTTTCAAAAGTCTAAAGACTCGGGAAGCCTCTCGAATCCGATTTTCTCGGATCAAGCCACTCTCCAGCAGTTTAGCTAAACGCAACATCCGAGATCTTTGGTTTAGCGGCTTAGCACTTGGGTGCAAGTGGAGATTCTTTTGATCTTTATGCTGTGCCGTGGAATGCGAAGTGAGCAGAACGATTCAAGAATCTAATCGTGCTATTGAATGTGATTCGGCTCGCTTTCTAAAGCTGCGGACGTCCCCGAAATCATTGGTTTAAATTTGTTTTGGCTAGCTCGTCGCCGTAATGCGCCGACAATGACACCCATCTCCGTCGCCATCAGAAATCGATTTGTTGTCATTGAAGGGGAAGCACGTACTGATCACCGCCGGAACGTGACAGTGCGCACAGAAGGACTTTCATAAAATCGCCTTCGTTCAAAAACAACTTCTATGCAATTCTGTTTTGAGAAAATTCTCTGCGGAATCTTTGTGCTCCGCTTTTAAACGCCGCTGCAAGTGGTCGGTGACGTTCCCAGTCGTGGGAACGGAAATCAGCTGCAATCCGTGAAGTTGTGAAGCTGAAACGTGATTAGAAAGTGTTAGAAAAGCGGATTGCAAAGTTAGTGAGAGATTCATGCAAAGCGACAGATTTATCCTAATGCACGCGGAGTATTTACAGATTATTGAGGACCCAAGAGAGGGTTACGGTAGCCCGTGGCAGCGTGGATTAGTCCTGCTTTGCTCGGTACTGATGGTAGAGCGTTACGACGACGTCCGCCATCTTCACGTAGCCGACGTTGGCGTCCAGAAGGCGCAGCAACAGAATTCCGTCCTTCTCCAGGTACATGCGGATAAATTCGTTCGTTTCTTCGTCGGTAATCAGAATTCCTTCCGACTGAAAATCCTCTAAATTTTGGATTCTAGGCACTTTCTTACCTTGAGGCTGTCCTTGACAAAGCGGCGGATGCTGGCGCCGGAGTAGAGGCGGTAGAGCCAGTAGCCGAGGTTGAAGAGAGAGACGAAGAGCGAGAGGAACATGCAGACCCAGAGGATGATGTACATCTTTTCGATGAACATGTTCATCATGAGGACGCACTGGATCGTGTGGGTTCGGACCTGGCCCACGTCGCGGATCGTGACGTCGCAGAAGGTAACGCGGGGGAAGTGGCCGTTATCCTGCCAGTGGACGCCGCTAGCCAGGTTGAGCAGAATCTTCCAGCCCCACATGATATCCGTGGTGCCAATGAAGTAGTTCAGAAGGCTCAGGTTGATCACGATCTCAACCAAGAAGGTCACTTTCATGACCATGTAGATGAGAACGAGGTATGAGCCTTTAGACCATCCTTTCGGGTTCTTGCGGCGCTTGCGCTGCTGCTCGACGAACTGCTGCGTGAGTTCTCCTTTCGTGTCTTCTCCCGACTTCGTCTTCTTGTATGCTTGGTTGAGGAGCTCTTCAAAACGGACATCTGAAAGTACGGCTGTGCGTTCATTGTCCCACAAAGATCGATCGGTCCCAGATAACTTCTTCACTTCCGCCCACGCCTCCACATTTCGACTTTCAGCGATTTCCCCATTTTAGGCCACTGACGCCACGTCAGCACCTCTCGAAATATCTCGCGAACGTGGATCTTCGCCGCTCGGCGGCTCCCGGCCTTATCAGCTCCGCCCCCAACCACTGTGCACCCTTCCCAACAAGTAAAATCGCTCACCGGAGAAGGAGTAGAGGAACTTGTAGATGGCCTTGGGCGAGTAGCAGATGAAAGCTTGCAGGGCGAAGATGAACGGTATCCACTGGTAATACCTCAGTTCGGCCCTCTGGCGATCCGCCTTGTTGTCGGGAATGGTGCCGTTGGCGTAATACGTATTCTCGATGAAGCAGAGTGTTTCTGAAAATGTTGCCCAGGTGCCCTAAAAAGAGGAGATCAGCATTGGAGGTGAGGCAAGTGACTCACCGGGAATTCGGCCGGAATCCAGCAGTGGAGTGGGTCGCCGACATATTGTTTCGCGAGGACCAAAAGCGCAAAAAATACGAAAAGTTTGACCGCGTAGGAGTAGTTGAATCGGTCAACGACGTCGTCGTCGTGCTGGCCTGACGCCTTGTCGTAGAGCTTGCGGAGCTGCTTGTCCATCGCTGCCTGGAACTGTCGAGGAGCGACGAGCGAGCGTTGCCTGCACCGGAGAGAGCCGAAGAAGGGAGTGAGTGTTGTGGCGGTGGCTCCGGCGGTCACGTGAAGCGGTGATAAGGGAGATAAGCGCCCGAGGCATAGAGGAGAACGCGAAGGACGAAGCGGGTAGGGGAGGGACTTGGTGGGCGGCAGTGAAGCTTGTGCGAGGACACTCTGTGGACAAAAAGGAAAGGCTCAATTCAAAGAGAAACTTGAAAAATGTAATTCACAAATCACTTCGGAAAACTTATTCAAAAATTTAAAATAAAACTTAAGTCTTCAAAACGAACGATCGATTCACGTTCCCACAATTCGCGCTAAAAGGCTCCGAACATCTGGTATCACTTTTCGATTTGTAAAGTTGTTTTCCCGCTATCATCCGTCAGAGCGCAAACTTCGAAACGCAGATTCCGAAACAGTGACAAAGCAAGGGAAAAAGCGGCGCGACAACTTACGCACTCACGCCGAAAGCTAAAAATAATCTACCGTAATCCTTGGGAACGCTCGACGTTGACCCCGAGTGCCTTGCACCAAAAGCACAAGCTGCCCTGTTCTTAAGATCCACAGAACAGCTGCACGTCGCTGACTACCGTAGCCCGACTACAACAATAGACAATGGTTCTGTTAAAAGACGCCAAATCCCCGTTGCGAAAGTAGTGACAGATCGATCGGAGCAGGTGCCAGAGTTTTTGGTGTCGTCGGAATCACGCGATCTTTTCCCCCGACGGGACACTGCATTAACAGGAGGGAGGTTACGGTAATGGCAAGGACGAGGAGTGGGGAGAGCGAACGGCGAAAAGAGGCAAAGAGCTTGTAGGAACGATGAAAATAGAGATGGGGTGGGTGGGGGGAGAGCCTGGAAAAAAACCGAAAAGATGAATCAAGCCAAGAGGTGCAAGATATGGTGTGAGATGAATAGGAGAGTTTATCTGAATGCGTCATCCAAAAGTTGCAAAAAGACAATTCAAAGCCTGACTAAACGTGACTCAAAGAATGTCCTTTGATGCGGAGAAGATGTGATGAAATCGGTCCGATGAAATCTCTTGCAAAAGCGCAAAGAGTCCACTTTACACAAATCACGCAGACGGGCCGACCGACGAATCGTTTATGCAGAAAAGGGCAACTTTGGAACGCGCAAGTTTATGAGTTCGCGCCGATGGTGAGATTTTATGGCGTTCAGAAGGCGCAATTGGCGTAAAAATATTTTTGTAGGAAAGAAGCGAAGACTCGGAGCCGATGAGAGAGGGAATGCGCGTGAGGGGAGTATAACGGTGATCTGCGAGACAAAGGAGATGAGGATTTCCCCTCAGTCAACCCAAACAAACGTCCTCAAGCGCCCCGGGGGCCGCGGCGTCTTTGATTCACGTCCTTATCGGATAATCACGGCACAACCTCAGATAGGATATCCCTTTGTCCAACGGGCGCGGCTACGATCCTCTGTAAACACTTCGCTCCTCTAGCAGAACCCCTCACGCGCATCTCGCGGCCCCGTCGCCCAGCTTCGTCCTCTGCCGCCGCCGACTCTTCGGCCTCTCGCTCGCACGCGCAGGCAGAGATCTGCAGAGCCGCCTACCGGCGCCGCCTTCGATCTCCGTCCGCCGGCGTTGCCTCCACTTCGCCGATCTCTTCGACTGTCAACCACTCGCGCGCCTTCCTCCTTTCAGGCGCAATTTTCGACTCTGAATTCTTGGTTTCAGGTGCCATGAACCGCCTTCAGGGGCTCATCGAGAGCATCCACAAGCCTCGTTACGAGGAGGATAACGTCGACCGCCTCAACTACAAGGTCACCACGTACCTCGCTCTTGGCGCTGCGCTCACCATCTTCTCCAAGGCAAGATTCTAATGTAACGTTCAAACTCATGCGCGACAGCGACAGCGACAACGACAGCGACAGCGACAGGGTGTTCAAACTCAGGGCGACGTCGCTGGCGTTGTCGCCGGCTTGTCGCTCGGCGACACGCGCGGCGACACGAGTTTGAACACCCTCCGGCGACAAGTTCAGCGACTGTCGCCCAGCGACACCATTTGTATGGCGCGTCGCTGTCGCCGAGTTTTCGAAATTTTTCGAAAAGTTCAGCGACAAGTTCAGCGACACAGGGCGAAATTGACCGCGCGCCTCGCATCTGGTCAGTATTAAGCTCAAATTCTCCCCTCATTCCGTAAAATACATTCATTTCGCCGCTTTTCCTGTAGGTTGCTTAAGTAAAAATGGGTTTGCGCGTATTTCTGAAGAACTTTGGTCAACAACTAACAAATTTTCTGACAAATTCAACTGAAAACTGGCCTTTAGGTGCAAGTTGGGAC
>KN168005.1:211337-267571 GCA_000757745.1 Steinernema scapterisci
GGTGTTAAATACAAGTTAGATTAGATGTCTAGTACTGTTTTAGGGTTAAGCTTTCGGTTGTATATGAGCCATGGCGTGTCATTTTTGGCTTATTCGAGGGTTCATTTCCAATATAACAAATTTGAGCTAACTTGCACCGTAAAAGTCAGCACGGGTTAAGACGGCTTCCAACGGTAAGACGCTTGCAAAAACCTAGAATTGAGAAGACTCCTATATTTAGTCATTTATTTACAGACTCCTCTCAAAACACCAAAAGGCTAAAAAAGGCACTGAGCAACAAAAGAGTGAGACCGGAGGTTGATACACGTAAGTGAATAGGAGATTGTCCATTGCATAAGTCGTCTTCGCAAAAGCAGATAATGTTCTGAGTGCTTTCCACAAAGTTCTGCACCATGTTATCAGCGAAGCAGTGTCCAGACATCTGCGGCCGGTAGGGTCGAGGAAACTTCCACATTTCGCTCCAACATTCGCGATATACGAACGATTCTCCTAAGACATAAACCTATTGGCGAAGCTTGAAACATGCCCAATACCTTTATAGTTCCCGCGGAACTTCACACAAGCACCAGGTTGACCTTCTGTGTTGGCACAGACGTGAATGGCGCTGCCGATGAAAGTCGGAGTTGATGATACGGACGTGTCGCCACAGGTTTCGACTAATTTAGGCACGGTCATGCCTCCCTAAGAACATACACAAGTCAGCATGTCTTACACCTGAACCCGGTTACTATCTTACCTTGTTTAAAATCTCTATCAAATCGGTCATGTTCTCAAGCGTCTGCGTCGGTGGCGGCCCCAACGCCCTTGAGTGGGTGATGGACTTTGGCGGGTTTTTGGCAAAACACGAGTAACATGCAATTTCCCCCTTGATTCTGGTCCTGTATTCACGTCCTTCTCCTCGAGCGTTCATCCCTAAAACCAGACAAAACCTTATTTATCTGACCCCTTTGGTGTCTCTTCTATTCGCTCATGGATAAGTCATAAGCAGAGAAGAACTGCGTGAAACTCCATAAAAAGAACATTTATGGATAGAACCATAATTTCTCACATAAAAATTGGCGGCGCGACTTTTTAATCCAGTCGGAGATTTCCGCTGGCACATAGCTTATGATTAACGATTTTGGATTTTCGTTGTGCGCATGTGGATTTTGTTGTCGGCTGCGTGGGAAATAAAAAGGTGCAAACGTGAGGAAGCTATCAATCGTGGAATTGACAAGGGGAGTGCACCAAGTGCTTCTTTTAGGAATGGCTTAAACTTAGAACAGAAACTTAATGTCATAAAACTAAGGAATCTGAAAGACGGTTTTTGCTTTAAAGCGGGCTAAAATAAGACCCGAATTCCTCGAGTTTCTAGTTGAGGTAAAGAGCTTTTAGGTTCTTTCAGGCTTAAGGCAAATAGTGTAGCTGCCAGCTTAATCTGAGACTTCTCCGCAGCTTCAGATTCCGTATCTCGCAAAATACACCGAATCGAAGGTTTTGGATGCCGTTTTAGAGCGTTTTAGCTTATTTAAAAGCCTTTCAACAGTTTTTAGGGTACTAGTAAAAGTAGTACGAAGAGAAAACAATTACTTGAATGGAAAATTCAACGTATTGCTTCTTAAGCTGAACTAGCCCATGACCAGGCAGTCCAGGCAAAATCCAAGTACGCAGTTGACAATTTAGGCTTGCCGACCTTCGCCTTTTGCAGTGTGCACCCTTAAAGACTCCTTCCTTGTCAGTCTTAGCCCACTATCAGCAACATGGTATGCTATTGAAACGGTTCTCCGAATTGTCCGAGCAAAATCAGATGCTAGTGGAATTGTCGCCTGCACCTCAACTTCCAACTGCCTAACTATCACATCCTTGTCTGATGCCCTTGTTTCCACGTGTCCCCTTGGCTGTACATGTATACCCGAAGCCTGAAAACCCAAGCGTAAATGCATAAGATAGGTTTTTCGCAGTTCCTTTGTTCAAATCAGGCGTGTCCTCATCGTTCACTGGGCCATTAAAGCATGTGCATGTGCCTGCAGCCACAGCAGCCCCTAAGAGAAACAACACGGATCAGGAGCGCCGCTAGCTAGCTTCCCGGGTGAATTGAGCAGGAGGCCGAGGAGAAAAGACACATGTACACAGAGACTCACACACACACAGGAGAGAGTGGGAATTGAATTTACGGCGCGATTGGAAAGGCAAGGATTTGCTGAGAAGGAAAAGAACAAACGGGTGGGCAGGGAAGCAAGCGGGCGGCGTAAATCAAGTTAGAGTCTCCTCGCGTGCGGTACTTGTTTCGCGTCGTAATGAAACATATCGTAAAACACGAGTGAACTTGCCCGTCTAACGAGCGTTTGAGGGATCGAGGCAACAGGAGAGACGAGGTTCCCAATGACACATAGACATAGACAAAGGTGCACAAGTTTCCGGCGTGATTTGTTGGTTTTTGGAACTGCCAGCATATATCAATCGGTTTTGCCGTCTTCAGCCCGTCAGACCCAGCAGCCACCCTATGTGTATTAGTGATGCCCATTAATTACGGGCCGCACTTTTAATAAATCCACTCAAATTCGTTGAGACAACTTCTTCAAGACACTGAGACCCAGCCTTCAGACCATCAAAAATAGAGGTTTTTCATGATTTATGCCTCTAGTTGATGTATGACTTTCCACTTTCTAATCTGAGCCATAAATAAAGTTTTGATCTATTAAAATGGCTGATTCCCAAAAAGATTGAATTTAAGATAAAACTCACCAAAGGGCAAAAAAGTGAGCAGCAAGAACCACGCCGCAACACCTTCTGTCTGGTGAAAGACGTGGAAGACGTTCATCGAAGAGGAAATAAGTCAGCCAAGCCGCTTTACATCTGCAACAACGCGCACAGGTAAACACATGAAAAACACTTACTAACACCTTGTCCTTAAAAAAATTTTGAGGAGTCAAAATGAGCAAACAAATAGCGAAGATCGGTAATTGGACACTTTAACGCTGGACAGCCGCACCTGTTCCAAATTGGTTACTTCTCCCTCTCTTCGTCTTCGTCTTCTTCTTCAACGACGACGACGACAACGACGTCGTTGGCACGCCCAATCTCTTCCTTCACCACATCACATATCAGAAGAACAAAAACAACGAGCGGCTCTGTGAGCGAAGAAGGCGTCGACGGGACTCGGCCGTCCAACAAGTCGGCAACGACAAAAAGACGCCCTCAAGCGATCCGTTTTGGCCTTTAAAGCACCGCCCTCCCAGTGTTGGGCAACTCGAATTGAGCTTGCTAGGGCGTCTTGCAGATGTGTGATAGACTTATTTGGCAATCGCTCCTGAAACAAGCCAATAAGAGACAGCGTTGGGCCTGAATCCGACTTTTACAATGGACTTCTCAACAACTTTTCGACTTTCAAGATTGAAGTCTATATCCAAGGGCTTCGAGTCGGACCCAATCTCAAGTACCCAAATCATAGATATGAAGCTTACAGCGTTTACGGTTTATCCCATATGTATACACAACTGTTCCACAAGAACGTCTCCAAAACAACGTGGCCAACACAAAGCCGCTTCTCTGGTCATGACTCGTCTTTCTCTCCTTCCACCTTGTGGTGCAACAACTTTGACTTCACGTAACTATCGTACCTCCCATTCCGCTCCAACAACTCCTTGTGGGTTCCACATTCCCTCACTTTTCCGTTCTCAACAAACGCGATCATATCCGCCTTGACAATAGCTTCAATATGATGGGCGATTCTTATACACGTTCTCCCGGCCATCGCCTTGTCCAAGCCGCTCTCTACTAGCTAAAAGCCGGAATTCAGTTCGGTTTCGAGGGAGGTGTTGTGTTACCTTACAAGAAGGCACTTTGCCCACGGAGTGGTCATATTCAACTAGTAGGATTGGCGGGTTTTTGACGATGGCTCTGGCTATTGCAATCCTGGTCTTCTGGCTATCGGATAACACGATCTCGCGGTCATCGATTCGGGTGTCATAAGCCTGAAAAGGGTATTTAAGGCCAGAAATGGTTAAACTCGCGTCTTCAAAGCTCAGGATGTTCGTATAGGAGCTGGGAGCCTGAAAAATCTCAAAGTTCCAGTTTTTGGGCACGCATGCCAGACCTCCACAACCTAAGATCTATGGTTTTACAAGCTTCCAGTGACGTTTGTGATAGTTTAAGGTTTAAACTCACATTCGGTAAATTCTGAATGAAATCGCTAGCGTTGGCCAAAACTGCAGCCAACTTGATCTGCTCAGAAGTGACCTGATTCTCGGCTCCATAAGCGATATTTTCCTTGATTGTTCCGTCGAACAATCGCGGCGATTGCCCAATGTAACCAATGCGGTTACGCAAATGCTTCAGTGAGAAGCTTTCTATTCTCGCTTCGCCAATTTTCTAAAAAGTCCTTAAAGCTCAAAAAGTCAGCAAAGAGTCCTTACCAAGTCTCCACACGTTTGCTGATAATACCTTTGGATCAACAAGAAAATGGTCCGTTTGCCAGATCCGGGTGGTCCGACCAAAGCGAGGGTCTTCCCTTTGGCTATGGTTAAGTTGAGATCGCGGATGATGTATTGGTGAGGTTTGGAAGGGTACGCGAACGAGACTCCACTGAATGAAATAGGTCCTCCTAGTTCCTAAAGGATGAAATTGGCCTTTTGAGAGCTTTGTGGTTAGTACGGTTTGGAGTCCCTCATTGTCGTCCTTAGGCTGTAGCCGCCGTTCCACAATGTTGAAAAGCTTGTTGGCCGCAATTTTGCTTCGGGACAGATCGGTGAAGTAGGTCACCACGTGGGCCATGCCGGCGCTTCCGAAGAACATGGTTTGTACCACCCTAAACGTTCTTTCAACTTTCGTATAATTCAAGGTCCTACTTGAAGATGTTAAGTGGGATAACCACAAGACTCCTTTGCTGGTGGACAAGAAACACAAATCCAATGATGTAAGAGATGGCTTGAGTCAGTTGCTGAAGACCGTTGCTTGCAGCGTAGTTAAGAGCCTAAGAGTATAACAGTTGAATTCAAAAGCGTGATGTTCGAGACAGGCTTACATTTAAAGGTGCCTGCCACATCAGACGTTTGATGTTCAGGTCACTTCTCCATATGTACCTTTTCAGAAGCTCTTCTTCCAGAGTCAATAGCTGAGCGGTCCGAACGTTTTCGATGGAGGCCAGGGCGGTCTAAAAACAGGCTTTACAATCTTGGCATCCACATTTCAATGACATCCATTTTGTAGAACAAGCGCCACTCTCAGACTCAACTCAGAGTTTATGTAGCCTCCAAGTTGTAGGTGTAGACAAGCTACTGTCTTCAAGAGGCTCACAAGGACCTAATGTCTGGTTTGCTATAATAGGGATTCTTTGCGACCTTGGTCAGGTGGAATCTTAATGAATCCACAACCCCAACGACTGGTTACTTCATGATCTAAGCCAAGCGACCTGCATTCGGTCCCTTAGGCCAGAAACTCTAGGCAAAAGACGCTTGTGCTACAAGCGAAACAAAGAAACGCTCCTCAAACCCAGAGGCCTGGTTTAGAAGAAGCGCGGGCGTCTGAACACAACTCACCTTTCCAGCAGTGTATTTCGCTGCCGTGGAAGCATTCTTCTTAAAACTCAACTTCGCAAGAATGACTTGCACAAATGACTGAAACACAAAGAGCACAGCGCACGTGACGCCCAAAGCAGAGTTGATTCGAAAGGCGAACACAACCGCCACTACCATGGAACAGAACCCAAAGGCTGCTTGTGCCAAACGAGCATCAAATGGCTAAAATGTAACCTCAGTGATTCCATTTCTACAGTCAACATACAAATTTGCAGTTAGCGGCATCAGAAGACAAGTGGGCTGACAACTTCTCAGCGTTGTGTTGCGGGGCGTCAAAGTAAGATCCGTCTTGGTGGAGGATGGAGTAGAGAAGACCAACGCGGAGTTTCAGTGTGATCCGTTCGCCAATTAATCCAAATAAGAAGTGCTGAAAGCTAATCAGTTTCAATTGTCAGCTAAAGTAACTAGACCATCTTCAGCCGTAAAGTCACATTTAACTTGAAAGTGGCATTTTAAAATTTAAACGCGATTTGCGCAAAACACAAACAATGCATTTTGAAGTAGGAGCCGAATAGCGAACGGAAGGACTGTTGCGACTGCTTATGGAAACAAAGAAAAACACAAAAAAACAACAAGGGACATGTCTAAAGAAGACTTTTTGGCACAAAACCCAAGAATCAACCTTCTTTTAAAAGATTTGGCTTATTAACTCGAGACTCTTAGATTTCATATCTTGCAAACTAACGCAAATCGGAGCTTCTAGATGTCGTTTTTGAAGGTTTTGGATAATTCGAAGTCTTTTAGACCGTTTTCGAGACTCTACATTCCAAAAATCGAGCGTTAAATTGGCTAAACTTGACCATTAAACAGACAGTTTTGACAGGTTTAGAGTAAATCTTGTCGTGTGCATTAGCCAGTGTAAAACACGTTATAAAACCAGCATAACTTTGAAGGAAAACTCACGTAGACAAAGACTGAAGCTCCAGCGATTGTGCCGTAAATCATAATAACCTTGAAATTAGACTCGGCTTCCTCAAGAATTAACACTAAATTCTTGCCCGTGTAAAAGTCCCAAAGTGATTCAACTCACTGTTGTAGTTTCCAATAATGGTAAAAGCTTCTCCAATGAGCGACGCGTAGACAGGAATGGAGAACCCATGGGCAAAACAGAAAATCAGTCCAACCGCGTAATACAAGAAGTATCTCTTCGCAAGAGTTTTGACAATTCCGAATCCGTCTGGTTTCTTTTCATGCTCGTCGAATTCACTGTCGGTGGACGACATGTCGTCACTGTCCGAGGAGAAGTCTTTGCGGAATGACGCGCGAATCTTGTCGCGGATCGTTTGCTGTACAGGGTCTAGAGCCAAAGTTATGGACTGATAGGAAAAGGCGATTATTGTCCCACCGACAAATGCTGCGAATCGAGCTCCTTGGACTTTGATGGCTTGTTCCTTCTGAGCTTCGAGCATGCTCTTGTAGTGTCCGTTAAGAGACATGAGTTCTTCGTGGCTGCCTGCAAATTCAGAAGTAACATTTGAGCAGTTAAAATTGCTAAAAATTTTAAGGGTTTTTTAAACTTAAAAGCCGATTTTCTGGTTTCTTATAAAGACGAACTCACCGGCTTCCAAAATTTGACCCTTCTCCATTACAACAATCTTGTCAAAGTGTCGGATGTTAGTGATCCGGTGAGCGATGGCTATCGTAGTCCTTCCCTTGATCGCGTTGAAGAGAGCAGTCTTAAGTGTCAAATTTGGAAACACCTTTACAAACTCTAAATCTTTACCCTGACAAGGTTCTCTCCTTGCATATCCAAGGCACTAGTGGCTTCGTCCAAAACCAGGATCTTGGGTTTCCTTAGCAAAGTCCTTGCAATTGCCAATCGCTGCTTTTGACCAGCAGAGAGATGGACGTTGCCTTCGGCGTCACCTACGACCGTTTCAAAACCCTAAAACAGGCTGATTATGTACATGGCGTGAATTTTATTGAGTCTGGTGACGCTCCAAAGAAAGCTGAAATTCTCACCTTTGGCAGAACTTGAATGAAATCGAAGATGTTTGCCTTCTTACACACCGAGATCATGTCATCGAGGCTTATGTTCTCGTTGGTCTGTCGCAGGTTAAAGGCGATAGTATCATTAAAAATGATTGGTTCCTGAAATAGGTCAACATCAGAATTTTCAAGTCAGTTTCCCAGGAGACCTGCTGGACGGAAGCAACGATGTCAGCTCTCAGATGCTGAATGTTGAGATCTTTAATGTCGTAGCCATCGATGAGAACCTAAAGTCAAGTAAGCAAAAACGAGCTTCAGACAGGATTAAGTTACCCTTCCTTTGTTTACGTCATAAATACGACTGACCAATGACGCCACCGTACTCTTGCCACTTCCGGAGTTTCCCACCAAAGCCACTCGCTCGCCAGCGTTGATTTTGAACGAAAAGTTATTAAGAGCATAACCGTGTTTCTGTGAGGGGTATCGAAAAGTCACATCCTCGAATTCAATCACTCCTTCAATGTTTTCAATCCTGGTTCCGTCGGGAGAAGTCGAGTTGATTGGCGTCACCTGCACATGACTGACATTCTAAAAATCCGGGATCTTGTAAAGCCTACCGTGTTAATGATGTCATAGACCCCTGTAGCCGCCAATCTGGCCTTAAAGATTCCCGGGAGCAACTGACTGGCGATTCCCATCTGAACTGCTCCGGTGACAATGGATACCAGAACCGTGAATATCTGCCCAGGCTCGACCATAGCACCCATCTGGTACAGAAATGTTCCATAGCTAAAACTTGGGAATTGGGATTTATGATGTTGAAGTCAACTCACAAAGTTGCAAATCCAGCGCAGAGAAAAACGACGAAAACAGTCACGCCAAAGAGCATTCCAGTGAAAACGCTCTTGAAGATGCCTTGGCTAAACCCGGTTTTCAGGATACTCTTGTACTGCTTGGTCTGTAATTGAAGACGAAGTTTAAAGACAGCTTTGACCAACTTACTTCGAATTCTTGTGCATTGAAAGCGGCCACCATTTGACTATTCCTAATCGCGTCGCTGGCCACAGCGCTGGCTCGATCGAAGATTTTCTGCTCGTTCGTTGAGGTTGCGTTTACTCTCTAAAACATGAAACTGAGTCATAAAAACGGTTTTTAGTCTTAGATCCAAATTTAACTTAAACGCAAAACGTCCTTCTTGCCTAAGAACCCCTTTCTAAGAGTCCCAGCTCGATCTGAAGTTTCCCGGTAGTTTCAGATTCCATATCTCGCGAATAAGGCAAATTGGAGCTTTTAGATGTCGTTTTTGAGCGTTTCAGCTTAAGGCCCGTAAGGTCTTCAGCGTGGCTGTTTTAAACAGTTCTTGAGAACAGCACTTCCTAACAGAAATGGTCATTTAATGTTTCGAGAGCATGTTTCTGGGCTAGATTAGACCATTTCCACTAGACATTAGACAAGTCAAGCCTAGTGATCAGTTACTTGTTTGATGACCGTTTACTCTCACATGCTTACCTGCATCATAACTGCCGTCCAAGCCACCAAGAGAGGAGTCACCAGCATCAAAGGAGCCGTCAACTGCCAACAAGAGACGAGAGCAATCAAGAATCCACTCACAAAATGCGACAAAGTCCTCACAAGAACAGGCAATTTGTTGCCGATTGCATCAGCGATCTCTTCCACACTCCTTGAAACCTCAAAATCAGCCTCGGCTACTCACTCAGCTACTACTCACTCCTTGCTAGTCAAATCCACCTGACCACTATGTTGTCGGTCAAACCATTCGGCGTCGTGGCGAAGAATAGATCGAAGATACTCCACTTTCAAGTTCTTGACTATCCTGGTGGAGGCCACGTTTATGGTACAGTGCTAAACTCAGACATTAAGAGAGTGGTTCTAGGGTCGAGAACAGACCTGAAGGAAGGAGAACAGCGTTATCAGAACTCCAACAACGACAAATTCGCCAAGAATAAAGTTGCTCTTATCCCAGAATTCCGAAGTCTTCGGGTCTCCATGAAGCAGTAAGGTGACAATCTGACCAGTGAAGAGTGCGGTAAGAGGGATTCCAGTTCCACAAAGGACGGCAAAAACAAGGCCGATCACAATTAGGAATATGTCAAACTGTGATCCACATCGGAACTAAAAGCAGAAACTTAGAGGTGTTCGAATTAAGGCTTAGAGTCTAAAATTGACAAAACTGACCACTTTGAAGTAGCCAACAGTTTTTGCAGGCATACTCTGACTGTAGCTTTCAGCAGATCTCAAATTGAAAACTGGCAAAAAACTGTTTTCCGCGCGCTAAAAAATCTGCTCCGAACAGACATAATAATAACTTTACAACTGGGATTTGCGGATCGACGATGTTTCGTCAGTAAATGTCTCTCAGCTTTGGTTTTAAAGAACTGACGTCACCTTAAACATTAGCACCAGTGAAATGCTTTGTTCAAAACGCTTAAAAATCTGTCAGAATCAGAATTAAAAGTCTTAAAACCAAAAACACCTCTTAAGCGAACCCCAGAGCATAAACAATGGCCCACTGTAAAATGACTGGAAGCTTAAGCAGGAATCCTCTAATTGCAACAGCACATTTTACTTGCTAAGCCTATCTATAATCTAAGTTTGGATTTTGGGAAAAGTCATCCCAATAGACCCAACAATAACTTTACAACTGGGATTGTCTGTCACAGGCTCCCTCTATCAGTTCGCAAAGAAATGACCCTTTTGCCAGGCTATGGACCCTTCTGTAAGAGCTTATGGTTGCCTCCACTCCTCCCTATAGCATTGCCAGCATGAGCCTAAGCCACAAAACTTAAACTTTAAAACGCCGAAACTGAAATTTAGAACTGACCAGATCAAGTAAGCCAACTGCCCTGACGTCAGTTCCCTGCCTTTTGCTTCCTTCCCTGAAAATTCAGCTTTAAACAAGCTTCCCGTAACTAAGATTCTATCACCTGCTGCCACAACAAGAGATCAATGAAGTCTTGTGTGCAGACTTATCCACAAGCACTGGTGTGGTCATGTCTCACGGCAGCAACACGATCCTCAAACCAGCGTGAAAAGACCTTTAGGACAGCAAAGCAAGAAGAACGGATCTGAGTTCTTCCTCCAAAAAGCGATCGACTGTTGGACGCGAGAGGGGAGACTGGAGGATTGGGCTATGATGGCATGCAGATGACGGTAAAAATGTGTGGATTATTTCCATGTTCCACTCTTCGGCGTAACACCTTGCGGGAAAATTTGCATACGCCGCCACACTTTTTTCCGCTTTTTAACGCTGATTTCCAACGGTGGTTCCCAAGTTGGTTTACGTGATCAGCACACAGATCAGCGATCTCTGCAGTTCATTTCCATAGTTCCGTGTAGTCCTTTTACAGATCAACGGAGCCACAGCAAGAGTCATTTGGGCGGTCGAGTGAGGTCTGTCATGTGCGATTCTTGGCGATTGGAGCTATTTTGTCACTTTTATTCACACAACGTTTAGATGACAATAAAGGTCTGAAATCAGAGATCTGTGCTCTTCTGGGTTCGGATCTTAAGCTAGGAGATTTGGACGTCTGTATGTAGTGTAGCCTTCATCGGGTCTCTTGCTTGGGCTCCTGACGGCAAGATCTGTCTTATCGTTCACCAGATTAGACGTCCAAACCATGGTGCGCATCGGTCTTGTTTCTGCATGTTCGGATGCTCAGATCTCCATGAGCTCTACCAATCTGAAATCCTGGATCCAAGCTTACCCAAGACTTATAGCCTCAGAGTGTGAAACCGTTGAAGACAATCGGAGATAAGTCTAGTGTGATCTCATGACTCAAAATCGCATGTAGATACACAGTAGACTCATCCTCGCTTGGCTTGCAAGTAGAGGAATAGCAGCAAGGCGAGTGGAACAGATCCTTGAATGATGACGTGTGTTGAAACACCTCGGCGACAGGTCTAGAGTGATCTCATGAATGTATCGACATGTTGATTCACAATAGACCCATCGTCGCTGTGCCGCAGTCATCTGAGACAGGAAGTGTCCACCGGAAATAGCCGGCACGTCGTCCGCCGTAGTCGAGGGTGATAATACAAGATGTGGACAAGATGTTTCAGGAACAAACGAGACAACGAGGGGAAACGGGGCGGGTTCGAGGAGAAGGATGACGAGGAGGGGAACGGTTAGGCGCGGCACGAACACTCGACAGTGTTCGCCCGGTGAAAAAACGAAATGAGGATAGACATTTCACCGTAACGGACACCATCCAGAGTGCGTCCGCATAGGACAAGACTGGGATAGAGCGAGGAAACAAGTGCAAGACAAGCCGGAAAACGCAACTCAAGAATTAAGCACATTGTTGACTAAAGCCTGAAACTATAAGCCAGCTCAAAAAGCTCTGAAAAACCCACCTGCTCCTCAGCGCGCTTGCCTGCATCGCCTGGGCTTTGGCTAATCAAAGCAAGCTGGGTTTCAGGCAAGGGAACCAGTGGACAGTCAGAAGAACCGAAAGAGGAATGACTTCCCAACGACACTCCACTCGTAAATAATCTACTGGAATCTTGGAGAGAGAGAGAGCGAGAAATGATGATGGACAGTGCCCACCAACAGTACGATTTATAGAGAGAACGACCCGAGCGGCGAAGAGTAGATAAGGAGGGGCCATGCTCCAGTGGTGGCGACCGCAGCGAAAGGTCATAGGTATGGGCGTGGTCGTAGTAGTGGTTGGGTTGCAGCAGCCCATGGGCCACGTATGCACACATTCCTAGAGATGAGCGGACGCAAATAGCGGCGTTACAAACTGCAAATGCGATCATTTGAACTTGGCACTTATGGGTCGGAGTTTGGGAAGCTGGGAAGACCGAAAGAGTGGAAAATAGAGATAAGCACTCAGGGACAAACAGTGATTCTCACGAAGAAGCCTACAGCACTAGCGCTATCTGAGAGTCTTAGTTCCCATCGGCAACTGTAACGCCGCTGGAAACCAGTTCAGTCACGTCCAACTCACAGAGCAGAGTCTTGCCAACAACACTGCCTGCACCGCAGCAGCTCTCTGCGTCGCCAATGTAACGCGACTGTCCGGTCGGCGGCCGCAGGCCCAACGGTCGGGTCGATCGGTCGCTTAGCTGGTTTGCCCAACCGACGACGACCCGCTCAAACACACTTAGATCACTGAGGGGCGCTGTTGCTGCTGCTGTTGTCTGTAGGCGCGAGGGGTACGAGCCGAGCGAAAGGCGAAAGAAGAAATCGGCGATTGGGGGAGAGGAGACCGGCTACGCGAGCCGACGAGGCCGACGCCGCTGCGGCCGACGACGACGGACGGTTTGGGGTTGGTTGGTTCGTTCTTCGACGGATGGATGGATGGTTGCTGTTGCTGCCGATGCTGCCGCAGTCCGTCGCCGCTGGTGGTGGTGGTGCTGAACGTTTCTCCCAAAAATCGATTGACAGGTCGACGGAGAGCGATTGGAGGAAGAAGTGGGAGAAGTGAGCAAGACGAGAGCTGAATTTGACGCTGAACAGGCAGCAGCAGCGGCTTCATGTGTCATCGCCCGGTGAGCGGGTAAAGGGCGACAGGCGCCATTGGAGGGTTCAGGCAAAGACAGATTAAAGGCAGGGATGAATCTAGAGGGTTTCGTGGTCAAAGGAATGTTTATCGCAGGATTTAGGAAGACGAAACTAAGCGGAAATTACTGTACAGCCACCTCCAAGTCAAGAGTGCGTCTGTCCAACAGCAAATTGACCAGTTTTTATCCGAATTAATGTGCAGGAAATCGGGTCGAGGCGCGGCGGTGCAGCCGTTGGATGTACGTCTGTGGATAGCGGTGGACTTAAACCTCGCGCCGTTGTGTAATAAAATAGGAGGAAACTGCGAAACGTCGGCGAATAGAACTGTAAGGGAGCGCTGTAGGCTAAGCGGCGGCGCTGGCGGCGGCAGAGTCGGCGAGCAAAAGTGAGTTGAAACGCACACAAAGACGCCGAGCGCCTGGTAGATGAGGGAGAAGACGAAGAACGAACCCCACCCGTCTTCGTCGCACAAAGAACCTTGAAGTGGCGCTGCCAAAAAAACCGAACCCAGCCCGCTGCTGACTATCCTCTTCAACCGTGCGCCGTACACATAAATCTCTTAGAATAGTTTCACTTTTTGCGGTCCGACAAATTTCCAAGATCTGCTCCCGCTACTGCTGCTGCTGCTGGGTGGTGGTGCCTGTCGATCGCAAAGGTCACAATCTATTTCCAAGCTCTTGCGTAATGATCGGAGAGCTACGTGACCAGACCACTTCTATAAAACGATGAATGTGCTATGCTACACAATCGATTATGTAATCGCTCTCACTTGAGCACCTTCACAGCAACCACTTCGGCTCGGTTACATCCATATAATCCATGTCCAGATCGTAAACAATGAAACAGATAAAAATGACAAACAATGGAGACTGGGAGACATGCTGGATGGACACCTTTGTCCTAAACTGTTTTATGGGAGAAGCAGTTTGACCACTCTTCAGCAAAGAGACGTCCGTTTTCCGCTTTTAGATAGGATCCTCAGGGGTTTAGGTCGGTTTTAGAACTGAGCACCTCCCTTGTTTTCGGGTTTGGCTCATATTCCATGTCCGGATATTTGAGGAGCTCAGACTTGAAGTCAGTCCTCCGGCTTGAACCTACCCACCATCTCTGCACGTCAGCATTTGGGCTTGATTACTTAAATTCTGAAGTTCCCGAACTCAACACCTCTGCCGTTGTCGACCTCAATGATCACGTCGGCTTTCTGGATAAACAAAAGAGGATGGGCGATCAACGGACACGTTTGGCCCTCTCAGGCACGTTCTAACGCTTCTAGCACGTCCTGAAAACAAGAACAACAAAAATCGGACCCGTGATAGAGCAGAAGTCTGAAGAACTTCGTGTACCTTTGTGCGCCTCCGTTACTCTTCAGGAGGCATGTACGGTTCAAACTTCTCGGACTGCGAATTCAACGTGCTAGTCGCTTCGTCCAAAAACACGATTTCGGGAGTCCAAAAGAACCCTTCTAGCACGTCCGGATAACTTAAACGTTAAGATGACAACTAACATTCACTAAAGTGCATTTCTCAGTCTCAGCCTGAAAATATCATTTCTATGTTTTCCTCAACCCGCGCAGCCCACAGTTTACGTCAACGCCGTATGCGTGTTACGTTTAATCCCAGCGCGCCTCGATAAACCGTTGTTATCGCTTTCCCGAAGTGCATTTCGGATCCGACGAATGTTTGTGAGTCACAAGCTGTGACTACGGATATGTCTGAATCATGAATTCCCGTTCAACCTGCTACAAATGGCTAGGCTTGAAGCCAGGATTCATTAATCCAGTCAGAGGTTGACGCCGTAAATAATTAGGAAGACATTTCCGATGTCCTCCAAACTCATTGATTTACGATCTTGTGACCATGACAGAGCGATCCCATAAAAACGTCACAGGTTTTGTACGAATCTCGGCTGTAAATCAGAATTGGCGCAAGACCCAATTTTTTCAGGCTACACGCCAGAAGTTCCCGTCCTTCCAATTCTCCACTAATGTGCCGCTTCGTATCTGCATCTTAGACCTTTCGCCAGGGCGTCCGTCTCAAAAAGTCGCATTCCGCTGCAGCAAAAGACGTGTTGCGCAACCGGCGGACGTTGGAGGTCAAAGTTATTTGCTTTATCCAGATCGGTTTAGAGCCTTTCGGCTCGCTGTGGGAAACCCTTCTCCACTCGATCACATACCTTTCGGCTCCACATGATACTATCGGCGTCAGCAAATCCAGTAATTAACACCTTTATTTACGGATTGTGTGTTCAGGGCGCTGGTCGCTTAAGCCAAAAGTAAGATCTCGGAGTTATGCGTGACTGTTCGGAACGGTTTGAAAGCGTACAAAATGAAATAGTAACTACTATAACTTTAATGTTTAAACACGACAACCTAATAGTCCTAATAGTAAAATGCACAGACAGCGTCACTGACAAGAATCATGTATTTCACTACTTCCAAAGATATTTCTGGAAGTTTGGGGTCGTCGATCGCGGTCAGCAAGTTCTCCATAAGCGATCCAACTGAAATTTTGATGAGTCCTCATTAAAATCGTCTTACTTACAAAGTCTGAATTTGACCTGAGCAGTGTAGTCTGCCTGCACAACTGAAAGCGTTTCGCGGAGAAAGTCTTCAACTGAGTTTCTGTATTCCCTCATACCGCCTTCAGCAAAAAATGCGATGGGCTCTACAAATAAGCTTAACGAGGCGTTGATAAACGCGTTGTTGTCCATTGGCCTCTCGCCCAAGGGAAGCATAAGCGAGAAGATGTTCCCAAACGCGGCTGTGTACTTTGACTGTGGGACCGTCGCCACAGTACAGTTTGACTGAAAGGCGGGACGATTGTAGAACAGAGTTGACACAGCAACGTTTCCTGAAATTCGAGGTTTTAAAAACGTAATTTAGAAAAAGTAAGTTACGGAGATAGTAGTAGATGAGAAAAGGCTTCTTCCACTCATAGGTTCCACTCAAACCTATGTTGAAGATTTTGCACTCGAGAGACGTAAAATGCCGAAGCTAAAAATTTGTCTTTTAAAAATCGGTTTTTGTTGTTGTGGTCACCATCTCTCCACAACTTGAATCCTGGTCGTTTGGTCATAATCATTCTTGACATCTGAAGCATGTCCTCCTGAACAACGTCCGAATACCTTATCCACTCAGTGAAGTTGAACTGATACTCATGCTTTGTTTCTTCACCCACAAAGCTCACAAGTCTGTCCCAAGCTGCAAATGATTCTATTACAATAAGGAAGGGTTCATCGCAGACTTACTGCCTTCGTTTGTCAGATCCTTGCCGCAAACAAACTTCTCAACTTTGATTTGGAAATCTGCCCAGCTTGCGAAAGAGGACGCGCAAAGTAAGGGAATGACCCAAAGGGACCGCATTTCAAGGCGAATGGTGCAATGAGAGGTCAAGCCGACTTAAATGAGCACTAAACTAACGTCTGTGAATCAGCTTAAAAATTTGGGTGTGAAAGAATCAAAGCTCCTACGGATTTAAGCTGGCTCCAAGACCAGCTTAAAGTTAAGAGCGATCCATACGCCGTACAGTCAGTCATTCGATACAACAGACGGATGCACTGGTGAACACATATTACAGTTATGATTTATATCAAAAAGCAACACGCGGTAACTAGCAATTTATGAGCATTCGCCCTCAACTGCTCAAATCTTGACGCTGAATGAGCTTGAAGTACTTTCCTCGCTGCGCCATCAGAGTGCTATGGTTCCCGGATTCAACCACTCTGCCGTTGTCTACCACGACGATCACGTCGGCGTTTTGAATGGACGAGAGACGATGGGCAATCACTAAGCAAGTTCTGCCTTGCCGGACTCGTTCCAACGCTTCTTGTACCGCCTGAAAACAAGGACATAAATGAACGCACTCGACGCCGGTCCAACCTTCTCAGATTGTGTGTCCAGAGCGCTGGTCGCCTCGTCAAGAAGTAGGATCTTGGGATTCCGAATGACGGCTCGAGCGATGGCGATGCGTTGTTTCTGGCCGCCTGACAGCATGGATCCCTTCTCGCCGATGTGAGTATCGTAACCCTGGAATGGGACCCTCAGATTAGCTCTAAAAGCGTCGGCATACATGGGGAAGAGTGTTGATGAAGGCGGTGGCGTTCGCGATCGACGCGGCTTCTTCAATCTGCTCGAAAGGCACCTTGGAGAGGTCAAGACCGTAGGCGATGTTTTCCTTGATAGTGCCTGAGAAGAGCGTCGGCTCCTGACCGACAATCGACATCTCGCTCCTGATATGGTGAAGGCTGAATTCCCTCAGGTCTTGGCCGTCGAATTTCTGGAACAGACTCATAAGAAAGTACACTCAGATCTGTCAGCCTCACCACAACACCAGCACTGGGATCGTAGAATCGTTGCACAAGTTGGATTACAGTACTCTTTCCAGACCCGGACGGACCGACGAGAGCAACCGTCTGGCCTCTGTTCACATTGAGGGACAATCCCTTCATCACGGCGTTCTTTGGACGTTGAGGATAGGCAAAGTAGATTTTCTCCAGCTGAATGCTTCCTTCGAGTGGCTGAAATTCAGCATCGTTAAAGAAAACATCGCGCAATTGTACTTACTGTCCGGGCGCCTTGCTTGGAGTCGCCAGTGGAGGGCTTGTCATTGATGATGCTGAACATAAGACCGGCGGCAAGTCGAGACTTTACAAATTCTGGGAAGTACACCGAAGCTTCCTGCATGCTGAGACTGCCAAAGTACATGGTTTGCACCACTCTAAAACGGAGATACTAAATAAGATGCCGCACGAAATGTCAGCCATACTGGAAGACCGTAATCTTGTCGGAGAGTTCGTTGATTACAAGCAGGAAACCAACGAAGTAACAGAAAGCGAGGGTGAAATACTGAAGTCCGTGAGTTGCCGACCAGTTGAGCGCCTACAAATTAGAGTGATTTCAAACATCGCCAACGAGTTACTTACCTGCAATGGCGCCTTCATAAGCTCATACTTGCTTTGGCTGAGGGCGTGAGACACGTAGCTGTCATGAAACATGTGCTCCGCAGTGATTAGTTGAATGGATTGCACGTTCTCGATGGCTTCCACGGCGAGCTGAAATAGAGACTGATCAAATTCCCAAAAATTCTGTGAACTCACCCGTCCTGCTTCGTCCCGTGCAGCCATCTTCACAGAGAAACTGTGCACTTTTCGAGAAATGAAAAATTGGAATATTCCTTGGAGAATAAACAGAGAAGCTCCGATGGCAGTCAACTTCCAGTTCACGATTGCAGCCATGATGATGGCAGCAATGATGGACAAGCATCCCTGTACGACTCGGGAAAGGCGGGTGTCCACTGCCTATAAGCATCCTTTTGTACTAAAGGGCAACGATGTGGAGAAACATACAGCTTTCACATTCGGAGCATCCGTAGCCAAACGGGTGATTAGCTTTCCAGGAGTGTGCGTTGAGTTGTCGAAGTAGGCACCGTCCTGTCTCAGAATAGAGCGGAACGCCTGAACACGGAGGTTGAAGGTGAGCGTTTCTCCCATTCGCCCGAACAGGTAGATCTGCAAATCTAACTTATGTACGGCACATAGCAAGAGAGAACAAACCGAGCAAAATGAAGTGATTGCGATAACAAAACCGATTCCAGAGAAAATGAGAAGGAAATGGAACGCTTCTTCGACAGTGTCCTTAGCTCCATCGTTGTACATCGCAAAGGCCGCACCATAGACAATCGCACACAAAGGCATACCTAGAACGCGATGGATATCAGGGAACATTGGACAATAGACTTACCAATAGAATTGACGACGCTGAAGAAAATCGCCAGAATCAGCACATACGTTTGCTTGCGAGCCTCGTTGAAAAGTTGAACCATCGATGAGGGCTCTGCGCCCGCCTGTTTCAGTTCGATTTCCAAAGCCTCAGTCTCCGCATCACCAAGATGGTCACTAGACATAAAGTCGCGCTTGTAAGACATTCGCAGTTCGTCGCGAAGAGATCCCATGCGATTGTCCGCTTCAAAATCGACTTCTTGGACATCGTCAGATTCGTCTTCTTCATCTTCGACCTTAGAACTGTCGGTGTCGGTGCTCTGGAACTGCTGGGCCCGAACGAGTTTGTAGTAGTGTCCCTGACGGGCCATCAACTCAAGGTGGGTGCCCATTTCCATGATTTTGCCCTTGTTCATCACGACGATCTTGTCGGCATCTTTGACGGTCGACAGCCGGTGAGCGATGATCAGCGTGGTTCTTCCCTTGCTGGCGTTGTTCAGAGCTGTCTGAAACGCACAGATTGAACGAAGATACTCAATGATCTGTCCTCACCTGCACCACTGCTTCACTCTGAGCATCCAAAGCGCTGGTGGCTTCATCGAGGAGGAGAATTTTGGGGTCGCGAGCGAGAGTTCGGGCGATTGCAATGCGCTGTTTCTGTCCTCCGGAAAGCTGAATTCCGCCATCGCCGATGACTGTTTGATAACCCTGAAACGAGACGGTGAACAGTAGATTCAAGCGTACCTTGGGAAGACATACATTGGGCAGATTCTCGATAAACTCGTGGGCATTCGCCATTTTCGCGGCGTGCACCATATCCTTCTCATTCAAGAGAACGTTTCCAACTTTTAGATTGTTTTCAACGGTGTCGTTGAAGATGACTGGGTGCTGCTGCACGGTTCCAATCACAGTTCGGAGCCACTTCACGTTGAGCTCACGGATGTCGTGACCGTCGATCAGCACTTGGCCAGACTCGTACTCGTACAAGCGGTTGAGGATGCCGACGCACGTGCTCTTACCCGAACCACTGAAACACATCGTTTTCAAGCGTTCATTAGCCTCAACATACCTGTGGCCAACGAGCGCAATCGTCTGTCCGGGCTGAATGGTCAAGCTCAGTGAACGCAGAACCTTCACATCCTTCCGAGACGGATAACGGAAATTGACCTTCTTGAAAACGATCTTTCCTTCCATATTGTAGATTTTGCGGCCTTCTGCAGCATAAGAGTCGATCTTCGGCGTCTAAAACATTCAACCACAAATGACAATGTTCGAAAACAGAAGCACTTACGCGGTTGATGGTTTGGTATACGGTAGAAGCAGCAATACGGGCACTGAGCATGACCATAAGATGAGGACTGGCTTGACCAAGATGATAAGCTCCAGACATAATCGCCATCAGGACGACAAAGATGTCTCCGGGGTTTGTGATCACATCAATCTTGTACAGATATGAGCCGTACAGGAGACAAGAGCCCATGAACACAAAAATCAGAAAGATGAGACAGGCCGAAAGACCGCCACTGTAGGATCCTTTTCTCAGGCCGGACTTCATTCCTTCGCGGAGGACATTTTCGTACTTCTTGACTTCATGCTCTTCCGCATTGAAAGCGTTCACCGTTCGGACTCCTCCGATCGCTTCTTCGGCGATGACACCGGCACGTGCGTAAATGGACATCTCGTGACGGGCGGCCATGGTCATTTTCTGACATTGAAACCATGAAATTGGAGCTCAAGGAAGAGTGTTACCTTAGAACTGTACCCCATAATAGCAGCAATCATTGGCGATAAAATGCACAGAGGGGCTGCCATTTGCCATGAGGTGTAGAAAGCCACAGCAAGACCAGTGAAATACTGAGTGCCGTTACGGATGAGAAGCCCGAACTTGTCGCCGATTCCTTCGCAGATGCGGTCGATGTTGCTGGAAACGGCAAGATTTGTGACGCAAACAAAGAATTCTGGACATACTCATTGAGGTGCGTGTTGAGTGATCCACTGTGGTTCTTCTCGAGCCAAGCAGAATCCTGACGAAGGATCGATCGGAGATATTCGGCTCGGATGTTGCGCACGATGCGGACACAGGCGATGTTGAAGAAGAAGAACTGAAATGACGATCGAACTGCATTAACACAGAGTGAAGCCTGTACTCACCTGTAGGAAAGCAACAACGCAGAGGAACAGGCCAACGCACACGTAGAAAATGACAGCTTGCATGCCCTCGTTGTAGAATTCGTCGGAATCGTACGGAATAATGAGAAGCACGTTGGCGATCCGGCCAGTGACAATCGCGAAGATGGGTTGACAGACACCGCACAACATGGACACGATGATGCCCAGTACGACGAAGATTTTGTCCAGTTTGTTTCCGTATTTGAACTGAAAGGAGAGGTCAGCAAAGCCAAAGAAAGGAAACATACGAGTTCCATAACAGTGGTCGGTTTCGCCTTCAGCTTGGCCTTGGACAAGTCACCGCGGCAGAAGACATAGTTGATGAACTTCTCCACCGGGCCTTTTTCGTACTCCACGTGCTCTTCTTCGTCATCGTCTTGAACTGGCTTTGAAGTGGCGTCGGACTGAAGCAAAAATGGTCAATTTCACCTCAAAAATTGGAACGACGTGCGCAAAACTGGAAATACGGCGCGCAGCTGCCTCGCACAAATCCAATGCTAAAATGAACCTATGGCATTTTCCGATTGGCGCATTCGCGGCAGGATCGAAACTAAAAATGCCAAAATGGTGGGAATTTACAAGAATTCACGCAAAACGCGGAAATGGCGAGACTGGCTGTGACTCAAATGTGACGTCAAGAATTGGCGTTGGCGGCTGTAAAGAAAACTACGGAATTTATAACCGGATTTCTCGGCTTTGAGTTACGAAGATAGCAAACGCAGCCGAGTTCAAAATGCACAAAGAAACTCACCAAATTCTTGTTCAAATTCACCTCGGTCAGCTTGTCGGACGAGACGCTGAAGCGTCCCTTCTGGCTGCTGACCACACTGCTGCTGTTGCTCAGACGTACATAATTCTGAAGTTGGCTCTGGAGCCTGTCGGAAGTGCTTCGTACGATCTCCACATCAACGCCGCGCTCCTCACCGTAATCCTCATCGAAAGGGTTCGTCGATTTCGGTGTCACATTGCCGTTTGGCCGATCGGTTGGCGTACTAGGGTTCTTCGTGCTGGACGAGGATTCGACACTCGATTTTCTTTCCTCAAACGGATTTGTGCTTGGAGGTGGCTTCTCGGCAACGTCCTTGGGATCTGTGTCGGGCTTCGGATCACTCATTACACAACAATAGGGTTCGCTGAAATCAGGAAATCATACTAGAGTGAAAAAGTTGAGCTCGGTCGAAAATCGGGATCGAAAATCAGATAGAGCACTGTGAGTTCACTCCGGTAAAGTTTACGGCGTCTTTCAAACTAACAAACGGCAACGCAGAAGCCATTCAGCTAGTTCCAAAGCCAAAAAAATGCCAGGAATTCAAAAAAACATAGCAACTAACAACCAAGCGGAAAGCGGAACTTTAACAAATCGGTTCGCTTGTCGCAAAATCAATCGGTCGATGAATACCGACTCGAACAGATTTACAAATCGTTTTATATTTTTGATTACCATATGCAAATTCGAACGCGGCGGCGCCCTTTTGGTAGTTTATGATTGTACATTTACGTCATATTGCATAAACTATCAAAACGTTTGGCAATTGTTGAGTTTGTCGTGTCCTTTTACTGAATTTTGCAGTTCACAGACCTCGCTGTGGGTTTTCCTTGTCCAAGAACTTGTCTTATGTTAGTCGAAAGCGGACGTTCTACTATCAGTAACCAAGTCTGTGTTAGTGCCATGATTAAGAGCAAATGTTCGAGATTACTGTCTTTGGGTACTGTACTTGAAATGCAAAGAATAGAGTCACAACAGAGTCACAAACTAGGTACACCAGTTCCACCGTTTTAAGAGGATTAAAACAGTCCCTCTGTGTACCTTCACAAACCAACGACAATTTTCGTGTTCATTATGAATTCCATTTTGGTATTAGTGCGAAAATTTTTTGACGGAATTCCGGGGGCCGTCGTAGGACGCCTGCACCGCGGGGCGGGGAAACGTTTTGCGAACTGCAGACAAATCCAAGGGAAGATGTGAGATGGATCTCGAGCTCATGAAGATGACCAGAACCGTCGTCGACGCCTTGAACTTTACTGCATCCGGCGGTGATCCTAGCATGTCCGAGACAGTAATGGAGTCCGCAAAGAGTTCGCTAAGGTCAGTTCATATCATTCGGTTTCGCTACATCGATTCGGCATGTTATTGTCTAATATTTACCTTCCCAGACATGACGTACACACGTGATTTTCCGCGATTCTGGTCAATTTATTCGGAGATCAAACAAAATTTACATTTTTCGGTTATCCAAAGGTACTCGACGGAATGCTCAAGTCGCTGTCGGCGATTCCGCTAGACATCGACGCCGCCGGACCGAATCCCATACCAAGAGGGTCCGGGATTGAATCCACGCGGCTTGAGGCGTACGACTTTGCGGGTTGATAAGGAGGTACTCCTCCGGCCGGTCCTAAGGGATTTGCTGGCATACCTACGGAACTGATGTAGCTCCCTGACGGTCTGGATCCGAAGCCACTTGAAGAACCTGTCACCAAGCAGTAAGTATCAACTTAAAATGGAGGAAATTACCAAAATAGCTAGATTCACGGTGTCCGTTATTGTCACGGAACGCATAACCACGGTTGTCGCTGAATCCATAGCCACTGCCGTAGCTTGAAGAGGTCCCTCCGCCATAGCTTGACGATCCTCGTTTGAACCTGAACAATGCTCAGTGTCTTCAAGACTGGAAAATCGATTTACTTACCTGATTATCGCTCCACTTGAGAAAAGCGCGCAGAGACCGAGAATCAGAACGCCGTAAAGTCGCATTACAAACTCTGTTTGTGGAAAAAGTCTACCAAAGTTTTCTTAAATATGTGAAGGCGCCTGTGTAAAGACATTGAAGAGTGACGTCACAGGAACCTGTTTTCAACACTATTGCTCAATTACTGTTCGTGCAACAGCGTCTGAACATCTGTTGTTGATACGGCGAAGACATCGGATGTTTCCTTTCCGACGAGGAAGGGCGTAAAACCTCTCGTGAAATCGGCCAATCTGGTGTAAGAATGGGGCTGATCTTTGCTTGGCAGATCTATCAGTTTTTACGTAAGCTTGCTCAACAGGAAGTTCAACAGCATATCACTAAAAAATTGATGGCAAAAGTTCCGAAAACTCCGAAAGGTTCATGGTTTTATGCAGTTAAAATCATGAAGTGCGATTCTTGCAGGATCCAAACGGCCTGATCTCGTGTTGTTCTCGAGGACATCTCTTCCTTTGGAACTTCCTGTTCCACATTTCAGGTGAAAGGAATCTAGAATCTCCAGCTGCGCTACAGCCTAAACAAATCCAGATTGGATTTGTGCCCCTTCGAGGTTCATTTCGACTCCCAATGCCTTTTCAAAGATCGCCCTCAATCGCATTCCTGTGTTCTCAGAACGCAAATGGGGTCCGAGCAGCAAGAAGTTCCTCTCTGAACCCGATTTCAGGGCTGATTTCGGCAAATTCCAGCACATTTTTCGAGCACATCGGTTGGTTTTATGCACGAATTCGACTTTTCCCGATTTTGTCAATTTGGGTCGACCGAACGTAAGACATCTCGGAACTCTCGAAACTGCTTCGCCTGATCTCTCAAGATCCTGGACGAACGGTAGAAATGTGGGCCATGAGAAGTCTGACTCGGTGACAACGAGATGAGCGCTGTTGCTGTGCGGATCAGAGCTTATATTCGACCGTCGTGCCACGTTTCCACATGGATCCTCTGCTCGGCAACCATCTCGTTCCAATAAATCCGCGCCCATGAATGTGGACTTCGCGTTCGCCATTTTCGCCGTTTCGCGTTGTGTTGCTATTGCAAGACGTGGGCAGATATGTGGCGAAATCGTGCCGGATGCAGCGCTGTGCTTTTCCAGACTTCGTCCAACCGACCTTACACGGAGTGCGCGTTTTAGTGTGGATCTAAATGACGCTGATGACGCAAGCGAGCCAGAATAGAGGAGACGTACGCTCGTCTCTCCCGTGTCGCTGACGGACACTTGACGGCCACGTGGAATTTTGGGGCTTGTTGAAAGAACACACACGCGCGGATCTGCCATGATCGACCCTATACGTGTGCGCAACGAGTCTCCTGTATTTTCCTTGTTTTCTCATCATTGGCTCTGGCTGCGTTCGCTGACGTGCGTGTGGTCATCCGCGGTCGTGTTGCCCAGTGTGCTTTGTGCCTGCCGTTGCCGATTACCCCGGGGTCAGGCGGACCCGAACGTGGCGCGCGCGCGTCGATATCTACCTGGGACAAGTATTATAAACTTGCGCAGAAGTTGTGCCTTTCGCGACAATAAACAACGACTGCATCACTTTTTCAAACAGCATCGCTCTTCTGCCGATTTTGCCCACATTGTGTTAATGTTAGGGCTGTTCAAGTTATCATTTTAAGCATAATTTCAGAGTTGTGCCTGCCGTGGCAAAGATGGCTGACAAGCGTAAAGGACGTCGTGCCGATAAGGTAAGCGATTTTACCGCTTACCTCATACTCATCATATTGGCTTTTCAGGATTCTGATGGCGATCAGTCCTTGACGAAAGAAGAAGATGCCATCGCCCGAATGATCCGCTTCAACTGCCCCACCAAGTCGACCATGTTCGAGGGACATGAGGTGCAGTATTTTGCTGGTAGGGTTTCTGTGGTGACACATGTGCTTGAATGCTCATTTATTAGGCTCCAAGGCTATTGACACGCTTTACGACTCCAAATACGGTCAAAAGGCACCAGCTGGAGAGGCGAAATTTCCCAGTCGGCAATCTGCCTTTAAATTTTTGGAAATGCTGATGGATAAGGGATTATTTTTCCGCGCTCGTAAATTGGTCCAGAAGAAGAAGGCGATCGGAGAGAAGGCCGAGAAAGGGGATGTTAAGAAATCCCCCAAGCCCGGAAAGCGAGGTGGCGACAGCGACGCTTCTAAGGATGATAAAGATTCCGAGAAGGAGAAGCAGGTAATTAGTTGTCAGTCTTTATTGCAGTTCTAATGATGAAACATTTATAGGATGACGACAACAAGAAGAAGCAAAAGAAGGTGAAGCTTGTCGAGCACTCCGAGCAGTATTTCGCTGACTCGAACGACGTCTACATCTGGGTGTTCGACCCCACTCCCCTCTTCAAGAAAATCATTGGCTTCCTCATCGTTATTGGAACTATCGTTGGCTGCCTCTTCCCATTATGGCCGCACTGGTTGCGACTTGGTGTCTATTACCTATCCATTGTTGGAATTGGTGCTTTTGGAGTTTTAATCGGCGTTGCAGTCGGTAGGATTATGTAGTCCAGTGATCGTTATTGATATCTTCTTTCAGCGCGTACGATACTTTTTGTCATCATTTGGACCGTTACACTTGGAAAGCACAATCTATGGGTGCTTCCAAACCTGACGGAAGACTGCGGCTTTTTCGAGTCTTTCCAACCTTTCTATTCGTACGAATACCGTCCTGGCAAAGGAGAAGTGAAGAGTGCCAAGAAGGATGATAAGAAGAAGAACGAAGGTAGTTTCGAACTTTGGCACACGAACCTTCATGTTATCATTATTTAGACAAGAAGGATGCCAGTGAATCTGATGAGGAGAAGAACAACGATTCGCGCGAAGAGGAGGACGAAAATTCCGATGAGAATGAAAATGCGACTAAGGAGGGAAAGCCGGACACCTCCGAGGAGAACAATGTTACTGGAAGCGATGATCAAACTGAGGGTAAATTGCTAATAATCGTTTCCCACGACTAATGGATATTTCTTGTTTCAGCCCCCATACGCCAGCGCAGAAAAGCGAGCAAGGGACATGAAGAAGATTACGTAATGGTCGACAATTGAATTGACAACTTTTGTTGTATTAACAGATAATAAGATATTAACAGATAATAACACCTTAATTTATTGATAATACAGTTTATCTCCTATGACGTTTGTAGCCGAAGTTTGCAGAATTCCCATTATTATCAATTTCGTCAGTACCGGTACCAACCAAAACAGCCATTATTGAGGCTAATTTGGCTTATGACGACGGATCGTAAGAGCCTTACTCAAATGTCAGGCGAATCGTGAGCATTTTCCTTCATTGGGGCTAGTTCTCCCGTTCTATGATCATATACAATTTATTGAGTCAACATTATCGAACAACAAAACACTACTATCACATGTTCTGATGGAGATCTCGTCTACCTTTGGCCTGGAGGACGCTGAACCACGGAAAACGGTGGCGCTCCTTGCTGGTACTTGACTGGTGGACGTCTGCGATGAAATGGCATAATTAATTCAGTGAAAACAAAACAAGAACTAACCCATACTGCTGCTGCTGGTTCATTCCACCGTTCTGGTAATTGGGAGGAGGTCTGGACGCATCATAGTAAACATTTGGTTGCATACGAGCCTGGTTGATATGAAGCGGACGAAAGTTCGCCTTCCAGCTTTTCTGCTGCTGTTGTGGAGCGCGAGGCATAGGAGCCTGCTGAGGAGGTGAGGTCAGACTTGCCAGCGAAGGAATCGCTGGATTTGGCGAATATCCATAAGGGATATAAGCTAGACGGATTGAATTAGAAAACATGTAATAAGAATTTCATGAAAATACCTGTGTTAGGAGGGGGAGGAATTACCCCCATGGAAGACGTACCCGCGTAGCAAGGGCCAGCGGTCATAGTAGCCGTCATGCCCATCATCGGGGGATTCATCATCATCGCATTTTGAAACGGATGCGCCATGTAAGGCGGATAAGCCGGATGATTCATCGGGGGTCCAAGCGAGACATCCCACGTCTGGGTCATTCCGATGGTCTCCTTCATTGGCACGTCGCTCAGGTGATTCTTGCTGCTATTTCTCTTTGGAGGTTCGAGTTTCTCCTCGTCTGGAGCAGACTCATCGCAGTTTCCTTGGAAGATCCGATCTCGAGCAGCTTGATATTTAGCTTCCCGTTCCTGAAAAACTATGACTATAAACCTTTCGAAAAAGACGTAATTCTTACCTGCAAAGCCTTCACTTTTTCACTCTCATTGGGATCAATTTTCTTCGGCTTGCCTTCTTGGGCAAGCGCCGACGAGCTTTGGGGTCTACGCAAAATCTTGAAACTTTGTAGGTCTGGATTGGACGTCGATGGGCTGAAATGAAAGCGTTAGTTTCAAAATCAGATCGCTCGATCGGTCATCTCACCTCTCATTTCCGGCATCCTGGAGCGCTGATTTCTTCAGTTCTTCAGCTTCTTTGGCCTCTTCTTCCTTCTGTTTCTGGATAATTTTCACTTTTTGCTCCAGCTGGACGCTGAGCTTCGTTGAGAGTTCCTCTTCTTCCACGTCTTCCCAATTGTCGGCTACGTCGTCATTCTGCTGCTGTTGTTCAATGGAGCCTGCATTCATCGCCCAGTCCCCAAAATCTGGAATTGACACAATTCCTCAGAAGAGTCAACTGATGAGAATCGAGTAGAGCCTCGAAATTCGCGATGAAACAAGACAAATCAAAAAGCAATGCGAAGTTGAGATCTCCAATTTAGCATTGCTTTTCAACTTGAAATGCTGTATACTCGCTACGGCGTGGATATTCCGATAATATAAAGCGCGCAATGAGCACGACAACGACAAAATTGCTGTCAAAGAATAATAAGAGCCGTATTAACATTGAGAGTGAATGCCAACCTTAGGAAAATAGGGAGGACAAGTGATGCTCGAAGCATTATCGACCAATGTAGTCAACAAACTTCTAACGCTGCAATTGACCATTTTTAATAAGCCAAAAAACAAATCACGACCGCGGAATCTAGAGGAAGTGTAAATATATTATCAATATATCTGCATTTCATGCGACTCATCGCAACGAAATAATCACGCATCAAACTGAAGTGAAAAACAACGCGTACGCGGACATACCAGCCGTATATCATGTCTCTCTTCACTCCATTACTACACGTTACCGATTAATAAATGGCAAAAAACACGTAACAATTCGTAGACGCCGTCGCTGATTCAAACCCGCCACCCAGAAATGTCCGGATTTCTGTGATCATGAGTTCGCTCGTTTGCGGCGCTGCGTTCCTCTCAAATGCTCCCAGATTTCGCCTGATATAGCTGCTATTTTCCTTGTTTCAATCTGCATAACCTACTCGTGCCCATCATCATATGACAAAACTTCCCACGTCCAGTGCGGGAAGAACCCGAGTACCCAACCACACGACCTGGGAACTCTTGACACGAACACTGCGTTCGAACGAATGTAGTAAAGTTCGAACCCGCGCCAGGTGTTCTTCCCATTCACACATGCGAGTCGCAGTGAGGATAGCCAATCAACAAACATAGGCCCGTGTTCACTTCCAGTATAATCTCGTGAATGAATCACTCCATAAACTACGATTTACCCTTCGCTTTTTGTCGATTTGTCTCTCGAAATGCATACGTGCGAGCTGAATTGTTCGTAAAATCGGCATGAAGAGGCATGAAAATATGGCGAGCATTAGCCAAGTGCAGTTGAACTTTGATGACCCTTACCTTTATTACAAAATCGTCACGCATAAGGAATCGGAACAAATATAAAACACATATCTTACAGGTTTGCGGAACAAAGGCAGTTAATCACAAGAACCTCGGTCAAAGAGTGTTTACAATAAATAGTTTAGAAATTTGTGATCAACGTAGGAATTAAAAGCATTTTATAAGCACTCTCACGGAAGAATCACATGTCATCCTTGCCTTTTTTACCGGCCACTGCCTTCATCAAATCACCAACAAGATCGTCACGGTTCTTGAGATCGGAGGAAGTGTCCACCGTTCTTAGGTCGGCAAGGATCTGGCGGGTCTTACCGAAGTAAACGTCGTTCAGCGTCGAGCGCATTTTGCTCTCCTGCTCCTGGAAATGCATTTTTGTAAAAAGCAGGACAGAAGACTCAATCACAAACCTCGATCATCTTGCCGATGTTCACAAGGTGCGGCGTCTGGTCATTTAACGAACAGTCTTGTTCAGTCTGACGCGTCATGGATCCTCCGATATTCATTTCTCCAGTACCAGGCTTGTCGGTTTGCAGCCAGAGCATAACAGTGCTCGTCAGTTTGTAATGGGCTTGACGTCCGTTCGCCTAATAGTTGGCTTGGTTAGCAATGAAATAGAAACAACGTTGCCCACCTTCTCGAGAATCTCGATCACATGAATTGAATCCCAGCATCCGTTCACTCCTCGAGCTCCGTCGGACTCTTTCTTGATCAGCACGACACCCGCAAATCCGTACTCCAGATCCCAGAAGTAGACGCTGGAAACGCCGCCCTCGAAATACCTAAACGTACACATATTTATCAGAGAATTGAAATATATTAACATACATGTCACGGTAGGCTTCAAACGCAGCATTGGCTTCAACCTCCAACTTCCTCAGCTTCTCAGACGGAATAGCTCCATCAGAAAGTGGAGGGGTGTATTGGTTAGTCCAAGGAGATCTAAAAAGCATGATTATAACGATGCTCAAAGGCCAAGCAGTCCGTCATACCGATAACTGTCCTGATCGCGATTGTAATCGCAGAGCAGATATTCACGGCCTGTATCCTTGTCCTTCGCAACCTTAAGAGGCTGGTCAACAGCGCTGAGAAGATCTTCGCACAAGTGTGGAGCCAATCGAAGCAGATCCTTCAAATGTTCCTCGCACTTCTGGGGAGGAAGGCGGCGCATGAGATCGAGGGAAGCATCAAGCTTGATATCGTCTTCTTGACTGTTCGACATCTTGGATCCGGGATGATTTTGTTTCGCCGGAAGAAACTTTCTGAAACAGATGTCCATCATTAAAGAATCGACGAAAACAAAGAACACGGATATCGCGGAATAAGGTTAGAAGCAGGTGATTAAGGAAAAAAGCTTTTGATCCTCAAGGTCATCAACATAAACGCATTCTGGCTGTAAAAATAGCTCAGCTGCAACGAAGAGCGCTCAAGCAGCATTTTCTTATAATAAACCCACAGAGGCGCGAGAAAGCGCAGCTACCGGATAAACGGCAAACCCAATCGCAGCCCTGTCACAGTGAAAGAATAAAACAGCACGCAACGCGAAGTGACTCAACACGTGCAATCCATTCGCCCAGCGGCGGAGTTGGTGCTCTTCATTTCCTCATGAAAACGACGAGCGCCATATGAGACAAACTGAGTGAGGCGTGTTTGACAGTAACAGTCACAGCTAACTATGGCGGGCCAGGACTGTAGAAAATGATAAATCATGAGCTTCAAATAACTTCGTTTCCCAATATTGCACTGGCTAACGCAGCGGAAATGCCGTGCCCAGCAAAACGATGCGTCATATGGCGTTTCGTGACCCTATCGCAAAGATACGAGAGACGCAGTAAATAAAACGCGATACACCTTGCAAAGTAGTTCATTGTGGATACCGCGCGCGAACCTATGCGATGGTGCATTTCCTCCTCAAGCGACGCAGGGCAAAACGGCGACACCGAGTGCACGCGCCGCCGATTGTCCATCATCTTGCTGCTTGCCGACCGCACCCTCAGTTGTTTCGTACATGTCGATCACCAACACAGTGAGCTGCTGCATTGGGCTGCTCTCACTCGGTCTCTGGCGATGGTGCGAGAAAGAGGAGAATCGATGACTAAGGCTCTCTTCCTAGCCTGTTCTTCCGTGGGTGCGACGTTGCGAGGCGAACCCGCAGCATCGCGCCACAACCACCATCATCACCGCGCTATTCTCCAGACACAAGCAACGTTTGTGCAGGCCGCAGACAAATAGTGCCGAGACCCGAAAACGCATCGAAAACAATTAAAACGGAGCCTTCACCGAGTATCATCAAAATACATTTATTAAGAGTTAGTACAATTCATCAAAATATCAACTCTACATTAGAAAAACGTAAAACAAAACAAGAACCGAGTAATGAGGATGATTATGCAGCAAATGGACGAAAATGAACCCTTGGCGCCCTGTTTAATCGTCCTTTTCCTTATCGTCTTCTTCTGAAATGAAGGTTCTAATTGCAACAAATCAGCATTATCCCGAGCATTATCGCTAATGGCCCCCTAACATACAATTCATAGAATAAGGAATGAACTCCAAGCATTTCTTCCCAAACATTGAGAGGAAGACCGATCTTCACACTCCATTCACAACATCGTCTAGCGCGGCTCTCATGACTCGCAGAGCGGGCTGTAGGCACCCGACTGCTTACCTTTCATGTTCGAAAACGTATCCTTGGTGAACTCATAAACCTTCTGCGCTTCTTCGCTCAAGTCTTCACCAAGATCCACCACACGATCCTCAGGGTGCTTGGCCAATTGATCAAGTTCCTTCTCAGCGCTGGATGTGAGCTCCGACAGTTTCTCGGAAGCGTCCTCTGCAATACAATAACAATTAATTAGAATCAACCGTGAACGCAAACATACTGCTCTTTTCGGTAACAAGCTCCGCTGCCTTTCCGACGGTTTCATCGACAACCTCCTTGGTTTCCTTCAGCGTATCTTCGATGCTGCGATCTTCTTCTTAATAACGAATTGTTCAGATCGAGTGAAATTGATGCTATGTGCTTACCTTCGTCATCCTTTTCCTCAAAAGGCTCGTTAAGATCATCAAGGATTTCATCAACCTTACTGGCAGCAACCACGTCTGAAATCAACAATTGTTCACTGTCCACAACGATGAAATGCTTACTCAAATCGCGGAACTTCTCTTCCACATCGGTGGCGATTTTTTCGTACGCCTTTGTAGCCGAGTCCATTGTTCCCTGCATCTTGTCCTCGACAGTGGCAACAAAGGCGGATGCCTGAGTCTTCGAGGTATCAGCAGCATAGCTGAGATGTTCACTCATGTTCTTGTATGCATCGTGGCTCAGATTCTTGGACTTCTCAAGGAACTCCTCGGTGGCATGCTTCAGTCCCTCAACTGAAAATGGCATTTATAAAGCAATAGTCGTTTGATGAAGCACTTACCATACTGTTCAGCATCTTCCTTGACCTTCGAGAGGGATACACTCACAGCAGCTTCAGACAAGTTCGACGTTGTCTCTTCGGTTTTCGACGTGCTGGGCTGGGTTGGAACTTTCGCTTTATCAGCAGCAGAATAGCCGAACCAACCGGCAGCTAAAACAACCAATCAATAGTAACTGGCTATCAGCTCATGGTCTTTACCTGAATTGTACATGCGGGAGAACCATCCCTGATCAACAGGAGGCTGCGGAACCTCCGATGGCAGCGGGATATCTGCTGCCGGTTCCGTGAGATTCTTCTCCTTTTCTGCAAAATAGCGATGATTAACAACTGAGGTATTAAAGGATGATGACTTACCTGCTGAAGCCGAAAATGACGAAAGCATTTTTAATTCACGCTAATCTGAAAGTAACTTCATACAATTACAGCGGCTTATCATTCTCTCGCGATTCGTAAACCGTCTCTTGCACAGCCTCAACCCACCGGTTCGAAGAAAAACGAGAAAACAACTGGTAGCGCAATGTGCTGTTTACGCAAAGCCACTCAAATAGTACCCAATGGCAATTGTCCCCTTCGCTGTCTTCTACTTTTCGGCGGCTCCCTCACACTACCCGGTCGCTCGCGGCGGGCTGGCTCGTTCCGTGCGATCTCCGCCTCGTTTCCTTCACTCCGTTGTCACGAAAACAGCGCCAAACACATGATCGGGGTTGATACAGAGGCAAAGAAAATGGTGCTCTAAGCCGCGCCGCGAAGATGATGACACTCGGGAGAAAAGGGAAGGGCGGAGGTTCTGTTTTCCGCCCGGATATCGATAAAGATAGATCTATCGCTAGCAATCCTTGCGCCTGTCGCATGACATCAGCGTTCGTTCAAATATCTTTGAACTTTACAAATTATGGCTCGCACACGCGTAACACAAGAAATATAAACGACACAAAACACGGAAGCGCAGAGAGTTGCGAAATCAGCTGGTTTGAGACACTCAAGACAACGAAAATGTCGCGCAAAGATGAAATTTTGAGGGGGCACGTAGCGATCAACGCCGCCGCCGCAGGATCAACAAAGCGAACGGGGAAAGCGAGCGAATTTTGCCATAAATACTGCCAAGAGAGCGGCGAAAGTGAGAGATGGATGACAAGCAAGCGAAAGTCATCAAGACGTCAGTAAAGATGAAACAGAACGCGTAATTCGATAAACAAGATCACGGAAATTGGAAAGCCGCCGGAGCTGCCAGAAGCGCGAAAGAGACATCGTCAATTTTTGGAGAAGTAGCCAACGGGGAGCGATGCTTCAGGTTGTGGCGAGCGAGAGGTGACGCTTCAAGCATCTTTGAACGTTCTGGAATGTTCTGAAGAATTCGCGAATCAGCTGCAGAAATGCTGCAAGCGTGCGTGTGGTTCGGTTCGATCGTCGCGCGATGCAGACGCATTTGATCCCAAGATTCAGCGCAGTCTGCGCTGACAAAATGCGCAATTTAGCCAGATCTGATGCACCAAAACGGTTTCGATGTTCGGCGTCATTTAGGCGATGAACATGAAGAGAAGTGGCCGGTTTGAGTGCGACGAAGACTGCCGAAGACGGGCATTAGTTGAGTTGGTTGTGGTAACAGCTATGCATTCCGGAGTTGAGAGAATAGACTTCAGATGATCAAAACAACAGAAATACTATACTATAGCTAGCCGTAAGTGTGATCGTGTGTGATCGTTCACCCCTAACAGCTGACTTCATCAACGGGATTTGAGAAATCGAGTCAAGTGGTTCGAAAATAAGTCACAGGGTACGAAGTTGGCTTCAACTTTTTATGATCGGTTTGGGTGCCTGAAGACGAAAAATACCAGACGACGACCGGAAAACTTCCAATCCTCATGGAACTGGAGACTCATAGAGTTTATAAAGAAGCACACTGGGTGTGTGCGTGCTGATCTTCTTCAGGCATTTGAAGGGAAGCACTTGGCAGCTATTTTCAATTATATCGCGATATCACGGGATCTTCAATACACTGAACCTTGAACGTCTTTAACCTTGCGATTGATCTTATGCACTTAACCGTTTCCTGAGCCATAAGATCAAGTGCAGTGTCCAGAAACCAAAGAGTTGTCTCGAAAACAACGTCAGGAATGCTTCAGCGAGGACATTAAGGTGCGCTCAGGATGTGAACACAGTTTAAGCTTTGAACAGCGAAATGACACCAAATGAAGGAGTAAACATTATGATGACGACCTTATTAGACGAATCTGTTTTTTGATTTTAGAGTCCTTTCTGTTGCAACCCGTTCTCACCGATAAGATAATCATGAAAGGTTGTGAAATCGATAGCTGGTCTTCGAGCTTCTTATTGCGGTGCGAGGTGTTGAACAGCCGTCAAATAGATCGATATGTCTGGGATACTTTGAACCGTAGATCAATTTGATATCTTTGCAACAATTAATGTAATCGGACCAGCCTTCCGTCACATGAGCAGGGCCCAATTGGCTCAGTACCGATCCGGCTAATCGTGCAATTTTGTACCGAATGATAATACGTTATCCAGACAATTATAACCAGAACGAATTGCAGGATTGAACAGAATTGAGGCAAGGCGTTTCCTTAGACTACTTTTGAGATTCCTGTTCAATTCTTCCCGAGATGTTTCTGGAAACGTTTTTAGCTCCCGTATAGTAGAACAGTAAGTCGCCGAAAGTGTCTTCAGTACCGACAGAAAGTTCCGTTTCAGTGAAACTGATAAATAGGAGTAAAAGCACATCCACATGGACAAGGATAGATGAAGGAGCCTAGCTCTGAAAGCTGCCAACTGGCATTACTAGATTCAATAGGCACATTGAGTAATGCTAAGAATGATGCATTTGGATAAGATTGCGTGGACAATGCCAATTTTTGCAGTCCAACATTGAGACAATGACAGTAGCGGATACGTGGTTTTAGAAACGACTTTAAGTCACGCACACAAAGAACCAAACAAACAAGCAACCAACCAGCAAAATTATAGAACCTAAAGAAACTCGATTCGTTGAAATTAACAATTGATTTGCGGGTAATTATGTCATTAGTGCTTTGTTGAGGTTTTGATAATGAGGTGTGACATTCAGATTCTGTTCATTTCGCGTCATTTATTTGTTGGCCTTCCTATTAACCATACAACAGATTCCGACTTTAGTGTTGCGTGGTTTTAGTTGCACGGGGTGATAAGGAGGTTGACGGAGATAAGATGAATAAGGAACATAAACAGGAGCAAAGTTTAGAAGACTTCATACAGCTATATCAACTAAGAAATTTTTGATTGCAATCAAAAGTCAGATGACAGACAACAGAACTTTGGGCAAAAACGAAATTCTGGAGAGCTTTTGATCACATAGCATTTGCGGTTTTATGATACTTGAAACAGAGATAATGAAAGTTAAATATCTTGGAAACACCTGGATAGTTATATCGATCCAGTTGTCAATGTACATACGTGACTCTCTTCCAGACGGAACAAGCTTGCAGAGAGATTCATCGATTCATCGTTTCGATTTTGAGCTGGTCGACTTGAATTTCTGAAGACACAAAGGTTCGAGTTTGAGTATAGTAATCTACTTTACTTACTGTGCATTTTTGAAGGCAGTACTTAAGTATTCTTGTGCCGAATCGCGTTTACTCGAATCACGGTCTCATTCGATACCATCAGGCGACCGGGGAAGCGGAGCAAAGGCGTTGATCCGGCGCAGAAATCGGCTCCTGCCATCGTCGGGGTCCAGAAGAAGCACAGTAGATCGCACGACAATGTCACAAGGACTTCTATGCCCTTGAGCTCTATGCTTTCCCCCAACGGCTAAAATTCATACTGTATTGACGTCCAAGTGTTTAGTCCGGAACAACGGAACGTAATAGCAATGACGCGTAGGAACTGGCCGTCTATCTAAAATTAAACAAAATTACAATGTTTCTACGCACAATGAAACCGACGTTTAAGATGGGTCGTTTATGTAGTGGAAATTTGGTTTTGAGCCAAGCCTTGAGGGTGCTTATCTCGATCGACTGGACATATGTATGGTGAAGAGTCCATGAACTTGCTGATCAACTGCTTAACTATTTTATAGTTTTTGCACATGCGTTTTCTGAAAATTCTAAAGATGCAAAAGATGATGAAGGTGCTTGAGTATCTATCTTACTTACTATGCATTTTAAAGGGTGGCTTCGTGCCGAAAGCCTATCGCTATGCGCTTCCACAAAGACTTGTACGGTCATGAGCTCTATGCTTTCCTTCAAGGGCTAAAATTCAGACAGTAGAAAGCTCTGTAGGTGGAAACTTACGCTTTTTATCGATTTCTAAGCGTTAAACTTGAAACAAAGGAAGGACATAATAATGATGCTAAGTGAGAAGCTAAACGACCATCTTGTGATAAGGGAAACACGTGAGCGCGTCTGTCAACCAAAGAAGCAAACCGAATGCTGTTTTAGAAGAGGCAGACTGTGAATGTAAAGCGGTTTTTTGGGACGATGATTTACAGTTGAAGCTGAAGCCGAATCACATCGGATGTCATCTAAGTCGTTATGGCAAGGAAAGAGGCAGAGGTTAGAAGACTCGAAGCTCAGAGAAGAAATGATTGGTAAGAGGATAAATGTGAACATTCAGATAAGAGGCCTTACTAGGGAAGGGCATTAAGTATAGTTCTTGACTCAACAAAGGGATAGCCGTAGTTTAGTTGAGCAGCTAGTCGACGGTCCGATGCCTGTGGCTAAAAAGACCTTTTCAGAATTTTCGTGCTTGAAATTGATGAGTGCCGTTCAAGTTTCAGCTTAACCCACGCTTTGTGCCCTTCCATTGTTAATTCCGGCGTCAGATTTACTCGTTTTCGCAATGCCGAGCGGTCCTATATTGCGGCATCAGAGGCGGCCATGCGCAGAGCCGGCCTGGCATTGGCTGGAAATGAGGACCGCCCACTGCCAAGTTCATCGCTCACTCGCCTTACGATGTCGTCGGAGACCCGCAGTACATTCATACTGTCTCTTGGTGAGGATCAGGTCTTCTGATCGTTCTGTAGTCAGTTTGCTAGGCTCTTGTTCTGAAACGTTTCTTGGATTTTTCAGTTTTAGAATTTGAAATTTCGTACTTTTCGGCTTAAAGTAGCATTTCTGTCCTGGATAAAAGGTTTTTTGGCTCTTGGAGGTGGCTTTTGATTAATCCTGCGTTTTTGAGTGTTCCGCGTTCTAGTTTCATACCTTCTTCTAATGCCGTACCATGACCATAATCACGTTCCAGACTCCTTAATCTGACTGTTTTCCTAAACACCTGACATAATGTGCTCCATTCCGCAAGGTACAAATGCCTGCTCCTGCGCTCAATCCATAATGAAATTTTCAGGTTCTGATATCGCAAATCTCCCTTCTTCGCTGCAGCTTTTTGCCAGTCCCTATCGTCTGCCCCCAGTCACCGACATTCAGGCCATGAATGCGTTTCCGCCCAGTTTCTACAGCCAGCAATTACAACTCCAATATGCGAAGCTGATGCAGCAGAAAATTCTATCCGAACTCCAGCAAGCCCAACAGACGTCCCTTGGAATGTCCATGCCAAGTGAGATATTGAGGAACAGTTCATAGGTTCATCGTTGTTCTTTCAGGTATAAGTCCAACTTCTTCAGATCAATTCGCCGAGCGGTATTCTCCCATAAAAAGTGAGTTTTGTCTATTCAAACTGCCACTCGCCAGCTGCCGTTAAACGACAGAGGCTACAGAAGGTCGCATTTGAGTGTCAGTGATTCAAATGAGGAGGTGCCCGCAGAAGGGAGATTGAATGGCTCGCGGCATCGTTCGCAGACTTCCTGCTGTGCTCGGCTAATCAAAAACGGAAAGAACACACAAACCACTTTTGTCTCCTTTAAGACCGTCTTAATTCGCTCGTCCACAGCCACAAATTAGTCCTGCGGAGCGTCGCCAAGCCGTCCGCCGGCGGTTCATGAACCGGCGATCAAAGCGGCGGTTACTGTAGCGGAGCTCTCTTAATCTATCCCGTGATGCAACTCCTCGACTCGCGAGCCACGCGGAGTCCAGGACCCTTCAGTGGCCAGTGAAGAGGATTACCTGCTTTGTCGCTAGCTCATCAATCGCACCTGTCGCCAAGGCGACAAAACACTTGCCGTGTTCACTCCGCGAGTTCCAAGGCGCCGCCGGACGAATTAATTAAGCGCTGAGATGCGATCTGCGCAACCACATTAGGCGATGAGGCTTTGAGATATCGGGTGACTGTTTTGCGATCTGTGGCTCGCGAGGGATGGATGACCCTGGTTGGAAGGGGACGCCGAACTTCACGCGTGCCGCAAGGTTTTTGCCTCGGAGGAAGTTGTCAGACGGCGAGGCGACGCTGGAGAAAGGAACCAGGAGGTTCGAGGAGAGGCCGGCGGCCTCCAAAGGGTTCTGGGAACTCGGCGTCCGGGTCACGGGCCAGAAATTTGCATATCTAAGAAAGCGGTAGCGATTCCCAGCGATATTGTTGACAGAAGAGCTGTAAACTTTTGTGAGGTGTGGGAACGGCCGGGGTCGCGCGGAGTCGCGGTGTCTGTCCGCAGCACGCGGAAAAACCGGGAACACAATACGAGGGTGAAATCGAGCGTGATGCCTCCCGCTCGCCGCCGCCCGCGGCCTTCGCGGTGCTCCGAGCGAAACAAATTAACAACCGGCGGAAATGACAACTTCGCGACATCGGCGGTACCGTACCCCGGCGGAGGTGGCGGTCGAAGTCGACCGGCGGCGGCGGATTTCCGTCGGATTCTTGTTTTGGGCTGCTCCTCAGCAGCTTCGAGTAATTTATGTCGTCGGCCCTCGGGACGCCCGGCGCGAGTTCATTTCGGGGAGCGGCGCGAGTCAAAGGCAACTTCATGGCACATCTCCGGCCCCGCGGGGCCACTCAAATTCAATTTGCTTATTAACACACAACAAACAAAAGTTTCCCGCCGCGAGCTTATTTATTCGCCCCTTTGCAGTGTTTTATTAGTGCACTGGGAAAAGTCGCGTCGACGAGGAATTTGATCAGCCGCGGCCATAAATTTCTGGGAAGCGGCGCTTCGCGCACCCTCGGCGGCCCTCGACCGGCGGGGAGCCTCTTCGGGGCGCTCCCGGACCGACTCCTCGACGGTTTGGCTTTTGGACCGGCGGCGGCCAATCTGTCGCTTACGCAATGAAGGCGACAGTCCAACGGCGGCCCGTTGACACTCGGCAATATGTCTAGATTTATCACGCGACAATTTGACCTCTTTCGCGGCTTTTCGCCAATCGCTCGCGCGCTTTATTGGTCGCCGCTCGCAGCCGTCGTCTCCAGCGCCATAAACGTTCGGGTTACGGTAGCGAAATTAAGCCGTTTATCACCGTAATTAACTGCGCTGGCCCAGAATCGGTTGTGTGCTGAAGCTGTGGGACTGGAAGTCGGAGTGGGGGTTGGGAGTACGAGGCTGTGGCCGGAGCCAGACGCGGAGTTGGGGGACATGATGGATGGTGACTCCGACGACACTTCCTCATTAGCATCTCATCTCGTTGGCGGCTCGCTTAGAGTACCGAAAGCACTGTTTTGACGGCTTATAAAAGCCTTACAACAAAGATTTACGATCCACATAATTATGGATTTCTGTCCGTTCCTTAGGGGTGCCGAATGAGCTCACACAGACTGCCCAAGAGCCAAATGATTAACCCCTTATGTCATTCCAGAGCTTCAAACCGACAATGAGGGAAACGCAATCTGCCCAATCTGTGAAACCAAACTGCTGTCCACAGATGACTGGACATGTCACTTGGAGCTGGAAAAGACGAATCTTATGAAGTCCATCGAGGTTCTCAAAGAATTCAAGTCGTCTTCCGTAGACGTGATCAACTTGGCTGCGAACGTGAACGACGCCAGCCGGCGGAAACGGGAGTACGAATTGCAACGGATCAAGTCCAACCAGCAGAAGAGGCTCTCGGCCAAGAGCATCCTTGTCCGGGACTCCTTGACTCCGTTTAGCCGCCAGTCCAACGAAGATAGCGGTAGCAATTGCTGTTCTCCGTCTACTAAGACTGAGACTAGCTTTAGGTCTAACACGTTCTGCAAGACTTGTGAGGTAGGGCTAAGGCCTAACAAACCCAATTTCAAATTTTGGCTTTCAGAGACATCACGATTTCCTGGTGATCAGCAATCAGTTCGACGAGCCTCGGTGTCAAGAGTGCTATGCCAAGCTCCGCCAGCAGACGGGCGCTCTCCCAAGCACGGTAAGCTACTTTTTGAGCTCTTCAAAGACTTTGAATGCCTTCAGTTTTACAGTAGTCAATTTACAGTAATACGGTCTGACATAACTTGCCCCACTTTTTAGATCACGCAATCGCCGATCGAATCATTCAGCCCATTGATGCGTGTCAAATCGCCATTATCGCCACTCGAAATGAATTCAGTCGGGGACGGTACCACCACTTCCAGGCAGCAGCAGCAGCCGAACAGCGCTCCTTTGCTCGGTGAACCTGACGAAAAACGCATAAAGTCAGAGAATGACTGAATGAACCCGAATACCCGATAGCGCCAGCCAGCCCATTCCGGAATTTTGTGTCTCGACGAGTATTAACAGTAGCCTGAATACTAATACAAAAATTTATACTATTTTAACGATTCTATTCTGATCAAATCTATTCTTTCTTTTTCCTCTAATTTCCTCATTGGTTTGTCTGTAAAGTAATGTTGTTGTACATATGACAGCACCTATTATGTTCCGTCTCCCATCATCTAATTCTCACTGAGCCTGTACTCTGTGTTCGATGTCCCTTGTATCTTGTATTCTATACATTGTTAACTCCAACTCTATTGGACATTAGTCGTTGTAAATGTCGCAATAACAATAAAGAAATTTTCTTGATTGGTAAAAGTCGGCCTGGCACTTGAAAATGTCGCAAGCTTGCTATTTCTGGACATAGCGATACACTTACCGGCCCGCTAACAAAGCTCACATGCCGCCAGTGGACAAGCTCATGACCCTCTAAAATTTGGGCCATTTGGGTCGTACAGGTTTAGTACATTTGGTACATTTGGCAAGTTTTATCATGGGTTGAGTGAAAGTGTCTACACAGGATAATTTAGGCTTAGGATCGTGCAGCTCCTGCAGCTTCTTCCCCTAAGATCTTCTTACAATCCAGGTTCGCAAATCTTCGGATACTCAAAAGCCGACTCTGGCGGCACCGTCGGCAACATGTTGTCGTACCAATACTCCGTTTTGTAAATCTTCGACTCGTTCGTCGCGCCGAAGTACGTGTCCCATCCGAGTAGAGCACCTGCAAGTCGATGGGTGAATGGGGTACTCGTTCGGTTGTACAATAGGTTTATGCAAATTGAGATGGGCTATAAATCAATTAATCGCGTACCATTTGTTTGGTCGGCGTAGGCGCGAACAAGAAACGCGCGCTCGTCGGTACCATTGTATCTGGCCGGTTGTGGATCACCGTCATAAATGAACACTTTCCGGCCGTTCTTCGTGATTTCCATCTCGGAATGCGGGTTGTGCAATGACTCGAGTCCCAGATTCGCGATGTATGTTTCGTAGCCGGTTGGGCGCTGGTGGCAGCTCTAAAGAATTCCAATTAGGATAACATCAACAACAAGGTGTTAGCTAGATTTGGTCGACGAGGGGAAAACTAAGGAACTAACAATGGAAGCCAGCTTGGAGTGGTTAAAATACCTGAAACCTTAAACTAGCGATTGCAAGACTTTAGAAGCTTCAGACAGAGCTGAAAGCTTCAGAGTCTCTCAACCAGAACAGAACGGTTTCCAAAACACCCAGTTAGCTTACTAATTAGACTGAGATTGGACAGCAGAACATACCTTAGCTTCTCCCTTGTCGTCCAGCTGAACCCAGTAAGCATACGTTGAGAACACGTAAGCCACCGTTGTTCCGTCGATCTTGTGCGCAAGCTTCTTCTCATTGTTATTCTGATACCAAAACGTTTTGGCCTTCTTCTTAGGCATCTAAAAGGACTTTGAAATTTCGCTTAAAAGCTGATTGTGAGTCTGAGTCTACCTTCGGTGGATGGGGCTGGTTGAAGTACAGAGGATACCTCAACGTGACTGTGTAGTGACCCGTGGCCGAGTACTCGTTAACGTTGATCGTGAAATTGCGAGATGCGTTTCGGCTCTCAAGAGCATGATGACCCGTGCCCGCTTCGCCTGAACATTGGTCTTCATGGAAGCGATTCCGGAAAATCTCCCCGTACCTCGGACAAATGAGTAGATAAGCGCTCCGGCGCAAACGCCCAAAAAGATGAAAGACAGCGCAAGGTGCAAAAGAATCTTGAGCAGCCTAAACAGCTCCAAGACGACCTTTACCAAAACCAACCCATAAACTTACCTAGTTCGGCACAGCTGGATATCAATTGCCTCGATGTCGTCCTCCGGATCAACCTCGTCAACCCATTTCGCGACGACCTCATCTCGGTCGTAGTCTTCTGGGTCAGCCATTTTCGAACGCGCGAATCGCCGACAAAAGACGCTGCTTCACCCTTTCTGACACGCGCTTATGGGCTTATGGATTGCGACAGCTACCGGTGGTTGCACAATCGATGACGGAACACGCAAAGAAGTCCTTATCAGTTCCGACGGACCGGCCAACTTTGTTTTATCATTTCCGCACACACGCAGCGGCGCTTCTTCTGACGTAGTGTTAAAGGGGATTAGCGTTAATGTGTCAAAGAGCTTTATGAGCCAATTAACTGTTCTGGCATGTGATGAACGGACACTGTCTCCGGTCGGTGCTAGAGGTGATAAAGTTGACATAAATGTCCATGTGATACCGGCTGAGAAACAACAACAACACCATAAAAACGTCATAAAAGTCTTATAAGTTTTACTTCCTATTATACTAAGTCGAAGGCTCTAAAGGTGTAAAGTGCCTGGAACAAATAGATCCCTAAATGATGTGTTCACCTAGCCTGCACCACAACACAAACATTTTCTTAGTTTATCAAAAGAACCAAATAGAATCTGTCATAAACCATTTATTCCGTCTGTTTCCCGCAGCATTTCATTACCCGAACTGACGTAGAGGCTGGCTTGAGCACGGCTTTCCCGAATCGGAAGTGGCGAGTAACGGAGCTGATGCGGCGTATGAGTCAGCGACGTCTTCAATCGGTATAGCGACGCGAGCGACAGGAAGTCGAGTGATACTCCTCGTGGGCTGAAATGCGTAAGAGGGATAATTTGCTGCTTCCGAATGTTTTTTCGAACGCGTTTAAGACCATTAGATCTAATTTTCATCAGTCTCAATCGTGGTACGAGTCTCTTTCGTGACGTTGAGAAGTTTGACTTGTTTGGCTATTAGAGTCTGTTATTTAGGCACCTTGCCTGACCCATTTAGTACAGTTCCCCTATAACCATGGCTATAATCGGTCAAATGACAAGTCGCGAAACTCATTTGTTGCATATGCAACCCGTTTTTTAGTGCGTAGGTTAAAAATAGCCGCATACACGGGGGAGGGAAAGAACTTACGTTTCGTGGAAACAGGTACCAAATCCATAAGCCCGTCGACACGCCAGAAATATGCAGAAACAGCGAGAAAAGAACGTGTTCAAACGTGCCCCACATCCAGCACACGAAATGTGAACCGAATTGATTCAAATTCCACCACCCTTACGAGGTCACCGGCCACTCTTCATTGCTCAAAGGAACCCCCACCTCCATATACTTACCCCAGAGGTCGTCGTTCGCCGTCGGTGGGTCATTCGTGGGTTCGCGCATTAAGGATAACCCCGATCAACGGTTGCCGCCGCGGCGGCCGTTAGAGGAAGGTGAATCTGGGAGGAATTGCAGTCGGCGACAATTTTGGCAAAGGCATTTTTTGTCAGAAGCATAAAAACGAGAAACGTAAACAAATTTGACCTTGTGGGAGTCGGGGACCAGCTGCCCATGACATTAGTAATCCTGAAGTCAAATTTTGAATTTATCTGCGAATCCACTTAAGCCAGATTCATGCAATTTATGTGAAGCCAGGTACGCTTCTCCTCTCCCGAAACCCCCTGAGCCGTCTCAGTACATCACATATGCGTTAAGACCCGAAAAGCCATTAGAGATGTTTTCTCGCGCCAAGGTTCCCACAACGAGTGACTTCCTGTGTGCGCGTAAGTGATACGATTGTGGGAAGCAGCGACAGCCCCACAGAGAGACAAATAACTGAAGAAAAAACAAAAGAGGTCTGGCCACCACCAGTAGAGCACAATGGGCCGTCCAGCAAGCAGTTGGTTACCACCACTACTTCCACCTCTTTCTCGCCCGGCCAACCCGAATCGCTTGAGTTGAAATACTTGCTCTTGTCGTCGCTTAAACGAGTGATGATGATGATAAACAAAACCAAAGAGCGACGAAAGCAACCATAGGCACGCACATTTCTTTCCGCTCCTCTTTCCCAGCCGTCATCACCACCACCCTCTTCAGCAGCACCGTCGTCATCCCGTAAGATAGCGGAAAGAACCTGTTGTCCTCCCGCGTTTGCTAGCGTTCTGTGTTTTTTTTTCGCCGTTGTCGTCTCCGCCAAACCTCTCGCTCGCCTTTCCGACATTATCATCCGCATAAACTTAAACGGGGCTTAGACTCGAATTGCTCTTTGGGGGCAGAATAGGTTTCTTGCTGCCGAGCAGGCAGCAATATACTACTCGTGTTATTGTTAATTCAATTCAAGTCTCCCACCGCCGCTTCTTTTGTTTCCAATTCGAGAGCGTAAACGATTCTTCACACACACACACCAACGCAGACACAGCCAACCCCGCGCGCTCACCGGTGGTCCGCAGGCGGCTAAGCAGGCAGGCTGGCTGACTGGCCGCCCCCGGCCGACCGGCCGTTAGTCGGCGTCATCAGCAACAAGAGCATTTGCTAGAAGACGCTCAACACAATTTTACTAACTGCTGTTTTCGGCGCAAAGTTATTTTCCATAACACGCTACTTACACTTCCCGAGGCTAAAAGCTGAGCTTACGCAGGCAGAAATGGCGGGATTCGTGTGTTTCAGCGTGTTAATCGACCTTTTCTGACCGCCTATTTCAGCATTTGAGGCATTTCTGTGTTTATTTTGAGTTAGAAAGCGTGTCTAATGGCTGTTGAGTTTATGTAAAAACTGAGTTTGGTTTTTCAGATCCGTAATCGACAATCACTGCAGACGAGTGAAGAGTTGAGCGGCTGTCTCAGCTTGTGTTTCAGGAATTTGAAAACAGCAAAATTATTTTTCATATATTAAAAAGTAAGTTATCTTTGCTAAAATTGTCGTATTCTGACATTCCAGCCGGATTCTCCATTCTCTAACGGTCGCCGCGGCGACCGTTGATTGGAGCTATCCTTGACGCGCGAATCTATGGATGACTCACCGACGACGTTTATCCAAAAATCCATATTTTAAAAAATCTGTAATTTTCGGATTTACCTTTTTATTAAAAACGCTGTTTTACCCGCTGCATTTAAAGATTCACTGAAGATAGAAAATCAAATATTCATGCCAAAGCAAACATTTTCCGTTTAGGACCTCTGCGAATTTGCGTATCAGACATCGGCTAAATTATTGATGGCTTCTTCCGCGCTTGAAATGACCATTTTTCCAATTTTAGACTTACAAGCTTACGTTCCTGATTTTGAGACTTGTTTCTACTGGTCCAGGTGACAAAAGCCTAATTAGAACGTGCCGTTTAGCCCCTGCAGGTTTAGCTAAAACCCACAAGCGCAGGTTAGAAAGGTTTAGCGAATTTGAAGCTAAGACCAGAGTCTACAACGGGAACATTCCTTTTTGCTTTAATGCTTATGTCCACGCGCACATAAACAAATCGATTTTGACATATCACCTCCGCTGTCGTTTTGAGAAAAACTGCTTGCACGTTCGTTTCCTGCACGGCGAACGGAGAAGCGCAGTGCGCTGTTCTTGTGACCAAGTTACAATGGGATTTTTGGACGTCGTGAGAATCAATCCTAGTGGTATGTGCGAAAATTGGGACTCAAATCCTAAGATGATAACTCGACAGCCTAATAATAACTAGGTTAGCTTATGTCATAAGACTTGGATCTTGGGCGAGCTGAAAGTCATAGTATGGATTAGGCTTCTTTATCAGGTCAAGTTGGTGAAATCTTGTATTATCTACCCACTACGAGACGTCAGCAAACTTAGACGTCAGTTCTATGTAGCGCATTCCTAACAGTCTCTGATGTGCCGCCAAGACTGTTGTAGGAGAAGAGATGTAGAGATATGAGCACACGCCAACTCTTACAACCACGAAATTCCAATCCTGTGCTATAGCTTTGTGCTCTGGCTTCTCCAGAGCAGCTCTGTAGCTTGAAGCAGCTTTTGCCAAGCGTACCCCTTCTTGCGCAACTAGTATGAAAACAAGCTGTAGTAAGTGAATAGGACTTTTGCCCAACAACCTTAGTGATGTACTGACGATGTGTCTTCTACGCTATGTGCTAACCAGATAACCTGAAATTGTAATTTTCAGAAAATCAGCGTCGCAGAACTTCGTCGGTCTCGTCGGATCTCAAAGACGGACGATCTTCGTCGTGCTCCCAATCTTCCTCGTCCGGTCGTTCGCCTTCGCCCATCCTTCGACGCCGATCGTCGCTCGGAACTTCCGAGCAACCACTGCAACCAGCCCTGAAGAGCACAAACTCATTTAAGGTATTACAGTCTTGTCTGGGATCATTTAAATAGGTCGACCCCGGGTGGACTACCACAGACCTGTCCAATCTGGGTAAATTGACCCATATCTGCATCTATTCAGATCCTGGATACAGTCACTTTTGAGTTTGAGTTGGCTGTTCGACCAGATGACCTAAGTTGGCTTTTCTGATTTCTCTGCTGTTTGCAGGAGGCGTGCTACCAGCGAAGCCAGCGATCAATGTCGCTCGGTGGGTCTGTGCACGATTCGCTGGTAGCCATGTCGTCTTCACCACACCCGTCTCAAACTGTCGAAGTAAGCCGGGATGACAAAGGTAAGATTCAACTCGCTCAACCCCGTCTACTGACCGCACATCCTTAAGGCGACTGCATTGTGCTCCTCGTGGAGAACACGCGATTCGTCGTGGATCCAACAAGACTAACAACAAAGCCCGAAACGATGTTGGGACGCATGTTCAGCCAACGGAGGCCTCACTCGGGAGATTGTTCGAGTTTATACCCGCGGCCCAACGAAAGGGACGAGTATGAAGTCACGGCGGGATTAGGCTTGTCAGCTGACTGTTTTGGCGCTATTTTGGTAACATCACCTCAACTTTTCAATATCTAAAATAAGCGTTTTAGGACTACTATCATCTCGAGAAAATGCGCGTTCCACCATCCGTTTCAATCTCTGAGCTTCGTGAAGCTTGCGACTACCTGATGGTCCCATTCAGTGCCAGCACAGTCAAATGCCGCGACTTGCAAGGCCTCCTTCATGAGCTGAGCAACGACGGAGCAAGAAAACAGTTTGACGAGTTCTTGGAAGAGATCATCCTCCCACAGATGATCGCGAGCGCGGAGAGCGGAGAACGAGAGTGTCACATAGTGATCCTTATGGACGAAGACGTGGTTGACTGGGACGAGGAGTATCCGCCTCAGATGGGAGAGGAGACGACGCAGGTTGTGCATAGCACGAGTTTATACAAGTTTTTCAAATATGCCGAAAACAGAGATGTCGCCAAACAGGTACGCAAGGTGTTCATCGGTCCATGTGACTGGAAGCTTTAGGTGCTCAAAGACCGGGAGTTGAAGAAGATTCGTTTGGGTATGGAAGGTTATCCTACGCATAAGGAGAAGGTCAAGAGGAGGTTCAACAAGGCTGAAGGTAACTTTTCGACAATCCCAAAACGCAGTCTGAAACGGTGGACAAGCCCGTGACCAGTCTAGGGAGATGTAGCTACCATTTCCAAGGCTGGCCACGGCCAACGTTTAGTGTCCCCCCCCCCTCCCCCACTGTTTGATAAAAGTCAATTTACGACCTCTGATAACCCTGCTTTTCAGTGGTGTACAACTACGTCCAGCGACCATTTGTGCATTGCTCCTGGGAGAAAGAAGAAGCCCGATCTCGACATGTCGACTTTGCCTGCCCCATCGTCAAATCCAAGTCAAATCCAAGCCTAGCTAGCGCTGCAAGTGACCCCATTCCTCAGGTAAGCCTACATCCAACGAAAAGCCTCCTTTTGTTATCATAACCTTTGTTCTCTCCTACTACGTCGACCCGTCTCATTACAGCCCGCACCGTTGCAGCTTCAAGTTGCAGGCGCACAAGCCAACGGCGGAGGAGGTGCAGGTGGAGGAGGAGGTGGTGCAGGCGCGGCTGAAGGAGCACCAAATCAGCAGCAACAAAACGCCGTTGATGAACAGCAGAACAACGCTGCTGCTGCTCCAGGCGCTCCGGATCAGCAGCAAGCCGCAGGTCTCCTCGGGGTCGGCGGAGTTCACTTTGCTCATCAATTAGCTAACCAGGTGGCTACGTAGTTCTTTTTTATTCGGCGTTAAGTCTTGTCCGTGTTGTTTTTGGTGCACGTCTGCTTGTGCATGCGTCGTTGTGGCAAGTTTCAATGGTAAAAGTCGGCTGCTAAATCCAAAACTCAACTTTTACGATTTGAATTGTAAATCTCATGTTTCTATGTTTGTAGTTTTGCTATTTTTGGATTCTTTTCGCATTGCTTTTTGGCCTAATTTTAAAGTTCGGTTTTCTGTTGCACGAGAGCGTTCCGCTATTCCATGTTTCACGCTTCACAACTCAACTTTTGACAGCTTTTTATATCATTAATTGTCATTTCAGCATCTCCAAGCCATGCACTCTCCACCAGTCCATGCCGACGGCGTGTACCAGGATTACGCCGACGATTAACGAGCCCTCAGCCGAGAATGACATGTACTGTCATCGATTCGGCAACGGAATCAATCATCGTTGCTGCTCGCAATCGCTGCTTCTAACTTTCTTTTTTCGAGTATGGTTTCCAACGTGAGAAAAAACTGGATTCTAAGTATCGCAAATCCTCGTCGTCAGCCTCGTCCATCGCATCGATGTACTCAATCCCGAGCGCCTCTCTGTTATCATGACCCTACGTTCTCTGTCTATATATTCAATGCTCACAAAGACGTGCTACATCATATCACATCTCTAACTTAGAGTTGTCCGAATTCCGGCTCTCCTGTATGTCTCTCACACTCTCTTCGTGGTCCCACTTTTGTACATTTTTTGTCGTTTTTTGCCGTTTTTGCTTAACCGACGACACACGTTAAGAAGTGCTTTATTCCCGAATAACGCGCAAAAAGTATTTATTTTCGACTTTGTCCGAAGAAAATAAAATTTACGTGTAAAATTTGTCCTTTTTCGGGCCCGATTCCAGACCTGAAACTCACGCGGCGCGGAGTACCTTCGAGCCTATGAAGCCGAAAGACAGGAGGTGGAGCAGAACGAAGTGCAGGTTAACCTGCACGTGTAGGACACGTGCAAGCTGTCAGTGATGATCATCAGCCCGGAGGGCGCAGGAGTGAAAGGCTAAAGTTAGGAAAGGAGCGGGACAAGTGTGCTGCTTCGTGTGTGTCTGTGTGCAGGCAGTATTGATGGCGATGGCGGTGGTGGCGCATCATCGGCAGTGGTGGTTAAAAGAGGATAGGGGGTGCATGCAGGAGGAGGCAGCGCAGCAGCAGCAATGGTTGGTGCATTTTTGGCGGTGCGTTGGTGACTGAATGACGACTGACTCTCTGACTACCGGCAGGAGCCCCGCCTTGCGTTGGTTGCCGCAGGCGACACCGCCACGCGAGAGAGAGATAGTCGAAAACATTCACAGACTTCTTCTTTTCGGTAACGAGCGAGCGTTGAAGAGGCGAAGCGACAAGGGATAGATATTTCGTTTTTGGACCCGCGCAGCAACATTTGTCGCGCTTTTCACTCTCGCTAAGTTCCTTCCGCGTTTTGTGCGATAAGCGGTATTTGACCCCTCTTGTGTATCTTTGTCAGGAGACAGTTTCCTGTCGCTAAGGGATGAAACAAAGGGTCGGAATGACACTGAGAGGTCATATTAACGTAATTGCATTCCTTAAGATCTTAGTTGGGATTAAGGGTTATAAGTTGACTACACAGTTTTTGTGGGCTACAGTCACCCTTCGACTTCTTTAGGTGTCAAAGTGAAAAGTCAATAATTTTGAAGTGGAGCTTGGCTCAATTCCGGCTTTTAATCTATATTTTTGCTAAGTCAAAAATTTCTAAAATGGCAAATTTTAATTTAAGAGTGTTTGATATCGTTGAGGTTCGAGTTTTGTAATTTTTGTACCTAGATAATCAGCAGTGGTGACTTGGTGTTTAGGTCATTAAGTGCCGGTGACTTTGGAATCCCATTTTCCTTAAATTTTATAGTCTTTCTGGTTTGCAGAAACTTGAAAAACGCGCTAAGAACTATTGTAAAAGGTTAACGGCGCAAGTTTTGACTTTTGCTCTTACTAATCGTTTAACTCTACCCTATCTCGCATCTAAGCCGTGCAGGCGTACCCCGTGCAGGCGTACTTCCAACATCTTCCGTGGGAATAAAAGCGAATTGTCTTTTTACTGTTGCCGCGCATCGACGTCGACGTGGAACATCAATCACGACTGATATTTTTGTATTTTACAGATCGATGTGCTGAGAAGAAGCGCCGCCGACACCATCCACCATTGGCATTCTCAACGTCTATTTACGCTGAACCCGTGTCTCTTTCAACCCTCCCAAGTTTGTTTATTTCCCCGCTCTTCCAACTGTCAAAAAAGCCAACGCGATCCAGTGAACAAAACTATCTTGACGCGCCGTCGATTGTCTTGTCGGCTTCGGGCAGCCAGCAGCAGCCAGCCAGGCAAGAAAGTGTGCCCGTTGGCATTATCGTCATCATCGGTCATAGTTAGCTGCGCTGACTGTGCGCGCGCGTGCGTGTGTCTCTCTTCGGCAGAGCACCTTCACGCAGCAGCATAACAGAGAGTACCTTCACCGTTTTCTGGTGTCGAACAAACTTTGATCGGGTGTCCGAGGATGACATCATCCAGTGAACACTCTCCGCCGTGCGTTTTCGACCCAAACAACGCCGTTGAACCACCGCCAGCCACGCTCCAGCAACAACAGCAACGCCAGCAGAGTCCTTCGGAGAAAAAGTTGTCCCGTAAGTTTCTTTTCGAGACCCGTTTGCAAGTTTTTCGCAAATCACAGATCCAAGTTCCGCCAAGTTTTTGCAATTGTTGATTCTGATCAACGTCTATTGATCGACGACCCTTTGTCCTCTCCGTTTAGAAGTCATATGACCAATTTCAGGCACGAAATCGGTTCACGACGCTAATGAAACATGTCGCGTCTGCGGAGACGGTCATGCCCGCATGCATTACGGTGTGCTCACCTGCTTTGGGTGTAAAGGTAAGAATCTACGAAAGAAGAGAAGAGGAATGTGATCACAGATCTAAGTTCTAATAAAGGGCTTTTTGAGCGATAATTGGATTGTTTACGGCCACACAGATCGCATTTTACAAACATCAAAGAACTCACGACTATGTTTAGGTTTCTTCCGCCGAACCCTCAAAAGACCCCGTGAATACGCCTGTCGTCACCAAGAAACCTGCATAGTCGACCGACGTAAGAATCAGTTCTACTTTTACTTGAAATCAGTTGAATTTTAGATGAACGCAATTCGTGCCGATTCTGCCGTTTCAAGAGATGTCTCGAAGTCGGAATGGACCCCAAGGGTAACCCTTAAAACACAGGACTTCTAATACAATGTCTCATTTAGCTGTTCGACCCGACCGCGACGCCACTGGACGCCACTACCAAGGCCGAAGTCGTCGTGCTAAGATTAACGGATCCAGTGAGGCTGTAGCCGAAGATGGTCCCTTGGATGACGACTGGATCCGAAAGTTACCTGTGGATATGAGGACCATGCTGATGCAGTTGATGAATGTTGAGTTGATCGTGGGTCGTGGAGACTCCAACGATGACGCCAAGCACATGTATCCTCTGGCGTGTTCTTCCCTCCGTCAGATTCTTGACGATCCCGCTTTGCTGGACTCCAAGCGCACTGAGGTACTTTCAACAACAGTCCCTACTTTTCAAGATCATGTTTAGCTTCGCCACGAGCCGTACAGAAAAGTCCAGCGCGATGAACTCGGAGCGGTGGCCTATAGAAGTCTGATTGCAGTTATCGACTGGGTCGATCATCTCTTTGACATAATGGATCTACACAGTTCTCATGATAAGGTCAGTCAACAGAGGTTGAAGACTGATGATTCTAAGCGGGAATTTCAGCTTATACTGGTAAAAAATGGATTTGCACCTTTGTCGCTCTTTTCCAGTGCAGCCAGCACGGCGCGTTCGACCAAGGACAGAGATATTCTATGTTTGTGCAACTTTGGATATGTTCCAAAGGATCTTCATCGGGTAGAGGACGATTGCTTGTAAGTTTTTAAGCTCTTTCGCACACCTCTTAACAGCTAAAAACAAGACCAATTGAATCCTGACTAAGACGTAAATCTTGGCTTTTCTAATCAAGGTACCAAAGCCACATTTTGCTTGATTCTTACCAGCTTTGCCTAGGTTTCGGTCTCAAAAGTCAAAATTCTAAACTTTATTTATTGTCCTCATCAAACTGGTTGAGTCTCTCAAGTCGCTAACTCAGTCAACCTTGACATGTTCTCATGGGAAACATCCCAAAGATGAGTGATGTTCGATCTAAGCAAGCTCCCACATCTCGCCCTTCCGCGGCTTCACTTGGAGTAATGTTTATCTACAGCGTGGGAACAGACTATTTTCTACTGTTTTACACGCCAAGAAATTGCAAAAAATCAAACAAACTTAGTCACAATTGGTTCACAGTAGCAACTAATGAGACCTTGTTGCAAAAACCTGCTTTTTCAGTTCTTTGACTGTTTGATTTTGCGACTTTGAACTCTTTGTCTTGCAACCCTTAATGCAATTAACTTACGTTCTCCTATCTTTAGCCACCTCGGTAATCGTGTTGTCGAGAAGACCGTCGACGAATTAGTGACTCCATTCCGAGGTCTCAACTTGAAGGAGGAGGAAACAGTTCTCATTAAGGCAATTATTTTGCTGAATCCATGTAAGTCTGTGCTTCAAGGTCAAATTACCATTTTGTGTCTTGGGTAGTCTGATAGAGGCTAATTGGGGTTCTTGTAGATTTGAAATACTTGTCTCCAGAAGCAGTCGACCAAATCGCCGACCTTCGTGACCGCATCCAGGAGACGTTGTATCATGTCGTGCGTGAAACACACCCCAAAGAAGTTGCCTCGTCCCGGTTTGGCAACCTGCTCCTTTTCCTCCCCAACATTATGGTGAGTAGATTTCTGTGTGGCCTCAAATGACATTAGTTGACGACTTCAGATCTTGGGCAACCTCATGTGTGAAAATCTCCAATTCCTGAAGACCTTCGGAAAACAACAACTGAACGGTCTCTTCAATGAGCTTCTCGAAGAACTCGAACCCATGGAAGGATCGATCAGCGTAGACGAAGTGATGTCTGTGCTTGGAGCCAAGAGCAAAGAATCCATGCGGCATTCACATTCCACAACATCCATCTCCTCGCTGGTCACCAACGGCTCCGGCTCGTCGTACGACTCGTACGACCGGTCTTCCACCGCCCACAGTGAGCACTCGTCGAATCTCAGGTTGGTGGCGGTGTCACCTAATTTGATTACTGTCACGGTTGCGTTTTTTCAGCGGATCGCAGTTTGATATCAATCATCAAGATGACGAGATGATCGGCGCCAACGGCGGAGCCACTTCTGGCGTCAACGCGGGAGGCTCCAACGGCGTCGGCGGTGGCGGGTGCAACAACTTCTCCGTTCCCAACAACACCTCCAGCCTGCCGAACCTTGACATCTTGTCGAATTGTGTCACGGAATCTGATCCTGACTACAATATGACACTAACGCCCGACATGTTCAGCGGAATGCGCCAAGCGATCAGCATCGCTCAGGCAATGGACGTCGACGGCAATCCCGAGGTTTCAAATTCCTATCAGAGCCACATGAGCAACGGACGCTCAAATGTGGAATTCTCCTTGCCAAACTCACCAGACGCGTTCTCATCACGTGCAAACTTCTACATTGACCCGAACGGTTCCAACCAGCACCTGTCCGGCCCCATCGAGACTCAGGGCATTCGGCACAAGTTCACCGTGACCAAGTCCAATGCGAGCAACGTGTACCCTGGTCCCCAACACCAGCAGCAACAGCAACAACAGCAGCAGCAAAAGCTCCAGCACCAGTCGCAGCAAATGCAGTCCCAGCACTGCGAATCCATGGACTACCAAATGCAGAATTACCAGATGATGCAGCAACAGCAGCACCAGCAGAATATGGTCAATTGCCAGCAGTTCCAGCAGCAGCAGCAGCAGCAGAACCAGCAGCAACAGCAGCAGCAATATGCTTTCAGTCCACCAAACTCGCTGTGCCGCACGCAGTCGTTTCCCTATCAGCAGAATTTCGGGTCACATTCCATGCAGCAGAACGCAGCCACGTTGCAGCAGAAGTCGAACCAGAGCGCGCAGCAGCAGCAACAGCAGAACGCCTTTCTTAATTCGGGATATCAGAACATACATTGACTTTCCATCGATCTTTCCGTCGGTTTCTTCGATAAATGATTTTTATTCATGGCTGGTTACAATCCATGGGCAAACGGTCAAGGGACCTCAAGATGGCAGTGACATCGTGAAGCTCTAATTTGATTATCTCTAATTTGACAGCTCTCCTCACATCTCTTCAACTCATACACTTGCCGAGACGGTTAGGTCTGGTGCTGAAGCGCTCAAGAGCCGAAGACTCAAAGCAAACGCATAGAACACATTTGAACCTCTGTCATAAGCGGGGAACTACAAAATGACCTGTTTGAAATTTTAAATAAGCTCAAAATGTCGACATGTAAACTTATAATAATGTATTAGGTGCATCCATCTATGTACAACTAGATTGACTCAGATTGAGAATTACAGTCAGACAGGCTGGGCATGGGAGTGGGCGCCTGACTTTCCAATCTGTCGCTCAGATTCACACTGCTTGGAGTCGGTGTGTCTCGGATGTAATTCCAGATCTTTATTGCTGAAAGCAAAATGTGAGAATTGAGTTTTAACAAGAAGGCTTACTTTCACGTCGCCGCTTTTGGTTTCCCTTAATACGCTCCACTTCGTCAACCCTCGTGTGTCGTCGCTTCCGGCTAGGAGACATGGTCAAGGACACCACGTCGAATCCATTTGTCTTCTTGTGGCAGACGCTGAAAATGTTTTTTGAGTAAAAGTAGTCTTTGGGTGGTTTTGTTACCTTTGGAAAATCTTGCTCAAGTTCTCCCGCTCTTGCTGAACGTGAAGCAGCCACTCCTCGGGGTCAGTGAGCTTCGCCGAGCACAAAGGACATATTCCGTTGCCCTCTTCGTCATATTCCACTCCTGCAATGCTTTTGATAAGCCGAAAGATAACACAACTGTTTATAGCTATTAGTCTTAGTGCGAGATAATGACGAGCGATAGGTGTCGTAAATCTTTGTTGTAAGGCTTTTATAAGCCGTCAAAACAGTGCTTTCGGTA